>CM072886.1:124659294-125014294 GCA_037013685.1 Acridotheres tristis | reverse complement strand
ACAGAGCCACTCTGGAGGGATTCTGTAGCTGTGGGAGAACTCCAGGCCCTGTAAGAATTATGAAAAATAACAACAGGCATACAGAGATCTCTAGATGACAGGGATTTGGTGATTTTCAGTTCCTTAGAATATACAGAAGAAAACTCTGGAGGAATAAGGATTGTATTTATGTTTCATCACTTCAGTGTGCAAGGAACCTTCTCTGTTTTTAAGTAAGGAAGGGATTGATATTAACTTATAACAAAATTGCTTGTAACAGCAGGGGTCTAGACTCATGTAAAAGGATGAGGGGAATCCATATTTAGTCCAGCATGACTGTGATTTGGCTGTCTATGCTTGTACATAGAATGTAATCACTGGCTTACAGCTCTGCAGCAGTGTAATCCAGCAGAAATATGGTATTTGTGCTGCCTCAAGAAGGAGATACCAGCTCTAAATGCATGCTATGAAATATTCAGCATGCCTTGCTACCGCAGGGAGTTTGAAAGGCTCGCTGCTAACACTGGGGTAACAGTGTCTGGTTTAATTTCGCACTCAATACGGTTTGTGCCAGATGAGGATGCCACATGGACAGCTGATGTCTGTCAGTAGAGGCTTGGGGACCTGGAGTGCTGAGTAAAGGTAATTGAAAGAGTAATTAGATTCTAATTAGTAGCTGTTAAGGCATCTGCTTTCTCTAGCTTGTTTTTCCTTGCAGTATTGTGCAGTCTTCTGGTGTGACAATCCACAAACAGATTTAATAAGTGCTGTATGTTTCAAATGATGTAGCTTCACAGTTCCACGTTTTCTTGACTTTTTACAAACAGAAGTGTTTTGAGTTTTGGCTGTGACACAAAAAACACATAATGAACAGTGTCAGCCATGTGTACAGCAGAATGCACATCGATGGTGCAAACACCTCTCATATTGTGCTATTGTTTTAAATAGCCAGAGGAACATGAAGGGGAAATGCAAACAGCTGCCCCAGCCTGCCTGATTTCCTGCTGTCAAAGCTCACGGTGTGTCCTCTGTGGCACAAGGTGCATGTAGTATTATCTGCAGGCCTAGTTCTGTATTATGTCTCCAGGCCTTTTCTGACCTTTCTGCACATGCCATGGTACTAATTGTTCCTGTAAGACATTGGTTGGTTTCAAAAATCTCTAGACTTAATGCAGGTGAAGCAACCACTTTGAGAGGTCAGATCCACAGTTAGTATTACCTGGGCATATTGTGTACAGGCACTTCAAACTCCAGTGCCTGAAGAAACAGGTTGTCTTTGTGCTTATAGGTGAGAAATTTCTTATGTAAAACATATACCCTTCATGAAGCCATCAATATTTTTGTTTTCCAAATGTCTGAAATGGCTTGAGGTTCCTGCAGCTTTCAGTGCCCACGCTGATCAGGATTATCAGTCTGTCTTCTTTTCTGGCTGCAGGTTACGGGCTTTAGGTTAGTACTAGTTAAACTAAGCCTGTGCTAAGAAGGGGTGTGCCTAACCCTTATGTTGTTTCTGGCAGTATGTAGCATGGTTTAGGCTCTGACTTACTTATCCTGGGCTCCTGTGTGTGCCTTCCCTCAGGGTGCACTGTAGTGACCCTCCACACCATTACTCTGGTTGAGCTCACCTAACTTTAATTGTCTGGTTGTTTTGGTTCCCAGCAGAGTCCCAGCAGTGGAAATTCAAGTACACTTCACCTGATCATATAAGAAGTGTCTCCTTCAGGAGGTAATGAGGCCGTCCCTGGCCTGTTCTTGCTGTTCCTGCCCAGCTCCCTGCTCTCTGCAGGACTGTGGAAGGATCCTATGGTGACTTGGCCCAGATGTGTGCTAGACATAACTCACACCCAATTCAGCAAATCCCATCATTTGCTGTCTGGAGCTTTGAGATCTGTAGAGTAAACTTTTTAATCAGCATCAAAGAAATGAGATCTTGTTTCTGGGCTCACCTGCTGACAACACAGTAAATGTGCCACTGGAAAAGGAACCAGTCCTGTTTCCTCTTTAATCTGAGTGATTCAACCTGATTTCTACCTACATTCCCAAACCCTGTCTTTTCTGCCAATAGCCTTCAGCAATCTGAAAGACAAAGTTAGACTGCCATAATCACAAGCGGGAACTCTTTGATGTTCTAAGTAAATATGTTGTGCTGTTTGTTTCACTCGTCTACTCTGAACAGAACCAATGTGTCTAACAGAGCAAGCTGCCCTGAAACTTTACTAAGCAGATATATTGCTTGGCAATTTGTGCAATCTCATACACACAGATTTCATAGTCACTCAGGATAGAAATTACCCTGGAATTAAGCACATATGGAAAAAAAGCTCTCATATGTAAAAAGGAAAGTAGAAATAATATAATAATAATTTAACAAAAAACCCCTATTTTTCTAAGCATTTTCAAGAGGATTGTAATGCCTTTCTTCTGTGTGATAAGTACGAAATTTCTCTTTTGGTCATTAGGAGACTTTTAATTTTCTCCTTCTATTTCCATAAACACAGCCTTATTCTGTCGCCTTTTAGCTACATTGACAAAATAAATATTGTAGCTAAATGTATGGTTTGCCAAGAAGTTGTTCTTGCAGAAGAAAACATTTTGTAGAGTCCCTTGGGTCTCTTTCATTGCTTGGACAGCTTCTCAGTTCATATGCCCCTGTTGTTTATCAAATGCTTTTAAATCTCTGCAGGTCACATTCTTGTAATAATTTCAGCTTCAGCTACCCATAACCTGTAATATTTGGCTATGTTGGTATTCATAAAATAAACATGTCTGGGAATGTTCTCCAACACTGAGAAAAACTAGCACAGAATAGCCCATGTCCAACTGTTAAACTAGTTCAACCTCCAAAAAAAGGATGATTGCATCCAATCTACCTGCAAGGAAGAATCATGGTAGGAGCTAACTTCTGAGATGTGCCTGTAAATTCTTTGTGAAAGTGCCAGTTGGTGAAAGTCAAAATAATGCTTGTAACTTTCCTAATGGTTAAACATTAGGAAACTGGAAATTTTTCTTGATGCTGTTTAATAATTGCCAGTTGACATATAACTTCTGTTACTGTTGTCTTTTTTTTTCAGCACTTTTTCTTTCCACTAACAAGGTGGTATCTAGGTTTGGCTTGGATTTTCTTGGGTTTTTTTTAAACTCAACTGTACATTGATACTGCTTTGTATAGTATTGTGAGAGCCTTTCCTAGCTCTCATCTAGGAATATTTCTGGCTCTGGATTGTTTTTGTTTGGTTTTGTTCGTTTGTTTGTGGTGGTTGCTTGTTTGTTTTAGGTTTTTGGTTTGAGTTGATTTCGGTTTCTTGTTTGTCTGTGTGGGTTTTTTGGTTTTTGTTTTGTTGGTTGTTGGAGGTTTTTGTTTTACTTGTCTGATTTGTTGTTGTTTGTTTGTTTCTTTTTCAAGGTCACTTGATTCAAAGTGGTGTAGGTCAAACCAATATCACACCTCTTCATTATCTTCTGTTTACATATGACTTATGATTATTGCTTTGAAAACTGTAAGATAATTTTCACTGTGGATTAAAACAACACATCAGAAATTAATTTCAAGCTCATGAGACTCTGTCAAAAATATTACCCATTAATATGTTTACACACTGTAGGAATCCAGTGGCCTGATTTGTCCATTTCACATGTTCTCCATGTCAGTAATTTAACTTTTCCTCAAGTTTAGTCTTTAAGTATGTAACTTTGGTCTTTTGCTTTAAGATACAACTTTAAAATTGCCTTTTTTCTGTTTTGAATATTTTCTGTTCAGCTCTTGTGAGTCTCCAGCAAGTACAGCTTCACTGTTTGCATTCTCCAGTCAGCATGATTTCAGCAAGGCTGTCCTATCAGCCCTATTAGGATAAACGTCAAAGATTTTTTTGCAGGGAGCAGGAAAGCAAAATACTGTTTCTGTCTTTGGGTTGCTTTTAAAGTCAGAATATCTGTGAGTATTTTTCAGTATGAATATGCCAAATGCTTGGGAGAAGGAATTTAAAAATTACTTCACCTGGAGATCAAAACAAGCATTTCCATCTTGCTCATATTAGTTTTAAAAGTTTTGAAACCAAAATTTCAATTAACAAAGTGTCTGCTGTTCTCAGTAGATTTGCTTGGTTTATATATGAAGTAGTAAGAGCCCAAGGCTCAGATTTTAAGTGGTGTCTAGTTTCCAATATATGACTCCACTGTACTGTGAGACAGGAGCGGGAATACCTGTGAGTATATGGATCTTTACCAGGATGAGGAAGAAAAAGCTCAAGCATCACTCCAACATGAATATTTGTCACAGTTTGATGCCGTCAGGCAGCCAAGTCCCATCCAGGAGCTTACATGCTCCCCCCACAATAGGGGTGAGAATCACAGAATCACAAATATACTGAGCTGGGAGGGACCCATCAGGATTATTGACACCAACTCCCAGCCCTGCACAGCACCATCCCCAAGAGTCACACCGTGTACCTGACAGCATTGTCCAACCTCTTCATTAACTCTCCCAGGATTAGTGCTGTGACCACTTCCCTGGGGAGCTGTTCCAGTGCCCAGCCACCTTCTAATACCCAATCTAAACCTCCCCTGAGACAATTTCCTTGGGTCCTGTCACTGGTCACCCCAGAGAAGAGATCAGTGCCTGCCTCTCCTCTTCCCCTTAGAAGGAAGTTGCAGACTGCAAAGAGGTTTCCCCTCAGTCTCCTCTTCTCCAGGCTGAACAGACCAAGGGACCTCAGCTGCTTCTCATTCAGCCTCCCCTCAAGGCCCTTCACCATCTTTATTACCCGTCTTTGGACACTCTCTAGTAGCTTATTCTCTTTCATAAATTGTGTTGACCAAAACTACACACAGTATTCAAGGTGAGGTTAAAAGTGTGAATTGAGATAAGGACAGACTAAGAGATAAAGCTAAAGTTATGCCCAAAAGCAAAGCAAAACGAGGAATTAATTTCCCACTTCCCATGGGCCCTCAGATGTTCAGCCATCTCCAGGAACACAGGGCTGCATCGTGTGTAACAGTGACTCGGGAAGACAAACACACAACATCCTATATGGTGTGGGATATCCCTTTGGCAGTCAGGGCCAGTTGTCCTGTCTGTGTCCTCTCTCAGACCTGTGCCCACCACCAGCCTACTGACTGTCAGGGCAGCATGAGAAACAGAAAAACCCTTAGTGCTGTGTAAGCACCACTCAGCCATAGCCAAAGCACTGGTGTGCTGTCAACACTGCTTTTATCACAAATCCAAAGCACAGCCCCAGACCAGCTGCTTTTCCATCCCAGGAAAAACCAGTAAAATATTTCTTAATATTCTGTATAGGTAATGGCATGAATGCTCATGATGTATTCTATGTATTAACAGTAATGCAGAACAAAGCTTGTTCAACTGAGTTTTTAGCTCTGCCTATGGATCAAGGCATTCTGGTGTTGCAGAGTTTTCTCAATGCCATAATATAATGGTCATCACCTAGGGAACAAATAAGGATGGGGAGCATGACATCTTTATGACATCTTCTCTTATTACCTCAGAATAATCCTTTAGGAGTCTGAACCAAGGAGGCTTGAGAGAAAACCATGGTAGATTTAAGCAGGCAGGGGATTAGAACTTCAGTGACAAATACATTTGTATCTATGTAAGTTAGGCAAGTTAAGGGAAAGTTTTCATATATGGACACTGGTTTGACTTTTGCAGCAAGGTCTAAGTCAAAACATGAACAGGTCAAAACTTGAGCTTTTTTCATGCAGTCATTCAGAGAGCCACTGTTTCTGTCAAACTTGGAATCTATGATTGATATATTTTTTCCAGGACATTTCCAGAGTAGGGATTTTCAATATTTTGGTTTTCAGACTGAGAACTTTTGCATCACTATGTAGTAACTGTAAACACATTTGCCTTCTATTAATTAAAGGTCATACATTTTTTTGAATGGTACTTGGATGTCACAGTCAAAAACATTGTTCCAGCTCATTGCCTTCTGGTGCCTCTGGAATCAGGGTGTTAGTATAGGTGTCTTTTTTATCTGATCAGTCTGTCCAATTTCTTTAAACTACAGACTGTGCAACTTTTAAAAGCAGTTCTAATCTATAAGAGAACTTACTAGGTTTTTATACATTTTCCCCATGGTTTTTGGGATAGTGATCAATTTAAGACACCAAGATAAATAGGAAACCCAAAAGCTTCTTTTCTTATCTTCTGTAATAAGTCTTTGGTGGTCTAAAATAGTAGTATTAGTTAAGAGTAGTTTTAAAGTTATTTTGCTTTTACTCATAAGAACAAAAATTTTTTTCTTTCTCGACTCCAGTGAGAACATGCTGACCTAGAGCTGTATTGCACTTGGTTTTGTCCCATCTCAGTATCAAAGCCTGAGGGAGCAGCAAGATGAGCACTGGGAAGGATTCCCATCGTGCAATTTAATTCTACACAGAACTAAATTGACTAAGGAGTGGAACAAGGTGCTTGACCTTAAACATATTGCAAGTATTTGCAGGGTCAGAATCTAATAAAGATTTCTGAAATGCATTCTTTGATTAGAGTGGAAAACAACAGGTAAAACAAAAGATTACCTGCCTCTTTAGATGACTTTAAAAAAAAAGTTTCCACTGATTTATGTTTATGAAAGTATTTATGTTGCAGCATTCTATTATCTGCTGCATGAATTAATGTGGGCAATGTTTAAACACTTTTAACCAACCATTGATGTCTTTCCTGACAGAATAACTTCATCCCTGAGAGCAGTTTGTGCTGTCTATATATTCTGTGGAATTGAAGCTTGAAGTTATTTTCTAAATATCATCTCCACAAAATGGAAAAATAGATCTAAAATTAGAAGAGAATTAGGACAGATAGGAAACTGTCAAAAAGAATTATTTTGTTGATTTTGTGATTTCCTCTGCACTTGCCATTGTTTCAAAACTTTACATTTCTTGCTCCCTGAAAGACATACTAAATTAAATTTATCAGTGTAAACGTTTCATAAGCAAAATTTCAAGGTTTGCTTTCCAAGTAGTTTCACAGTCCAGTGAATTGCAGAACATTTACAATGCATGGCTCTTAACACTGATGCTGCAGAAATGTGCTGAAGCAATACCTAGTTGACATTTTTATGAATTGTATTCCTGTTCATTTTTCCAGGTTGAGTTACCTGCTGTCATCTCAAAGAAATATGGGAAAATGGGAGCTGTGTAGTGAGAAACACATCTTCTTACCTTTGCAATCAAGCTCTTCCAGTCATCTGCAAAAATGACAAGCTGAAGGTCACTCTTTAGCAGTCCATGTAGGATGATACAAATTGACAGCAATTAGAACAATTACAATAGTAATAAAAATATTACAATTGCAGTGCAAAACTGACTAAACATTGTTTTGCTTGTTATATTTATTCTGTCCTGCCTGATAGAACATATGCAACTCTAAATCGAAATCTTCAGCTTAGTTTCAGATATCTCTTTAATCCTGTTCACATGTGTTGCATGAATATCTCTAGCAGAGAAAATCTGAGAAGTACATCTCAAAGGCAGTTTGTGTGCTGAAAGAGCTCAGACAATTCAAAATGCCAGAGAATCACGGAAATAAGGTAGATGACCTCCTAAGTTTCTTCCATTTTTGTTTTCAAACTTTCTATTAATGATTAAAAATTTATTCAAGATACAAATTATTTTTTAGAAAATAATTTTTCTTTCAGTTCCCAAAAAAGTATTTTCCTTTTTTTTTTTTTTGTCTTACAGAATAGTATTATTTTGCTGATAATGTGCTCTTTTCTAAAATTGTTGTCTGCTTTAATTTTTTCCCAAGGGTGGTATATACTTCCTTTGTCAGGTTTTTCTCTGTTCCTCTATTGCAATTCATCTTGCATCACCTATAGTGCTGCTGGCTGTATAAATACTGTGATGTTTTTGCTGACTGCCAGGAGAGAAGCTAGTAGGTAAGTGGAAAAGGGCAGAAGTGAGAGGGTAGGTTTGTGCAGGTATTTTAAGACCTTATCTTCATATTTTTGCTAACAAAATTAATTACTTTTTCAGAAATAAAATATCCCACATACCATTAAAAATGAGCTCACTGACTCTGTGGAAGAATATTTGCTTCTTTGCCCAGCTGCTGGAGTTTAGCTACTATTGTTATGCAGATGCATACGTGCAGTTTATGAGGTAGGACCAGGAGATCTGTCAAGGAAATTGGGGGAATAGAATAAAACTCTAAATGCCAAGATGAATGTGTTTTGCTTTCCCATTCTTTAACCCATATGAATCATATTTCAAAATTGTTACAGCATGGTTTATCTATTTCACCCCATTTTGACCTTGAGTTCTTTATATGGTCAAATAATCTTCTTGGATAAGATTTTCATCTCTATTTCTTTAGTCCTTAAATATGCATAAAACAAAACAACAAACAAAAAGCATCAAGGTGCTCCAGAAACCTTTGTTCCAACTCTAAGGGTATGAGAGGGAGGTGTTTCCCCTAATGTACCACTAGAGAGGGCAGCTTTGTAGCTTGCCTTCCAGGTATGCCCTTGCAAGCCCTTGTGTCTGTGGGGAGGCAGGTGGCACAGCACACCTCCCAGGGCTCTCTGTCTTCTGGGTTTTACTTGCTGTGTCTATTTGTAGGTAATTTAATTCCATGCCTGTGAGAACTGAAATAGCAGCAGCTGTTCTAACTTTTCCACATGAACAGAGTGTGATCAAAAGTTATATTTGTCATCCCTAAAACTAGTCTGGGGAATGACAAGATTACAGTGTTGAATATTCATCCCACATATATATATAGTTATGAGTACTGGAGAATATGAGTGGAAGCATTACATCTGGAGACTCGGATATTTGGATGCATGGCAGATTAGGCTGGCTTTGGAGGGAATATGCAAGTACATGATGCTGTTATAACAAGGCTTGCTAGAACAAGGGCCTCATTTCATTCCCAAAAATGGCCAGCATTCCCTCAGAATGACTCAGTGTTACCTCAGACACAGGTGCTGGTGAAGGTAAAATACTGTAGACTTCTCTACAAAGTGAACAGCTGGCAGGGACATAAGAACTTCTACGTGTTTAACTTTGGGTCCTCTTCTGGACTGCATTTGGGAAAGATTTGCCCCTCTCTTTATTAACATTAGGAGAAGACCAGCCTCCTAGAGCAGGTAGTAGGTTCTGAGTTACCTAAAGCTGAGAAGTGGCAAGGCTCCCTCTTGCATTGTCATTATCCATCAACCTGGCAAAGAGGCTGTAGGGCCCTTGGCACTGCTGGGGCTGTGCAGCAGTGTAAGTACTGCAGTAATTATCCTGCTGGCAGAACGAAACTCAACCACTGGCAGCAGAGTTTGGACGTCTAGTGCAAAATAACTTTGGAGAGAGAAGCCAGGAGGTGCTGAGCATCACCATTCATCCAGGACAGCATGTCCTGGTCATCACCTCTCAGACAGGGGCAGGCAGACTGCTGCTATGATGGTCACCAAATCTTTGCATAGCTTATCCTGGAAGCATTAGTGTTGAACTGGCTTTTTGCCACAAAGAACAAAGTAAGAGATGTGCCCCAAACCCACACAGGGATCTGCAGACCTGTTCTGCACTGGTGTGAGGAGTGCTCTAGGAGCACCCTGAGGCTGGGAAGCACCAGGTGACAGCATCAGTGTGGTTTTATCATTGAAACTGCTGCTCTAAGCAACTATAATCAGAAATAAAATAGGTCACTGTAAATCACAGAGAAACTGTAACCATTATTTCTCGAATTTCTGGATATGTTTCTATTCACTGATTGCATTCTGCTTACAGAAATTCCCCTTGCAACTGTCACTAGATAGGATCCTTTGCACGATGATACATACTGCTGTGTAAACTTAGTCAGTCCCTGCAAATGACTGCTGTGCCTGTCTTAGCTGAGTGACTTGACAATGAAAATAGAAGAAAGCCAAAAACTCCATTAGCACAACAAAGGAAAATGCTCAGCAAATGCTGTTATACAACTGCACTCATGTATGCATATTATAACTCTCATAAATTATTCTTTATGTCAAATACTATAACAGAAATTATCCCAGCAACAAGAAAAGCTGCACTTGCAGTAATTCTTGTGGAGTGTCTGGGAAATGGAGTTCTCACAAAATCAATAATTTCCATCCTTATTTCATTAACGTACATGAGAGTTTTTGCACTTTATCTGTGTTTTACTCCAAGTACCACAGATGCTATGGTAGTAAAAGTTAGTAGGATGCCAATGGTGCCCCAGACCGTGTTCCTCTGTACTGCTGTGCATGTCTTGCACAATGTATTCAAGTGTGCAATGTGGTGGGCTCATTAACTGGGTTTGATTTTGAATTATTTGTATATAAGTACATTATTCAGTCTTTCAGACAAAAAGAAAAAAGAAAATAATCTGAGTGAATCAGAAGGGCTGATTTCTTTAATTTCTTGCAGATACATACATGCAGTGATAGACCAGTTTTACTATGTAGTTTTACCTGACCTACATAAGCCTAGGACTTCAGCAGTTTTTATTGTTTGCCCATGGCTTGTGGCCTCAAAAGGGAGTTCTGTGTTCCCTTTAAATGCATCTTCTCTCAGTGAATATGAATAAAAAGTCATATATCAGAGTATTCCTTCAAATGTACATTTTTTCTTCTTTCTGAGCTTCAAGTGAACACAGTCCATAGCTGAAGGGAGTAGCCACTTTGTCACCAAGAACCCTTCTGGCTTTACAGCTTGTGGGCATCTGGTACAACTCTCTTTGGTTCTCCAGATTTCACACTGTGCAAGTACTGCCCTCCCTCTCTGCCTCTCACTGTGCTAAGTCTCAAATGTGGGTTGCACTCAAAACAAGGAGGTCCACAGTGGAGAAAAGATGCACCTGCAGACTGTAGAGGAGCCCACGCCACACCAGGTGGGTTTCTCAAGGTGGCTGTGACCCTGTGGATCCTGTTCCTGTGCTGGAACAGGCTTCTGGCAGGATCTGTGCACCCCTTGAGAGAGAAGTTCATGTGAAGCAGGTTTGCTGGCAGGACTTGTGATCCCACAGGACCCATGCTTGGAGCAGGCTGTTCTTGAAGGACTGCACCCCATGGAAAGGGACTCACATGGGGACAGTTTGTGAAGAACTGTGGCCTGTAGGCAGGACTCACAGTGGAGAAGTTTGTGGAGGACTGTCTCCCATTAGAGAGATCTCATACTGGAGCAGGGGAAGGAGTCCTCTCCCCAAAGAGGAAGCGGTGGCAAAACCAAAATGTGATGAAGTGACTGTAACACCCATTCCCTCTCTCCCTGTACTGTTGGCAGGGAGCAAGTAGAGAATCAGGAATAAAATTTAGCCCAGGAAAGAGGGAGGGGTCTGGGGAAGGTGGTTTTAAGATCTGTTTTGCTTCTCATTATCCTTTACTGATTTTGATTAATAACAATTAAGACCAATTTCCCTAAGTCAATTGGGTTCTGCTCGTGATAGTAATTGGTGAGTGATCTCTCCCTGCCCTTTTCTTAACTCACAAATCTTTTGTTATGTATTCTCTTCCCTGTCCATCTGAGGAGGGGAGTGACAGAGTAGCTTGGTGGGCACCCAATCCAGCAAGGGTCAAACTATGCTACAAACTAAAGCAATATGGACTACTGTGAGGATTGAAACAACAAATAGTAGCAGTCAGCATGCATCAGCCACAAGCAAGAGTGCCAGCAAAATCACATTTAAATATGATGCCAGAAAAAAACATCTTAAATTTCCTATTAATGTAGAAGGGAAAAATAACACAGAGCCAGCAGAAAATTAAATTAGACAGCAGGTCAGAGAGTAGGGATACCATTGTTCAAGCAGTTGCAGAGAAATAGAGGGTGATGCCTTTATCAAAAAGTCTGGTGGTTTTGCCCACAAAGGTCAAATGTTTTTTGTTCCTTAATCACTTTATTGGGAAATGTTGGTGGTTTGCTGTAGAACTAAGGCAGTTATGTTTTGAGTTTTGTTTTGATTTGGTTATGATTTTCTCAGTGGAATTTTAGCTATAGCAGGAGTTGTGCAGCTGATTAAAGTTTGTGTGTATTATCTCACAGAACAGCATATCTCTGGAGTAAAGCATAAATTGCAACAAAGATAATCTGTGACCTCCAAAAGCATTAAAAGGCTAATGTGTATTTCAGACAGCACTAATTGCATGTGTAATGGGAGCTTCACATTTCAGCTTGAATTCAGGTGACTTTTTGCCTATGTCATCTCTCAAGATAAAAATCAAAATACCTGTGTGTTTTTAATTTGGCTGAAGGTTGGAACTATTTCATAGTTCCAGCAGTAAGGATGTGTTGGAGTAGATAAAAGAAGCTCATGTTGCTTGCTGGGCTCACCAGGAGGGCTTGGACTGTAGGGGGTTGGAGCAGCTCACTGATGCCACCGAGCTGAGGCTGTGTTCCTGACAGATATTTGAAAATTTCCAGTAAAATGGAAACAAAAAACTCCTTCAAACTATTTTCTCAGTCATGGATCATGCCTACAGAAAATTGTTTTCCAGTTCTTTAGAAGAAGTTAAGAGCAATGTCAAAGCTGTAGACATTTTAATTGCTCTCCAAAGATTCCAGACTAATTAGGGATTTGTGGTTTTGTTTATTTGTTTTGTTTGTTTGTTTGTTTGTCTGTTTTTCGTGGGGGGAGGTAATGTTAGTTGTAAGAATATATTTCCTGAATATAATTCACCCCGTTACTCACAGCCAGTTACACTGTGATTGTACAGCACATTAGCATCCTGAGAATTGTGCAGGGTATTTTACTGTCCCAAGGCAGTTCAGGCAGTGTTAAAGGCAGACCTTGAGGCTGGGTCAGCATCTACTGATGCAGAGGATTAGCTGTCCTTGCTTTGGAGATTTGACCAAAAACATTGCCCCTGGATGCTGTGCTGGAAACTTTACTTTGTCTTTTCAAGTGTGTATTTTCTTGGAAAAGGCCTATACACTCAAAGTTAGCTTCCATCTTCAGCAGAACTTATTTTTTTCACTCAGTAGCTACGAATTTTCCATTATGCTTGCTTCCCTCTACTGACTCTGATAATACTCTTCCTCAGATTTAGGTAGCTGTTAATCATCTATGAATTGATCCAATCACCTCAATGAAAGGCATTGTTGTATCTGTGGAGGACAAGGAGAAGTTTGGAAATGTTGCTGTTTGTATCCTTGATTCCTTCTGATGCCCTCCTTTAGATACTGCATGAGATACTGGCCCTGGGTCAGTTGGTGAAGCTGTGGCTTCCCAGCACAGTCCTCCACTGCAGAGGGCTTCATCTCCTTCCAATCCTACCCTGAATTCATTTTAAAGATTTTCCCGAGTCTCCTGCCCCACTCTTGATCAGTAATACCTACAGTCAGCAGTACTAAATGCTCTCAGAGAAGGCCAGGGTTGAGGATGGATATTCTACCATGCCTTGACCTAAAGTCAGGCTATGTTTAGTCCAGAGCACCAGCTCTAGATCAGAGCGTGAGTGGCTTGTGCTGACTGGCTCTGTTTGGGATCTGTTTGAGGGTTAGTTCTATGTGTTCAGATAATTAGTATTTTCTCTTTAGTTGCTTCATTGGAAGTTTCAGAGAGGATGAGAGAATTCTGCTGAACAAGTTAGGGTCATTAGACTAAGTCCTGCTGGTATCTTGAAGGAAGTTTGTTAAATCATCCTAATACAGAGCCAGGGACTGGGCTAACAGATAAATTGTGATTTTTGATCCTTCAGCTTGGACCTAGGGACCTTCTGCACAAACAGTGCACAAGCACACCATGTAAGTGCCAGACACCTTGTGGCAAACTAGACTGGTAAAGTGAGCTGTTCTTTGCCTCATAAAAGCATTTCACATCAAGGCATGAATGATGCAGCACATGCTAAAAAGTGTAAAGGCCCACTCAGTCTGCAGCTTGCAAAGTTTATTTGCAGACCTGTAGAGGAAATTCCATACCTGCCACTTTGCACAAGCAGACTAATATTTGCAGATGTGTGATCTTCTGTATCATGATTTTTTGAACATGGTTACACATCAGAAAATGCACGCATGAATGCTTAAGGTAGGCTTTTGGGCAGTACTAGTTCTAAAGATCAACAAAGGGAGCAATGCATGATACGTATTCCAACCACGTGGCCATTCAGGAACATGCAATGCATTTGAATTGCTGAGAATAGAAATGTACTCATGAAATGCTTTCAGATAAAGAGCAAAACTATACATTTGATGAATTAAATGGTAATATACCAAAGCAGAATATGGGGAAGAGATAACACAAGATTGCAAAGATTCTTCAGACAAAACAAACAAAATCTTGAAAGTAAGAAAGTAAGAGCTGGGAAGCACTAAATAGATTTCTCTGGGAAAATGCATAGCCCTGTCAATAGTAGGTTTTTGAAAACAAGCTTAACAAACAACTGGTAGAGTAGGTGGTATCTGAAAACTGCATTCATGTAACTGTTCCTGCTCTGGGCAGAGGAGAAGATGACCTGTGAGAGTTCTACCAGCCCTATTTTTCAAGCCTATAACAGTGCTTTCTTCACCACCCACCTTGTCAGCACTATAATCAAGTCACGACTCAGATCTGGCTGACTGTGTAATAGGACTTTGAATTCTTTTGTTTAGCACAGATTTTTTACCAAAATGGACCCAAGCACACTGCTGTAGAGAGGAGGTGATGACTAACCTGCTCTGGGCTTGCTGTGTGCAATGGATCAGATGCGAGTGTCAGGTTGGTTGTTTTTCCTCTGTCCCATAAAAATCCTATTATGCCCTTGCCGTTTTCTCAAATTCTGTGCTGTGACACAGTATGAATGCAGGAAACCTTATAATTATTTATTTTTATTGTTTGAATCCAATGGTCCAAGGTAGAAGGGAGCCCTCCTATGCCAGAAGGCAGAGGAAATATTCATCACAGATGATAGGTCCTGTATAAAATGCATGTCAGAATGTGGAGGAAAATTTGCAGCATCCAGATGCAAAACCTGTGGCAGGAAACAATGCTGAGACAACTACATATACGTGTTCCAAGTTTAGATGTTTAGGTATCTCAGCTGCTACAAATTAAACAAGAGGGTTAAACTGGCCTGCCAGCTCCTTTTAACCTTCACCCAAAAGACCAGTCCTTAGTAGAGACTTTGGTTTTGATCAGTTCACAAATTTCACAAATTTCACAAATTTAGATTTGCTTGAAGAAAAATATAAGCAGATAAAATGGCTAAGATGAAATGGTTTTAAAGAGTGAGCTGTTAGACCTTACAGTGGAGATATACAGCTAGTACCCTTGTGAACCCATTGGACTTTTTCCCTGGAAGTCTAATTACATTAATTTCTCACCAACTGCTTGAGAAGCTGAGTAACAGCTGCAACATGTGCACAGCAGAAGGAAGGTGTTCTGCAAATCTGGGGAAATTACTTCCACTGCAATCAATAGAACTCTTTATGTGAGTAACTCTCTGGAAGATTAGATCTTTGGTATCAGAGAAGAGACATCAAAATCCATCAGTTTATTGAAGAGAAGGGGAGGGTTAGATGTGCTTGTTGCTTCTGACAGCTGTGTCCTTAGTGGCAACTCATTTCTGATCATAAGGGGAATAAGGGTAGAAGACTAAATGAAGAAACAACAGCTTGTGGTGAGAAAACTTTGTATTGAGCTTGCCGGTGGCTGCCATTGAAAGGTCCTAAGTACAAACAATGGTAGGATCGCAGCAGATGTAAAACATTTTATAGGTCAAGCAGTATTGAGTTGCTCTGCTCTAGAGGCTGCAGAGCTTCCTATTTCTGAGTTATTTTATTGGACAAGGTTATACATGGATACATAGCAGTCATAACCTGCCTCAGCTGGAGAAGGGATAGTCCAGATTGCTTGTGGAGATTTTAAATAACTTTCTAGGGAATGTTTTGCTTCATCTGTAACAGCTGGCTGGAGAGTTTCTCTGATTTATTTTCAATCACGACTTCTGAATTTGAGGTTTTATGAAAGTTATGAGGGCTTTTTCCTCAGGGTGCTAAGCAATTGTTGGCCTTATTTGTTTGGTTTGGGTTTTTTTGGTTTTATTTTGTTTTGGGAGGATTGTTGTTGCTTTTGGTTTTTAAATCTACATTGTTCATTAAAGTGATATACTTAGTGGCTTGGTGTAGTGGTTTAACTCCAGCTGGCAGCTAAGCTCACCCCCTTTCCACTGGTGGGATCGGGGAGAGAATCCCAAGACCAAAAGTGAGAAAACTTCTGGGCTGAGATAAAGGCAGTCTAACAGGTAAAGTAAAAGCCACATAGAGAAGCAAAGCAAAACAGAGAATTCAGTCACCACTTTGCACGGCAGGCAGATGTTCTCAGGCATCTCCAGTAGAGCAGGGCTCCATTGCACAGAACAGTGAATTGGGAAGACAAATGGCTTTGGTCAGTTGGGGTCAGCTGTCCCAGCTGTGTCCCCTCCCAATTCTTTGTGCAGCCCCAGCCTCCTCACTGGCCTGGCAGTGTGAGAAGCAGAAAATTCCCTGTTGCTGTGTAAGCACTTCTCAGAAATAACAAAAACATCTTTACATCGCCAACTCTATTTTCACTACAAATCCAAAACACAGCCCTGTAGTTGTTCCTGTGAATAAAATTAACTCTATCTTAGCCAAAACTAGTACCCTCAGGAGTACAGGTCAGTGCTGTGTGAATTCACCTTCATGTTGGCAATGCATTTACACAGCAAACTGGCATCTGTCAGTAGGGGGATTAGGA
Organism: Acridotheres tristis; assembly: GCA_037013685.1. Lineage (NCBI taxonomy): Eukaryota > Metazoa > Chordata > Aves > Passeriformes > Sturnidae > Acridotheres > Acridotheres tristis. The sequence goes on along the minus strand of CM072886.1, from coordinate 124,997,676 downwards.
AGGTCATGCAAACTCAACGTAGTTTAGTACTAAAGAAGTAGATGAGAAAAGAAGTTGCTACCTCTTTATTTATGTGGCACAAAAGGTTTCAACTTCAAGGCTGGAGTAGAAGCTGAGGAGTTGTTACCTTAAACAGATGAAGTTGTATGGCTGTTCAGTGGTACCAAAGGGAAAAAAACCACTTTGTCTGTGCTTACTTACTGGGATTGAAGGTCTGTTACAGAGCTGGGAGCTGTCTGGTTGTGCACCCAGACACTGAAAGAGATTTTGGGTTCTGCAGCCTGTGCAGAAAGAAGGGCAGACTTCTCTCCTTTTCTCATCTTGTGCTGTATGTAGTCTGCTAAAACTGAGTAATCTGATATGGCATACCTGATACAGCTAATTTAATATAGCAGTGGAGGGGGCAAAGTGAGCCACTTTCTGCACAGTTTGGGATTGAATGAGACTAGGACTAAGGAGGAAAAGTCCAACACTCAAACTGTTCTTTTTTCTTCATATAAAGTGTTAATGTTACCAAAGTCATCAGTTTAACTGTCGGTTTCCCCACTGTTTTATGTTATAAAGCATTGGCTCTGAAGTAAAAGAAGCAAAACCAGTCATTGTATCACTTTTTATTTATGCATTAATCATTCTAATTCAGCATAATAGCAATTTTATAATTACTTGAAACATACTGTCTGTATTGCAGCATGCATTTTTCTAGTGATAGAATGTCCAGGTTGTAAAACTGAGTCTTGATTTCAAAATTAAATACACACTTAGTGAGCAGTACCTCAAATTGGCACACGATGGCAGGATGATGACATTTTAAAGCAAATATCCTGAAGCACATTGTTGGTAGTCATAGAAACTAGTTTGAAATGTAGTCTTTAAGTATGTTTTGCAGAGGCAAATATTTTTCATTTTGCATTTTGAGGTGCAGGTGATATTACCTTTTCTTTTTTAAGTTGGTCTTGAAATCAGTCACATATTTCAGGTCTGACATTCTATTTGATGGAGAAAAAAACAGTTGAGAACATAATACACAGAGTTCTTGTCACAAGCCCTTCAAAATATTTAATGGAAATCACTGAATATTTTGTTGTGCTAGGTTTTTTGTTTCTTCATTCGGGGTTTTGATTTTTTTGGGGGGGTTGTTTGTTTGTTTTTTGTTTCTTGGTTTTTTTTTTTTCAGGTCCTCCTTTCCAGGGAGATTTATTCTCGTTATATTGCAACAGACTTTTGCTTCTTCTTATGAAATGAGACAGCCTGAGTTCCTCATCAGTGAAGAGGAATTGGGAATAGTGGTGAGAAGTATTTTTCATTTGCTCCTACTGAAACTGTCTTATGCATCCAAAATTGTTGAAATTATTATCCAGAGTCTGTGATGTTTCTTAGTATGCAGATAGTGGCAAATTGCTTTCAGAAATGACTTCTTGAAACAGTCCAAGAAGTTGATGAAGGTCTTTATATCATGATGTTTGGTTTACTGATATTTGATGTTGTTGCACTCACACATCTATTTTGCAGAAAAATAATCCAGATACTCTATTATCACAACACAGAATCAAGAAAGAACACCAATTAATTTTGCTTTGGGCCAAAACCAGTGGCAGGTTTTTCAGTGGAACCCAGGTGTCCATCTGCATTTATTCTTGTAGAGAATGGTTCAGGACCGAGATGTAACTCTGCAGAAGCTGAAGCTACTGAGGAAGGATTCAGTGTCACAGAATATATTCATCAATGCAAGGGAAAAATGTTTTTAGCAAGCTTAAAAATATGTAGCTGTGTTAAATTCAGGCATTTAATGGTGTTGAAACGTCTTATGATCTCAGGTTGCTCCAAGGCACACACTTCTAATATTTTCACTTGAGATGACTGGAAAGCAGGTAAGAGCTGCCCCTCATCATCTGACACTGCTGATTCTGCTCTTTCAGAAATCTGAAAATATCTACATATCTCAGTACATTCAGAATGCTTTGGTTCACATTCAGTTTGAGAGAGAAAAATGGAAGATTCTGAGTGAAATTCTTAGTTATGTCCTCCCCTCCATCCCCGTTTGCCCAGCTGCACTAGCCTTCACCATGTAGGAGTATTTCACTAAATATTTATGCAGACAGATTATCTTTTGCCACATGGGCATGTTGACACTACTTTTAACAAACCCACACATTTTCTGAAGATTTATTTTGAGATTAAAATGTTATGATTTTGGGTCTAACTCTAACAAAAGAAGAAAAGCAAGTAAAAAAAAAAACCCTCAGCATGTGTGTACAGAATAGCTAGAGTGGAATGAAGCATCTTGCTTTTTAATGGAAATCTTCAATTCTGTGTATTCAAAACAAGCTGTAACAGCTTCACTGTAAAGTTGTTTTGAAGTTTGCTATTATCATCATACATATGCATAAAACATTTTTGTTATTCAGATAGTAATTTGCATGAACACCAAGGCTTTATCTCAAATTCTCATGAAGAAAGCTGTTCTTGTGTTGGGTCAACTGGAAATTATTCTCCTTTACTGTAGGGCTTTCCATTAATTAAATTCAAAGAATCAGTTTGACTGCTAATGCCTGTTATATTACTTCAGATAAGCAAAAAACCAACATTTTTCTTATGAGAGTTGGTAAAAAATTGAGAAAATGTTGGGTTTTGTTTCTTTGGTTTTGATATGTTTTAGGTTTTTTGTTTTTTGGTTTTTTTTTACGGTTACTTCTGTTCCACTTTCTGATTGCCTCTTTGTTCTGCAGGATAACTGAAGGATAAGTCCTAGAGTAGTCACTTTCTAACTTTAATTGTATTAGTATGAGAATTCAGTTGGAAAACTAGATGAAAATCAAGTAACAGTTAGTCCAGGCATTTAAAACTGATACCAGCCAGGAATCCCTAAATGTCTTATAGTTCTGTATAAATCTGAGCTGATAAATGGGGACATAGTTTAGTAACAGTGGAGATGCTTTTATTCTATGCTGTTGTTACTATATATACACTAATGAGCCACATTACCTCACTCGTGTCTTCCATAAGTTGTGAGACTCCCCAAAAGTAACAAAGCTAGACCTTGTAAGACAAGACAGCTACTCAGTTTAAGAAAAGGAGTAGCAGAAACCCTATTCTTTATGATATTTAATAGTGCTCACTCTACCTTCGGCAAATATCTTAATTTGTATGATAGAATCATAGAATAACTTCTCCTGAGAGAGAGGAAGTGGGGGAAAAATCACTGCTTATTTTGATGTAGCTCAAGGTATGATTTGCTTTCTGGGTTGCAATCACACATTGCTAACTTAATTTTTAATCCACCAGTATCCCAGGAAAGGCTGCTCTCACAGATAAGTCTTTAATTTTTCTCAGGGTTCTTAGCATTCATATTTTGCTTTAGACCCTCCAAAAGTACATTAATATTTATCATTTAAACTAATTTTTATACATCTTGAAATATTTTGCAAATTGAATGATATCACAAAAGGCACCCAGGGTCAGAGAGTTAATTTGTACAGATTTTCATAGACCTGAGGACTTGAAAAGATTGAATTGCTGTCTTTGTTTCAAAGACAGAATTTGAGACATTGAGTAGGTAAAAGAGATTGATGGCTATAGATAAAGGAGATATGAGCTTGAAAGCCTGAGGAGGAGAGAAAATTTGAAGAACAAAAATATGATACAATCCAATTGAGCAGAAATAGACAACAAAAAATCATCAAGAGACTTCCTTTATAAGAGACAGTAGAAGGGAGATATATTTTGTAGGATGCTATATTGGATTAAATGAAAGCTAAAATGAAAAGCTATATGCAACAAAGGCATCTGTCAGATAGGTTTCTCCTTTTTCTTTTCACGGCTGAGGGCTTCCAGCCCTTTTCACATTTGGCTGATTGCAAAGTGTGAACTCTCAGAGGGTCACATTTGTCTTTGGCTTTTGTTGGTGAGAGGTACAGAGCAGATCCCTTTGCATGTTGCTCCTGTTATAACAAAACACCTTTCCCTCAGGAAGAGGAGGTGGAAAGCTATACAGAGTGCTTTTATACAAGTACATGGCAAGAATACAAGAGTCAGAGTGGTGACCACTTTCTATCCAGTGGGCCAAATGCACACTGGAGTTACACTGCAGATTTTAGCCAGCATAAAGTCTGATGCAATGCTCATGCTCCTCTTTCCTGTTACTTTGTAGTTTTCTGTGGCAAACTTCAGCTTTTCCCTCCACATTTCTACTACATCACTAGTTGTGATCTCTTGAAATGTGGAAATATCAAAACCGCTATATATAAGTGATGCTCCAGGCACAGTTGTGTCATGGCCCTTTAGAAAGCTAAGCCTGTTGGGCAGCCTGACGTGGCTGGCTCCCCCCAGACATGGGGTCAGATCCTCAGAGGGTGCTGCTGCCTGATGTGGGCAGCAAAGTGCTGTGGCTGCAGCTGAAAAGACATCACAGGGAGAGCCTGAGCCTTGGGCAAGGCACCAAAGAACTAAATAAGCTATTTCAAATCACTTCTGCCAATAACATGAGGTTGAAAATTGTTTCCCTAGCTAGAGTTTCCCTGTATCAGAAGCCAACTTCATGCAGAAGCTGATGGACCCAGCACTCCGAAATTTATTTTTAAGAAGTGAGAGCACTATGGCTAGCAAAATAGAAAGATCTTATGTTTTTTTAACACACTGTGCAAAAAGTGAAGTCAACACAACCCAGAAAAACTCACTCATATACCAAAAACCCAAACATATTCTGGGCTGCATCCAAAGCAGTGTTGCTAGCAGGTAGAGGGAGGGGATTCTGCCTCTCCTCTCTGCCTTTGTGAGACCCCATCTGGAGTTCTGCATCCAGCTCTGGGTCCCCAGCACAGCAAGGACATCGATCTGTTGGAGCAGGTACAGAGGAAAGCCACAGAGGGGCTCAGAGGGCTGAAGCACCTGTCCTCTGAAGACTGGGAGAGCTGGAGTTGTCCAGTCTTGAGAAAAAGAGAGTCCAGGGAGACCTTAGAGCAGCCTTCCAGTTCCAAAGGGGAGCTTACAAGAAATCTGCAGAGGGGGCTTTTTACAAGGACAAGGGGGAATAATTTTTAACTTAAAAGAGAGTAGGTTTAGATTAGATGTTAGAAAGAAATTCTTTAGTGTGAGAATGGTGAGACAGTGGAACAGACTGTCCAAAGAAGCCATGGCTGCCCCATCCCTGGAAGTGTTCAAGTCCAGCAGGCTGGATGGGATTCTCAGCAACCTGGTCTAGTGCAGTGTCCATGCCCATGATAGAGGGGTTTGGACTAGATGATCTTTAAGGTCTTTTCCAACCAAGACGTTCTGTGATTCTAAAGTCCTCTTTTTTTTTTTTTTTTTTTTTTTTTTTTTTAATAGGAGGCATGGAATTTGGGCCAATAGAGTTGCAATCTTTCTGAGTTTGCTTCTAAAATCTCTGTCCCACCTTTCATCCTCTCAGTTCAATTATTGTAACCCTCTCTTTACCATGGCTGCTTACTTTGCACTTCCACTAGCAATCTGCACAATCAGCTGAAACTTGACTGAGCTGTACTTCACCTCTACCTCATTTCTGCTCTTCTATCTCTCCCCTGACTACTCAGTTCCTGTGTTTGTACATTTGCAGGGATGCTCAATGCTTTTTTCAGTAGCTCTGTTCTCATTCTGTTTCTTGACCCCTTTTGTGTTGCTCTGTACTACAGGATGGCTGAGACAAAAATGCTGGGACAGAGCATATCTCCTTTATCTCCTTCACTCTCTTGCTGGGGAATTATTTATTCCAGGAAACCTGTTCTATTAGTCTCACCTATCTTTGTTGTGTTGTTTAATATCAAGCACTTATCTAACAGTGTGAATTGCAATTAACATGAATTATACAAATGACAGGTTTTGCCCTGATTTTCTCACATTTTCATTAAGTGCTGAGCTGTAAACACACTTCGTCTTATAAACGTTTTCTAAACTTCAGAGTAGGTGCTTTTGAAAGCCTTTCATGACTAAGGACATCAGACTTTTGAAGAAGGATGTCAGTGCATGAGTAAAATTTACAGTTTCTTAAAATCTAGCCCTGACTTCATGGACATTGCTATGTTCTGCTGTGGTTTAGACGTGGGTTGATGAGGAGCTAGAAAAGGTGTGGGTAGGTAAAGAAGAGCATATGGAACATACTGGTTCACAAGGTTGAAACCCTGGTGCAATTGTGATTTTTTTTTTTCTGCTTGCATTAGTCAGAGAAAGGTTTAGGTAATGTAAATGTGTCAAGACACGTATCCTGTCTGAGTTATAAATCATGTCTCTGTCTAAGCATCACTTCCTTTACTCTGCATTACCACATACCCTAGAAAACTCTCTCTAAGCTGCTTGATTCCAGTATTTGAAGTTCACTTTCAAGCACATTTTTGAATGCTAAGCTGAGGCAGTATTTTCCTTTCTTTCTCAAAGGAGTACACATTTAATATAACACACATTGCTGTTCAAAATCTCCCATTTGTTTCTGCAAAGCTGAGATAGTGATGCTGTTCATGGTCCCAAAAGCCATTACTGATATAAGAAATGTGCTCAGCTCTGGCCTAAATGATGTTGCTATTTCATCTGGAGGCACCTTTCTCTCCAAGCCATATAAATCCAAATTTCTAATGCTATTGTTCTCTTCAGTCTTTAGCTACCACCTAACGCTTATGACTAAAATGTCTCTTGTATGTTGTCTGTGAGACCAGTTTGTGCAGCAATTGGTCTCCTTTCAGAAGAGTACTATATAAATGTAAGTCATTAATGTTGTCAATACCCAAGGGAAGAACAGGATGAAAATGTGCATATATAGTCTTTAGTGCTGGTGTAACTACACTATTCTGTAAACATATTTAAATATTATCAGTTTGACATAATGTTTGTTAGTTTTAAGCGAGAACAGATACACATGCTTTATGCTTCTATTAGTTCCATTTTGAGAATGCTATTAAACTTAAGGAAATTTTAGATTGGAGGGAGTGAAATAATAGGTTGATTTTAAAAAGAACAATGACATAGAATAAAAAATTAAAATAATAGAATCATAGAATGGTTGAGGTTGTAAAGGACCTTTGGGATCATCTAGTTCCAACCCCTCTGCCATGGACAGAGAAACCTTTCACTAGAGCAAGTTGTTTAGAGCTCCATCCAGTCTGATCTTAAACACCCCTTCTCAGAAGGGGAAGTGGAGGGGTCTCTTCACTGGTCTCTTCACTTCCGTGACAAGAGACAGGATTTAAGGGAATGGCATGAAACTGAGTTAGGAGAGGTCTAGGTTGGATATCAGGAAATATATTGGATATTATCACCCAGAGGGTGGTTGGGCACTGGAACAGGCTCCCCAGGGAAGTTGTCGCAGCACCAAACCTGACAGAGTTTAAGAAGTGTTTGGACAATGCTTTTGGGCACATGGTGTGGCTCTTGGAGTGTCCTGCACAGGGCCAGGAGTTGGACACAGTGATCCTCGTGGGTCCCTTCCAACTCAGTATATTCTATGGTTCGATGATCTTATGATTCTATTTCTAGGGATGTGATATTCACAACTTCTCTAGGAAAGCAGTTCCATTGCCTCAACACCTTCACAGTAAAGATTTTTTTCCTACTGTCTAATCTAAACCTAATCTCTTTCAGTTTGAAACCATTCCCCCTTGTCCTGTCACAACATGCCCTTGAAAAATCTCCCTCTCCACCTTTCTTGTAGGCTCCCTTCAGGTACTGGTATGCTGCAATTAGGTCTCCCTGAAGACTTCTCTTTCCAGGCTGAAAAAACCTAATTCTCTCAGTCTTTCTTCGTAGGAGAAGAGCTCCATCCCTCCAATCATCTTGTTGCCTCCCTCTGGACTTGCTCTAACAGGTCCCTGTCCTTTCTGTGCTGGATACCCCAGAGCTGATGCAGCCCTGCAGGTGGGGTCTCAGCAGAGCAGAGCAGAGGGGCAGAATCCCCTCCCTGCCCTGCTGCCCACACTGCTCTGGATGCAGCCCAGGACACAACTGCCTTCCTGGGCTGGGAGTGCCCATGGCTGGGTCATGTCCAGCCTCTCATCCACCAGCACCCCCAAGTCCTCCTCAGCAGGGCTGCTCTTAATGTGTTCAGCCATCATACTGGATATTGTCCCAACCAATAATTGGTTACATAGAGATACTACTTTCTTAAAGTAACAAACAGCAGTAAAGATGTACCTGCCTCTCCCTTTTTCATCTACTTCTATATTTTCCATCCTGAGATCCTAGAAACTTGAAGCCATAATAGAAACAATTCATCAAAACATCTGTAGAGTCCATCTACTTCTACAATAGGATTATTCATCACCATGTGGATTTTCCATCTGGCAGTAAGTGACCAAAACGCTGAGACCACCACTGTCTTGCAAATTGTTTCACAGTTTAACCAGTCATACTATTGAGAAGATATGCCTCTAGCTCAATCCAAATTGTCTGCAATCATATTGCTTCCTTTCCCTTGTTATCTTGAGTAGTTCCTCCCCACCCATGTGTTTAACCTCTCTGAAATATCTGAGGATGGCAATCAGATCCCTCTGAGTCACTGCTTAGCTAAGCTGTATGCATTTTGAGTTTCCTTCTTTTTCCATGTAAGTCTTTTCAGACATTTAACCATTTTTCTCCTCTTTCTTGTGAAATCCTCAACATTTACTGAAGTCATTAGAAAAATTGCGGCTGGCTGAGCATGGGAATCACTGGCAAGTCTTATACAGATGGTCTCTTCAGTGGCCTGTGTGTAGCTGGAGCTGAGCCATGAAGACAATGTTTCAGCTACATAAGGAAGTGAGATCTCAGCCCCATTAAAAGTCAATGCCTACATTCTTACTAGCTGCAGCATGGCCCAATTTAACCACCCAGGGCACCACAAACAATGAACAGGGAATAATGTATCTTTCAGGCTTCAGTGGGTGAATGATAATTTTATTTAGATTACTGGTCTGAGGAACATGTGTGTGATTAGACAGAAAAAGAACCTTTTCTATTTCCGATTTATTTACATTTTGATTTGGAACAACATTTTGAAAATTATAAATATTCTATGGAATGGAAAGGTTTTAGCATTTAGACTTAGGAGAATCAACATTTTTGAAAACTTCTGTGAGCAGGGAACTGACTCTTGACCAAAGAAGGAGCCCAGGAAGCCAGACAGCTTGTCAACACTTTTGACTGCTCCCTTCCCAAGGAGGCTGGTAACCAAAAAGCTGTCCACCCTTAGAGCTAAGGAGCCTGGAATATAAGACAAGTCACACCAGCCTCCCTGCCTGTTTTCCATCAACAGTTTTGTCAGGTCCCCACAGAGTGCTGTTATTAAATCAAGTCAGTATTAACAGCCAGAAAATACCTGTCAGAATATATTTTTAACAGGTTGAACTTTAATTCTTCAGCTGTCCTTTACAGGCAATTTTTCATTTCTCTTTCCATTAAAATGTTTTCAGTTTGACATGCCAAAATAATCCTTTCTCAAAAAAAAAAAACCCCCAAAAACCAAACAAAAACCAACAAAAAAAACCCAAACCAAAACTTGTAATATAGCAAATATAAAATCACTTATTATCTTTTGCTCCTCCAAAACTAATTTTAAAGGAAGAAAGAATAGTGCCTAAGTGTCTAAACAAATTAGAGAGCTTATGGGGTAGCATAACCCAGTCCAATTTAAACAAAATGGCAAAATGACAAAATTAAAAGAAACTCACAAAACCACAACAGAAACAACCAGCAACCAACCAACCAAAAAAACTCAAAACAAAACAACAAAAACCACAAACAAACAACCCCCAAAACCCCCAAATCCACAAACCCGCAAAGAATAAAATACATAAGCCAACTGCTTTGTTATTTGTGATTGCTATTGAAGCTGAATAAGGAGAAATAACACTGCCAAGACTGTGTCAGGTAAAGTAACTGCAGGAAACTGCAATAGTGCACATTCAGACCCTCTGGCCCCACTATCCTTGCAAGGTAGAAGCACCAGGTAAAGCACTTGGAGAAGATATTAGTACACATTAGCACATCGAATTGGCCTACATTCCACAGCAGTCCTAGCTCTCATAAAATGAGGAAATGTCTTTTATATTTTTGCCTTGCTTTTGTTAAGGAACATTGGTGAAGTTCTTGTTCCTAGTTTTGCTCAGAATTTCTCTTAGATCTGTGATGAAAGTCCTGGTTGGGACTAAGGGTAATTGGTGTTATAGGAAGACAAGGGGAAGAGGACAGCATTGCTGTGTAATGGGGCCAATACTTATCAACAGAGAAATGGGAAAATCCCCTATTTGTTTTCTTGGTCATGAGTCCACAGAATTAAATTTTTCTTTTTATTTTATATAGCAAACATAGCATTGATGAAATGCACCTGTGGCCATGGTTACATTTGTGCCACAGCAGGTCTGCCTCCAAAGGGATTGTGGCCCAAGGATAAGTGTATTCTGAGGAAGGTAAATCTTGGAGCACCCTGCTGCAGCATGGATTTATCCACACCTTGAGGCATCAGTGCCTGTGCAGGAAGCCAAGCTGGAGCACCTCAAAACACGTGAGTTGCATGTTACAGAATTTTCAGTGGACTACCTGAACCAATGGAGCACGAGTCTTACAAGGAAGTGCAAGTGCAGCAGTGACCTGACCTGACCTGCTTTGGTGCCCAGTAACTCCACATAACATACCACCTCTTCTGCCCTGAGTCCCCCCATAACATATGGGGCCTGAAGTGATGGACTAAATTAATTCAATGGGCATTTTGTGGGTATTAGTGGACATTTTGCAGGTGGCCCATAGACTTGAGGCAATGTTGTCTGTATATTATATCAAAGGATGGGAAGGAAAGTGGTGGTTGATGAGGATGTGTGGGACCTGAACATCATGTAAACAGTATGGAATAAGGGGTAGAGAATGTGCTGGTCTTGTCTGGGATGGAGGTTTTTGTTTCCATTGTAGCTTATATGGAGCAATGTTTTGGATTTTTGCTGGAAACAGTGTGGATCATGCAGAGATGTTTTAGCTATGGCTGATCAGTGTTTACACAGAGTCAAGGCCTTTTCTTCTTACACTGCCCTGCCACTGAGCGGGATGGGAGTGCACGTGGAGCTGGAGGGGATATAGCTGGGACAGGTGACACAGCTGACCAAAGAGATATCCCTGACCATGTGATGCCATGCTCAGAAATAAAAGCTGGGGAAAGAAGAAGAAGAGACATTCCGAGTTAGCAGCATTTTGCCTTCCCAAGTCACAGTTACAAGTAATTGAACCCTGCTTTCCTAGAGGCAGCTGTGAACGTCTGTCTGCTGATGGAAAAGCAGTGAATGAATTCCTTGTTTTGCTTGACTTGTGTGCACACATTTTGCTTTACCTACTAAACTGTCTTTATTTCAACCCATAAATTTTCTCACTAGCACTCTTCCAATTTTCTCCTCCTTCCCACTGGATGAGAGTGAGTGGCTGGGTGGTGCTTAGTTTCCAGCTCGAGTTAAACCATGACAATTCCACCCACTTCCATCACTCCAATTTAGAAACCTAATTAGCAAAAGTAGCAGGAAAGACTTTGGAGTGCACTCAAAGGAGAGGACAGGTGCTGTTGTCAAAAGGCAAAACTGGAGGATGTAGCTATGGAAAATTGACTGCATCAGGAGGTGTGGAGTCATTTCAGCTAAAGCAATGGGAGGAGGGACAAATGGAAAGGGAAAATTAGAGGAAGATTAGAGGAAGTCCAAGGTTATGAGTGTCTGTGAGCCTTTGTGGAGGCTGCAGCCTAAGACACCCTCCATCAGAGCCTTTTCCAGACCATGTTGTGTTGTTACTGGATGATTTTACGTGTTTTATAATGCTTCAGTGGAGTGGTGTCCAACTTGGCAAACAAGTGAAAACTGATATTGACACTGCTGTCGAAAGCACCAGTAAATTATCTGTCCTAAATCTTCTAAAGCCCTTTGTCTAAGGAGCAACAGTTTGAGGCTATAGAAATGTTGAGTCTTGGTGTCATATATGGGTGGGATCAGAAAGGGGAGTGTCCATCAGTCAGGCATGGTACATAAAAAATTCAAACAGGTCAACACAGAAATACGTGTTTATATAACACTCACTTCCAAATAAATATTTCCTGGATTGGCAGAACTTTCTGTGGGTATGAATTATCAGTAATGGTCTTCAGTGCTGCAGGCATCACCCACATGAAAGGGGTCTGCTTATAGGGAGCAGTTACTGTGAAGAAAGTCAGGAAAAGGGGTCCTGCCCTTGAGTGTTGCTGGTACAGTGAGAGTGGTAGGTCCTTCTAGAGTATGGGTATTGTAGAATCACTCCTTCAAAGGCTGGGAGCTCTGCCAGGTCTAGCACTGTGATCATTTTGGGATTATCCTGGTAGAAACTGAGGTTACTCTTGGCCTCAGGCTATTCAGTTAAGTATGAGCTGGCTGGTCTTGGCATAGAGTGGCAGTCAGGGAGCCTGACCCTTCCATTATTCCAGTTTCAAGTTCACAGACCATATATCTACCTCTGAGTTCCTAAAGTTCAGTTAGCTTCCTATGTTTTGATGAAAAGTATGAAAATCATCTGGAGAGAAAGGAGAGGCTGAAAGTGTGGAAAGTACAAAAGTTAATGCAAAATTCCTAAAGTCTGGCAGGTTTTAGGAAGTGAAATAGAAGACAAGTTGCTGTTTATTTTATTCTTCTCCCCTCTGCATGTGAGTTTTCCTTTTTTCTTTCCTGTGCTATAAATGGGTGATACTGATCTAATTCCTGTACAGAGGCTTGTTTAGACATTTTTCGTCTTGTTTGCTTACCTGAAGCTGAAATAATGGGGATCCAGCTATGCATGGACCTCAGTATGGCACTCTAATTCAAATGATTTCTAATTGTAATATCAGTGAATGTTTTGTCCTCAGGACAAATAGATATTTGCCATTTCCTAAGAATGGATACTTACTGCTCACAAACTCTGGACATCTTTAAGCTGTTGAATCCTGCTGCTATAAAGTCCCCTAACTGCTAGTTTTAGGGGATTAACACATCTCCTTTAATCGGCAATTGAGATTGGATTCAGATTAACAGATACTTCCATTTATAAAAACATGTTAAGGAAACCCTAATTTCAGAAGCAGATGTATACCACTCCTGACCTTTCCTGCTTTTTTCTTTTCTGAATAAACTTGAAGTACCTGATGAACATAGGGAAAATTGGAAATTATTGTAATTTGTATATGTTTTTGAGATAACCAATATAAAACTGTGTGAATTTGTTTGTGTCTATTATTGAAACCATCTTCCTTTTCTTATACTTTCAAAACGTCATAGTTACTGAAGTATGTCTATACACTCTGAATTATCTAAGCAAATCTTTTTCCTACATGTTCATAAAAATATTCAAGAAATATCAGCAGCTGTGTATGCAGATAACTGACTGAAGCTGACATTTAAAGTACTGAAAATTACATAACAGCTACTAATATAAAAAAATTATAACTATGATGAATGAAGAACTGTGAATTAACATTTAGAAATTCAACAAAGCTGAGGTTTCTATGTGAATGAGTATGAAAGGTGAGTGAGATATTTTTAAAAGCTTTTATTGTGCGTCAGCAGAGTGTGTCAGAAAGAAATTATTTTGAGCATGCTTTAATATCACAGTTGCAGTAATTAGTCTTTAGGTAGGTAGAAAGGACTGAGGTTTTTTTGTTTTGTTTTGGGTTTATTTTTTTTTTTTAATGGGAAAGTTTTCAGAGCTTCCTTTTTGCTGCCTCTAGAAACATACCCTGAATACAAGAGAAGCAAAGATCAAGGATCACTTGAATAATTTTATGAACCACTCAGTTTCATGAAGTCCTTTAATAAAAAATCGAGGCTGTGATGTGCCACATAATTGTACATTTTGGTGAGGTAATCATGCGTGGTAATAGTAGAGAACCACATCTTTTGAAAGAGCAGAGTCAAGAACTACTTCTGAAGGTAGAAGTTATGGAGGCTTAGAGAAATACAAGCTTCTATAAAATAAAATTTTGTAGTAGCTTGTATTTGTATAAAAAAAAGTTTAACACAGAAGACTAATTGAGTGAAGTTTTATCTGCTGTGCAGATCGTGATATCTTCAAGCTTTGTCCTGGAGGACCTGGTCACTGGCAGAAGTATTTTGGAGAAGCAAAGGCAGTTTGTTGCCGAAGGAATCAGCTCATGTGGGAATAAACCCAAAAGTCACTCAGTCTTTGGTTTCTAGCTTCAGTTCCAAAGCAATACTTAACATCAGCACATCATTGTCTAGAGGCAACTGTGAAACAGACTGAGCTCCATGCTTTAAAGTATAAATCACTACAGCTGAGCTGAACCAGAGTGAGTGGGCAGATGTTTATATAATGCTGTGTCAGGTGCAAATCATAACTGGAGAAGCACACAGTCTTTGCTTACTTTCTATAAATGAAGTAGAAAAATAAACCTCTTGCATCTCTATGGGTGGGCAGCAGCAATGGGGTAACCATGGGCCACCTCTCCCAGATGAAGACTTTGAAATGATTACTCTAGTTATCATTCACAGATCCTCTTGACCTGTTTCGGGGTAGTGGATGTAGGTCAGGGTTATCTCCTCATTGATACATTCCTGTAAAAAACCCAATTCTATCCTTTTCTTTAACTTAGTTGGTAATGTCATGCTTGTTAGCAGAGATTCCTCTGTATTGGGCTAACTTGTATCTGAGGGTCTTGTATTTCTCATGTGGTAAAATAAGTTGGAAAAGAAAGGGTGGACAAACTATCTGATACACTATGCAGTTTCAATGACTAACCCGTGTTTAATATCTCTTACACAAGACACAAATGCATCAGTCTTTGAAAAATCGAAAACATTGCCATTCACATAGAGCTCCTCTCTTCTCCACTCCACTGTAATGTTAACAAAGACTAAATAATGCTGAGGGAGACCTCCAGGACAACAGACAGGAAAGCTCCAAATATTATTATGCAATGGCAAAAAAATTTCTATCTCTAAAGAAACAAAAGCCCTGAAAAAGCAGAGTGACTGAGAAAAGGTATGTCCTACTCACAGGCCAAAAATGGAGGAATAGAACCATATCTTCACTTGTAGTCCTAGAGAGGTAATTAGTGAATCAGTGTGCATATTTACTCCTTGATACATAAGATGAATTTATGGCTGGGGGAAATGGATAGGCTGGTATAATTGGTACTCCTTAGGTAAGAGAGAGAGGGTGAACTGGGAGACTGAGGAGATCAGTGGGAAAAGTTCTCTGGTCTTTGTGTGGTTCTGGGTGCATGTACGACCTACCTGAGTGTAAAAGTGAGACCTGAAGCAGTCGTGTCCAGATGCCAGTCCAGGGACACTCCTCAAGGATGATGATACAAGAAATTTAAGAGAAAAGAAGTCCAGAACCTAAATTTTTGTCACCCTTCAGAGCTTAGTGATACTAGGTGTAGTCAGTCAGTGATTGACTTAATCTAAGTGGAAAAGGTAACCTGTTATATGTTAATATTGGCGATTAACATAATCTTCCATCAAATCGGGGGGATGTGCAAAATGTGGTTTTTTCATATTGAGTACTCTGAATTCCATGAAAAAGAGTCCATAGGAAATATCCTCTTAGTTCAACTATTATCTTTGGCTGAGCTATGACTCATTTGCACTAAACTGAAACCCAACAACAGCAAGAATAATATTGAGCTTAGAAATAACAAGAATGATAACAAGAGGCATCTATGTCTACAGATTTATGTATGTTTGCCTTCTGTTTTCATACGATCAGACAAAAGTGGGGACTCTATAAGCTGTATAGAACTAGATTTTAGTATTGATGTAAAATTATTTTTGTGACCTCTTAAAGATTTAAAGAAGAAAAATTGCAAGGCATAAAATATTAGTTTAAATTATTTCATAGAAAAAGAGAAAAATATGTTAAAATTCAAAGAAAGCTGTAATCTTAGAATGGAGATCATGTTGCTTAATTCAAGGGGAGTGCAAACAGAGCCACCCAATGCCATTGCACACCTTGGCATCCCCAGGACACTTACACAGCTTTGGAAGTATTTTGCAGGACTTACAGTAGGGCTCCACACTCCTGAGGGTGTAGTTGGAAATCCAAATGGCATAGCTGATAATGTCAAATGTGCTTGTAGAGAGCCCTGCTGAGATTGCATTGATGCCTAGGAGTTAGATGTCTCAGTCTGACATTGCCAGTCTTAGGGTCCCTTAAGGGTCAGTAGGGAGAAATTGAGATATCCTGAGCTCAGATTTTTAATCCTAAAGTAGGTCAGTTGTATTCCATCTGAAGCTGCCTGTTTGATGATAAGGACAACCCTAGAGTGACTAACTCAGACCCTTAGACATGTGGAGCTCAATTGATTTCCCTGCCCTGAATGTGATGTGCAGTGTCCCAGTTGCCCAACTGCTACCCTAGAAAGGTCCCTCTCTGGGCCCTGCCAGCCAGCCACAAAAGCACCCTTGGCCGTATGGCAACTTTAAATATTTAATTTAAGTTAAATTTATCCTGGCCCTAAGAGGTTCTTTTAACAAAGAGAAGTATTTTATAGCCCTAATTCCTCACTCTCAACATAGTTTATGCCCCTGCTCAAAAGAGACAGGATCCAGAATGGAAGATATTGCAATGACTTCTTGAAATGGTGTAAAGTGAGTGAGAACTTGATGTTCTAAATGGCCCTGGACTTCAAAATGGGAGTGTCTGTAGCTGCCCCACTGGTAGAAAAGAAATGTTGAGAAAGACGTTAGCAGGGAAGAAGCAAGGCTAGTGAAGAAAGTGCTGTGGCCAGTGTGATGCAGCTATTCTTGGCTGAATCTGCATTGTCAGCAAGGCTGGGGTTCTGGAGGCTGCACAATTTTGTGCAATGTGAGCCATATAAAGCTGTCACCTTGATAGGACTGTTCACTCACTGCAAGGTAAATAGTGAACTGCAAGCATTTCCTCCCATACAGTTAGATGTGCCTCCTTTTGAGTGCTCCCTGACCCTTTTGAAAGTGAAGACAGCATGAAGAAAATGGTCAAAATGGTGAGTGAACTGGGGGGGGCAGGCTGCATTTGGCTTTTTGGCCATTCTTTGGCCATCTCTGGTCTGATCTAAATCTACAAAGCTATCACAGCTGTTTTAGTCCCCTTGCTGAAAATCCTCTAATTCTCACCCTCTATTTAGGAGAAATTTATGGGGTATATTACAAATGAATGCTCATTCATTCCAGATATGTTGCTTAGGAAGGGAGCATATGGAATTGCACAGGAGCACTTCTTGCTTAGTGCATCAATACAGGAAGAAAGTTAAGTAGAATAAAATTCCAAAGATAAGCTTCAGATCAGGCACTTTCTAATGTTTGAGTTTATTTCTCTATGGTATTTCTCTCTTCTGCAGAATCTTTGACCTAGCTTCAGCAGAACACACACACACTGTCCTTTGGGGAACTAGTTGTGGTTTCACTACATGTTTTGGCTTGTTACCTTGACAGTCTCAGCTCTGGGATGCACCTATGAGCTTTCTCTAGGGAACTATGGCCTGGAACCAGCAATTTATTCGAGCCCTAATATCAAAACAACACGTTACACATTCTTTGCCCTGATAGCACAAAATATTCACACGAAAAGATAAAACCAAACTATTCAAAAGGACTGTGAATCTTGGGCCAGATTTTTAGTTTTAACTTGTCTTGGTAGGGAGGAAGAGACTGTGCAAATCATAGCTGGCTCAGTATAATACTGGACTGAGTTCTATCCAACAGTCCTCAGCAGACAAGAAGAGCACTTGCAGGTAAATGTTTTTGCTCCCACACACATATCACACCCCTAAGGCACAACACACTGTCGCTCTGTGGGAATGCTGCATGGCATGTCTGGTTGGCTTGTAGGAGCTGGGAATGGATGAAACATAATTAGAGCAGATGGTGTCTCTGGAAACTGCTAGCACGTAAGAAATCTCTAATGACCACACTAAGATTTTTCAAAATTCTCTGGTTTAGTCTAAATTGGGTGGATTTTCTTGGGACTAAAAAAACCCACATTTCTGACACCATGAGGATTCTTGTCAAATCTCAAGTACTTCAATCTACAGACAACCTTGATATTTTCAGTAAACAGTCATGAATTTTAAAAACCTAACCTAAGCCTAACATATTTCCTCTAGCTACAGCAATGATTCCATCCTTTTAATGGAAACCTTTCCTACAAAATCAAGACTGAGGAAGGACCCCATACAAAACTTTTGAGTCTGAACAGTTGAAGTCTGTCAAGCTTACAATATGAAGAAAATCAGGTGAAAAAATAAAATTTTCAACTATGAGATTCACTATCAGCAGCATTTGTAAAAGTATTTCATAGCTCATAGGATAGTGATATATGTTTTGATTAGGAAAATGAATATATTTCAGCATCTGGGAAAACATTTAAGACATTAGAAAACAACTGTTGATTTTTTTGTGTGGATTAGCAAAATACAGGTGAGTTTATTACTGTTGAATTCCCTTCTTCAGCAAATTATATCCATTAAGAGTAAGACCTGAAATGCCCAGTAGCCACTTCTCATTCAAACTTCCAATATTCTTGTGCACAAAACTTTATGAGGTTAAATAATAGAAAAAAAATTCCTATTATTAAAAAAGTCACTTTCTTCTCATCTGCAGAGTTTTTGATTGTTCTCTGCATAGGCTGTTATAAGGTTAACCTTGGGTAAACCTCTGGGATTTAAAACAAATTATATTCAAAAGTTCTCAGGAATAATTTCTGTAGATATCAAATCAAGAAAATAAATTAGTTATTTGATTTAATCAGGAAGCAATATGTCTACCTACACCACCTGCAGAGCACGAAATGTCTTTGTCTCTTATCTCTTCAAGGTTTTCCTTTCATTGGCTGCTGATTACATGACCTCTGGCAATAAAGTATTTAATAGTATTATTTCCATCTGTCCACCTGGACCAGATTTGTAGTGACATGTTGGAGTTTGGGGTTTTTTTGGCCACAATTTAAATAATGACCTAATTTTTCATACAGTGCACACTAAATTTTTAACTATTTGAAAATCTCAAATATAATTTAAATAGCTGACATTACTTTATTGCTTCTACTAAAAGTCAACATAAGGTCAACATAAATAATTTGACAGCATTTTTACTTGCTTATCACAACAGCTGTAGAGTACAGAATAGGGATTATCTTATATATTTTTTTCCTGTAAATTTGTTTTGCAGGAAAGAAGCAAAGCTCCTGAGTAGCTCTGGAGCACTACAAAACCAGAGCAGCAGCAAGCCTCAAAAGATGATATATCCCACCTTTTTCTCCAAGGATAGTTCATTTATCTCTGAATTATTGGCAGGCAGATGGTTGTGCAACACTTTATTGAAAATACTTGTGATGGAGATTTCACAGGCTCTGCAAACCATAATTCCTGCATTTCACCATTTCAAAAACTAGAAAGTTTCTCCGTGTTTTTCCTTGTCTAAATCCTTTGATATCAACTGATAAACTTGGTCAGCCTTTATTTTGTAGGGTGGGTACTTTTTTGTAGTATTTTCATGAATATCTTAGATAGAACACAGTATTTATAGTAGTAAAAAGGGGTTTCAGGGAATCTTTTCCTTAATGTCTTCTTCTAGGAAAATGATCTTTTCTTAGTAGACTTGAAATGTATAACTTTTCATCTATGAAACTGTGTGCATTGTGTTACTATGATAAGAATTGAAATAATGCCCACGTTTGTCAGATAACTACACATAGTAGGTCAACTAACAATTCTGAGTTTTTGTGATCCAGGGTATGTATTAACTGTGTCATGGTCATACATTGGTCTTCTCTTTATTGTCCTGTAACTGTTTAGTGTCCTGCAAAAAGCACTCTTATCTCAGTCAAGGTAAAATCTGAGAGACTTCATATCACAAAATATAATTTTTCTAAGTACTGAGGTGAGAAATTTTACTGGCAACACTGTATTTATAGCTGTTTTTTTTTTTCATTACTTATTAATATAAAATATGGCCATTCAGTCAAAGCATTGTCTCTTTACACACACTTGCCATTTTCAGTATTTTTACCATTAAACACCTGCTGAATTTTCATGAACTGGGGTTGCTCACATGATTGCAGAAACTTTTCTTGACCAATCATTTTCTCACTGACAATTTGCACGTGTCTGTCATGGTTTGACCCCAGCCAGGAACTAAGAGAAGTGAGCTGCTTGCTCATTTGCCCTTGGTAGAATGGGTGAGGGAATTAGAAAAGTGAGAAAACCCATGGGTTGGCATATGTTGATAGTTTAATAGGTAGGGCAGAAGTCACATGCACAAGCAAAGAAAAAGAAAAGAATTCATTTGCCATTTCCCATGGGCAGCCATCTCCAGGAAAGCAGAGTTTGATCAAGCATAGCAGTGATTTGGGGAGGCAAACACCATCACTCTGAACGTCCCCCTCCTCCTTCTTGCCCCAGCTTTTCCTGCTGAGCGTGGTGCCATATCCCTTTGGCCAGCTGGGATCTGCTGTCCTGATTGTGTCCCCTCCCAAGCTCTTGTGTGCTCCCATCCTCCTCGATGATTGGGGTGGTGTAAGAAGCAGAAAAGTGTCTGATCCTGTCTAATAGCCACTTAAAAATAAGGAAAACATGCCTGGATTATCAGCCCTTTTCACCACAAATACAAAACATATCCCTGTGCTGGCTACTATGAAGAAAATTAACTCTGTGGTGCTCAAAACCAGCACAGTGACTTACTGGCTTCTTAGCTTATAAGGTTTCTTGGCAGAGTTAATTGAAGGGAACTATGTCATAGAGCAAAGCTCGTATATTCCAAGTGGGATGTCCTTTAATCCGATTTCTGACATGTGCCTGAAACATTCCAAGTAGGCCTACTTTTTTTCCTTAAACCTAAGAAATTCTGCTGAAAAACCTGTTTTCCTGTCCTGGAATAATGTGTTTTATATTCAGATGGAGAGGGATAGGATACACAACATTATTTTCTACCTTCTTTCTTCAAATACTCAGGTGCTTTGTACCTTGACTCTCCCTGAGAAATGCAGTTCTGACACAAAACAGAGTATTAGCTTTTGAGGATAATCGTGGTGTTTCCATCAATGCCTGTTTCTACCAATGCACACTTTCCTGGATTGTGCAGTTCTTAAGGGAAGAATTTCAGGAATCATATGAGGGTTTTTTCCCCTCTAAGACTGGTGATATTATGAAAAAGCAGAGAAGTTGCCATACAAGGCCATGCAATTGCTGTAAGGTGCAATTGTTCTGGTGTCAGTCATAGAGGCTTCAAAGGAAAATATATAAGTTTTGTCATAAACAGAGGTAGTAAATCCTGCTTTGTCCTGATCTAGAAGAATTAAAAGTTTGGTTTAAGAGCTGCATAATGAAGGCTAATATTTCTTCCAGAAGATCATTGATATGAGCTGTTAAAACTCTGTCTGTTAGCAATAAAAAATGTTCAAACTTCTTCCAAATTCAATTAAATTCCTCTATTAAGCAACTTCCTTCAGGTACAGGTTTCATGGATTTTGTTTTTACTGTGAGTAAAAGTATTTTTTCATGCCAGTTTTGATTATGCCACAGTGGAAAGTGATTTCCAAATACAGGAAAAAATGCAGCTCTAAAGAGCTCATATCCTCAGGTAATAAAAGAGATGATAAACAAGACACTGCAAATTTCTGTTGTCTGAACAAAGTGAATCACTTTGAAAAGGTTGCAGTTATGTAGAGGAGTGGAAGACAGGAACAGGCCAATACATCGACTCAGAAAATGCAAAATTAATCATTATATGGGAAAACAGTGGAAATATGAAAAGTGACCTGCTGTTTGATGTGAAAATGCAGAAGGTAAAGCTTGCTTTCTTGTTCTTTAAACAATTAAAAGGTGCCCTTGAGTCTGTGGTCAGAAGTGAGAAGAGAATTGCTATGGCTGACCAGGATGCTATTTTCTATTTCCACAGAATTTGTTGTTACATCCTTAAAACTGTGGTTGGCAGGAGGTAATTTGACAACAGGATTTAATGTTATATTAGAGGTTTGGAAACCAGAGCATGATTATCTGTAACCTGCAGATAGTGGAGCTCCTGCAGATTGACAGCAATGCAATTAAATATCAGAATCTAGCCTGGTTCATCTGGTTCTCTCTATGAGCAGTGCTGCTTAAAAAATGTAACACAGTGATGGTTTGTATGGAAGGTTTTTTTCTCCTTGATGCTTGAAAAAGAAAAAAGAATGATGACTTAAGAGACAAAAGCAAAATGAGTAGATGCAAACCACCAGTATAAGTACCTTTAAGAACACATGTTGTATTCTTCTTGCATCTGTGGGAGAAACCAGAAAAATAATTTCCAGTGAAGTGCGGGAGTATCATGAATTATCCAACATTTCACAGCAGTTACTTATGCTTCCTTTTAATAACAGTTAACAAAGTTTGTGTCAATGAGGCTTTTCATGTGGAATCAGAGTTGAGAGTATCATGTAAAGGGTTGAAGAATGTGTTTTAAGAGATTGCATTTCAGGTAACTAATGTCATAGTATATATTTTTCCACCAACTTTTACATTACAGATTATGCATGTGAGTGAAGTCAACGGGACTTCACATGCCAGAAACATCCATGACCACAAACCTTAGGGAAAAATCAAGTGAAAATAACAGTAACCAGGAATATGATGTAAGTATTTTCTGACCTCTGTTTAACAAGTGGCCATTGTACAAATGGTTGGATTACAGACCTCATGAGACCCTTTCTTAGTTGAATGATCTAAGAACTGATGAGCCCATAATATTCAAAAATTTTTCTTTTCACATGTGCTACTTTTCATCAGACAGAAATGTTGTCTTGTAATACTCTGAAATGTCATTTTTCAATAAGATCCACGTGGGAAATTGTTAACTCATACCCACTACTTATTTTTTAACCAATTGCAAATATATGTAATCACATACAAAATGTTGTGGATTATGACCAAGACCAGCTGGACAATACATTACTTCCATATAACACCATTACATATTCAACTAATATGCTTAGACTGCAATCTACTTATGTAATTAAATCATTTAATTAATATTTCTATTTATAGGGAGATCACAGATAATGTAGGAATGTTTCAGTCTCCATGAATGGCTCTCTGGGATGATGTAACCCAGTGATAAATGAAAACACAGATAGCCAGACACTGTGCTGACCTTTATTCAGCTTTTCTTGCATGCTGGCTAGTTCTGTAAAATTTCTAGGGAATGCTACTTCTGTCAGGTACTACTTCTGTGAAAGAACTTGGTGAGTACCACTTGCCACTCAAACACAGCACCTCAGGAGTATTCTGAATAATGTATTGTAATACATTTTAAACTCAAATTCAAAATCAATCTCAAAATAATTCTCAGGAAAGTTGATTTCCATTTCTGAATGTCTTAAAATTCCACAACTCTAAAAATTCCAAGATAGCACTTATCTCTGAAATCTATAACTATAATTTCACATTTTCTGCATTATTTAACCTTCTTTATCTGTTATGCCCCAAAAAATGTTAGTTCTGACTTCCATACTCACAAGGTATATTGAAAGTGTAATTAATTTTGCTTTTGTGATATCTGTACCTGCAGTCATTGACTCTATCTGGAGTTGCAACTTGTTTCTCATAGTGAAGATTTTAGCTTTTTTAATTTGATGCCTTACTTCAAGTCTTTACAGTGACATATATATGAGCACTGCTTATTGCCTCTGGGGAACTACCCTAATTGATGCTGACTGAAATTTTAATCTTTCAAAACTACAGGAGTTCAGAGTTATTTTAGCAGAGTAAACAAGTGCTAAAAGAATTATTGAGAAATTAAAGCAAACACAGTAATAGATAATTTTAGTTTCTTAATTGCATAAATTACTTCTTGCTCAATTATTTTTTGCACTGTCTTTCACAACTCTTCATAATAATATCTGAAAAGAAACTCCAAAATTAAGAAATAAGAAACATAATAAAATTAATAAAATGCTGTAGTTCACCCCCACGGCAGGTCTTTTTTTATGTGAGAAATCCTCATGGAATTAAATAATTTTTATGTGAAAGATGTTCCAAGCACATATTCACTAAAAGGTTTTTTTGATAATTTAATTTCTTTTTATGCAGTGCAAAAGAAAAAAAAAAAAAAGCAGAAGTGGATATATTTTCTTGTAAGAGTTTCTCTTCAGAGAAACTACTACTGCAACTTCACTGGACATGTTCCAGAATATGTCTTGGAGGTGGATATAGATCTGGCCAAAAGGACTGAAAAGGAAATAAATATGCTTTATTGATTTGTTCTATTGCTCTGAGAAAGGGATCTGGGAACCTCAAAACTTTCCAATCCTTCTCAGCTGCAATAAGTCAATCTATGGCCTCCAGAGAAAATATAGAGATTTTATTCTAGTGATTCTTGTGTTTGAATAGAAGCCAGTTTTGAAGGAGAACACAAATAACACCTTGCGCTAAGAGTAAAGAAGGAAAAAATCTCTATCAAGGAGTTGGTTTCATTCCTTTCAGTACTTTTAATTCTGTTTTCATACTATTCAGTATTCAAGAACAAGTTCTCAACTCTTTTTAGGCATTTTCTATCACAATTCAGGTCACATTATGGATGATGATTGGCACTAGTAAGACACTTTAGTACAGTGAGTCAAGTCAGGCAACTCCCACTATTCTGTGTGCAAGTGACACCTACCATGTTAGTAATATCTGCTTAGCTACATTTTTAACACACTTTCAGTGTTAAGGGGAAAAATTCTTGGAAGCAACTGAAGCTTTTAAAAAACCTGATAAACCACAAAAAGCCCAACACACACATGCAGAGAAAACAGGGGAAGAAGCAGATCTTGTAGGAGGAAAAACCTGAAATAGAATTGGGTCACAAAAGGAAACAAGAGACCATTGGATAACTCTTTCCTGGAGACTTCCCGTGGAAAGCACCAATAAATCCTGAATTCTGATCTGCATTTTTTGACACAGCTTTGTTGGAAAGCTGGTGACTCTGCTTTATTCAGACTGTGGAATACTTTCTGTCTGGGTGCTAAAGGTGTTACCAGAATGGTGAAACTTCGTCTTGAAATTCCTTTGGGGACAGAAAAGAAATGAGTCAGGCTTACACTTTTTGGGAAGTTTGCTACAACCAGCAGACTATCATATAATGGTAAACCATCATTATTTAAAAAGAAAAATTATTCATTATACATCTATATATTAATAATATAGTATTTAGGTCGATATTTAGTACAATTAAAATCAACAGAATTCACTTTGTCCCTTTAAAAGGATGGTTTAGCCCTCTCTTGAAGGGATTCACAGCTGTGATGATTAAAGGGACAGGAGTGCTTATGCCTTGAACAGCAGGACTTGTCTGTAGCAACATCATCCTGGTGCTATGTGATCATTTTGAATTAGAGTTCTTCTGGTTCAGGGTACTGGATGTTTGGGGTCTTATGCTGAGATAACTTTCTCCTATTATATCATGTTCTGTGGGAAAATTTGTAAGGTAAGCTTCTTTTTTTGACATTTTCCACACATTAGATACTGCAGCACCTGACCTAGAAAACTCTTTGTTCTTTAGTGGATCTAAGGGAACTTGGAAGATTATCCACAGGGATATGGAACAGGAGAGGAATAGGAACAAAATTAATTATGACTGTTCTCAGTTCCTGTGCAGCACTGCAACAAGTGGAGTATTGAACTGGAATATACAGAACAGCCTCATCTGTCTCTATAACTGGTATCTATTGAATTGTTTGAGACTGAACTTACATAAAATTAAATCCTATGATCTTCTCCTATTTTTTATGCACTTTTATTCCTGTTCAAAAACTGAAGCAACCAGGAGGCTGCCCTGGGCAGAGAACCAATCAGCATCTGCAACAGTCTTGCTGAGAAAGAAAATAGTTTGTAGGTATGACTCTAATTTTATCACATATCCAGCTGGGAAAGGATGAGGGAGTCACCTAAATCCTTCTCAAAGAGAAGTATCTTCATAAGAAGAGAGAAAATAAAGTGAAAGAAGGTCAACAGTTATGCATTTGCAAGGTTGGACATTACGTTTTTTTTCTGTATCGTTTCAGAACTGAGAATCCTTTACTTCATCTGCCATCCCTCTGGAAGGAACTCTACATAGTCAGAAATACCATTTTTCAGATGCTGAGGTGTTGTTATATTTTCTGAGGACATAATTCCTTTTTTTTGACTGGGACAGCTTTGCCTGCTTACCAAATGGATGATGCCATGGTGAAGTGGATGTGTGGCTTTGTTCACCTGCTTCACAGGAAGCCCCAAAGCAAAACAGCTATTTTCAGCAGACTGCCATTTGTGTATCACTTTGCTTCACAGTGAGAAGAGAGCTATTGCTGAACAAAACACTTCTGGCTGCCTAATCGAGTGACTGATTTGCTGTCTGTCATTACTCACAGGGACTTTGGGATAGGGTAATGAGGTTCCTGTTCTCCTTGGCAAGATAAATGACTCTGAAGGATGAGCTAATATCTGCACTGCAAAATTTATTTTTTTCTTGTTCCATAACTGTCCAAAAGTAGGCACTGTCACACTGCTTGGAAGGCTTCTAGCCCCACCTATTGTCAGTCTTGCTGGATACTTTGTGTAAGATTAAAATCAGACAAGACTTAGTCAAACTTTCCCTTGGGCTAAAGTTTCTTGTTGTGTGAGTCCTCAGGTTGATATTTTCTTTTAAATTTCAGTCAAAACATGTAAATTTTTTAGTGGTTTAGAATATTAAAAATAAAGGGAGGGGGTTATCACAAGTGAAAAAATAAAGGCATTCTATCTTCTTTCTGCTGTAGAAACAGGGAATAAGATTTGGGAGAGCAGTACCTGCTTTGGAGATCTTTCAGCCAGCACTACAGTTGAGTTGAAGCTACAAAGAGAAATACAGGAACCTATGATGTAAAAAAAATGTTATTTTTCTTACTTGTTGTAATAGCAGGTTGGAGATTCATTAAACTGGTTACCTGGAGTCAATGATACCCTGATAATTATCTGTTTGATCTCTGTGCCTGTATTGAGTTGGCTGGGGTGGAGTTAATTTTCCCCACAGCAGCTCTCACAGTGCTGTGCTGTGCCTTGGTAGCTGGAAAGGTGTTGATAACACACCAGTGTTTTGGCTGTTGCTGAGCAGTGCTGGCACAGCATCAGTGCTGTGTCCCCAGCATTCCACTCCCAGGCAGTAGGCTGGCAAGATCCTGGGAGGGGACACAGCTGGGATAGCTGACCCCAACTGACCAAAGGGACAAAAAATTTGTCTGCCCAAGCAACCACTACACGTTCTGAAGTCCTGCTTCCTGGGAAGTGGCTGGACATTGTTTGCTGATGAGAAGTACAGAATAAAAACTTTATAATTTTCCTCTGCTTGTGCATGCACGAGTTTTCAGTTTTGTTCACCTACTTCCATCTAATTCTCCCTCTCTCCCCTGTCCAGCTGAGGAGGGGGAGTGATAGAGTGGTGTGGTGGCATCTGCCATCTTTGTCATTAGTGGGATACCAAAAGTGGGCTAACAACTCTTTCATCTGTCATAGCAGGTGGATAACTGGACTCTATCTTCTCTTTAAAATCCCACTGTTTCTGGGAGGGGGAAGATAGGAGAGGAAAATGTGTTTATATTACATTTTCTTACATAAGCACGAGCACAGTGGGGCAAATTTTAATCCTGGTATTTCCGCAGCTTTTAATAACTGATTTGCAAAGTTAATAATGTGCTTTCCGTGTGGAGGTTTTTGTGTGATTTTTGTGCTGACAAACCCAGAACACTACAGGAGCTAAGTTTGTGCAAGGGCAGCAGCAAAGACCAGCCATAGACCTCATATTTTAACAAAAGCCACGGCAGTGACTGATGAAAAGGTGAGGAAATGCCAGTATAATTGGAAGAGGAGTGTTCAGCTTTAGGGCATGATAGGTTTTCTGTCAAGAATAAATAAAAGAAAATTGTTTACTTCCTATATTGTTTCTTTTGAAGTTAATTTTCTTTCAGTTGTGGATTAATTAAAAAAATGCCATGAAAATGTTGAAGAAAGAAGCTTCAACAGATAGCAATGACTGCTTAGTACAGATGCACTACAATAAACTGGCTTCAGGCAGTCACAAAGTAAATTTTGAAGGTTTGAACAGGGAGGTAAACCTATCATCAACTCCCAAACCTCCCTCTCACCCTATCCATTTCCATCAACCTCCATACCCCCAAAAACCACAAAAACCCCAATCAACCTTCACCAGCTGACAGAGAATGTTCCTTTATTGCTAAAGGCAAAATAACTCAATGCTGCAGGGAGGACACTACTGATAGGGCTAAAATGTTTGTGGTATGGAGCATCAGATAAGTTGTCACAGAACCAAATGTGACCTTCCTTTTCACCACAAGACAACATTCATCCTATCACCTGAGTTTAAAATGCAAAATGGCAGTCTATTTTCTCTACTTCTTTGCTTTCATATTTTCTTCTTCTACACTCCTCTAAATGTCAGTTCTAGATCCCCAAATCCTGAACATTTCTAAATTCTTTGCTCCCAACTTTGGATAAAATGAATCTTTCTTACCTGTGATGTCCAAATATATGCTAGGCACATAACTAAAAGTATGTTTCCTCTATTTGGGAAAAATTCAGCGTAGAAGACTGAGTACAGAGCTTATGCTGTGAGAATTTGTTCATATCTGTAAGGTGCAGTGGGGGCCAAGCTAGAAATTCCCAATGCAAGCAATGGAGTAATGTGGCTTCCTGCTCTGGAGTAAGATTCATCAGCTTGTCTGCACTCCACTACTTGTAGAATGGCTGTTATTCATGCAATGAAGACAATTCAAGTGCTCTTGAAGCTGCAACAGTATAATTGATGTTCTATCTTTGAAATGCTGAAGTAGGTTTAACAAAGTTTTCTTAAAAGAATAATCAGGGGGTAAACCTTTTCATGCAGTATAATATTTGGTGTTGATCTTTCCTATTTTCAAATTACCTTTCTTTAGCAAGTTTTCATTTAATTTAATTTGAGTTAGTCAAAATCAGAATGAAACAAGTAATTTCTGGTGAAATGCAATATTTTCATTTACCCAATATATTGTTTCCTGATTGTTATTTTGTATACAAGGCACATTTTGTTTGTGGATTTAGTTATTATTTTCATTCTCTTTAAGAGCACAAAGTATTTTCTCAGCCTAGTGCACAAAATGAAAAAAACTTGCATTAGCAGAGCAGAAACTATGCTTTTCATTTTGGAGGTTGTGCTCAAACCATATTCTGTTCCAAAAGGACACAAAAGGAGAGGTGTCTGGGGATTATCCGACTGCCCAGGAGGTGACGGGGGCAAGGTTAGTTGTGTTGGCTGGGACTAGGGCAGCAGCTGTGGCAGGGGCAGAGGAGGTGGCTGTCAGACCTGTCACCTGTAGGATGTGCCACTGAGCCTGGTGGGGCCTGGTGGTGCCTGCAGGGAGCTCTGCGCACAGGTGAGGTGCAGCACAGATGTGCCTGCAGGGAGCTCTGTGCACAGGTGAGGTGCAGAATAGATGTGTGTGCACAGAGCTCTGTGCACAGGTGAGGTGCAGCACAGATGTGCCTGCAGGGAGCTCTGTGCACAGGTGAGGTGCAGAATAGATGTGTGTGCACAGAGCTCTGTGCACAGGTGAGATGCAGAATAGATGTGTGTGCAGGGAGCTCTGTGCACAGGTGAGATGCAGAATAGATGTGTGTGCACAGAGCTCTGTGCACAGGTGAGGTGCAGAATAGATGTGTGTGCAGGGAGCTCTGTGCACAGGTGAGATGCAGCACAGATGTGTGTGCAGGGAGCTCTGTGCACAGGTGAGGTGCAGCACAGATGTGTGTGCAGGGAGCTCTGTGCACAGGTGAGATGCAGGTCCTCCTGCAGCATCACACCTCTGGTGCACACAGGCCAAGACTCGTGTCGAGCAAATCACAAATTGACATCCTGTGTGATCTTGCTGTTTATTGACCTGTTCCTTCCCCCATCTTCCTACAACTAATTCTCATGAGCAGGACATCTGTCCTTCTTTTTGGTCTGACATGCAGGTCTCAGCTGGCTGGTGAGCCCCTGATGAGCTGAGTGTGAGGCACCGTAAATCCCAGAGCAGTCAAGAAACTTAAAGCCCCGAGGCAGCAAGAGTGAAATCTGCCACCTCTGAATGTCATCACCCATGTCTTGGCTTCATTCTGCTTTTCCACAAACACCGACTGCCTAGCAGAGGGCTATAAAGCATCACAATGTCAGCGCAGTGGCCTCCTCTGCTGTGGTTTTGTGGGGCACACTGCATCCCAAGGCTACCCTGGGGACTGAAATAGGCTTTCAGAACTGACCCTCTACTCCCAGTGCTGTGTCAGACTCCCTGAGCCTGAACTTGTACATTGTAGCTTCATTATTTATAGTTTTTAGTGCTACAGCCCCGCTCCCTAATTCTGTTTTTCTTCTCATTCTGCCACTACAGAATTCCATAGGATTTTTCATGCTACACAAACTCTTTTTTTTCAACTTGAAACCACCCTGTAACTCCTCTTTTTGACTGATTAGTCTCTGAAGTGGCAGAGTCTCAGCCTGAAGGTGTAAGAATGTTTGAACAGTCAGTGACCAATCTCAATTACTGCTTGTACAAAGCCATGCTTGAAACTCAGCACTTCATGGATCACTCACTGAACTCCCATGTTAGTCATACGAAAGGAAAGATGTCATTCCCTCCCTCCCCTCTCCCTGCTGTGGAGGGCACTGGAACACATGGACCAGTTGATGTGCTCCATGTCACCTGAAAAGCCACATCCACCCTTGTGAATGGGAGTAAGGTCTTCCAGCACAGACCAGTGCTACCCCTGTCACACACCACACCATGGAGCAATGGCTGGGGTTCAGAACTTGAGGTGAAGGAGAGGTTGCTTGAAATGAAGAGTGGATCTGGATTTTGGTTTGGGCTTTGGTGCTACTGACCCAATGTGATGAAAAGTTGTGCACACAAAGACATTATTAACAATCTTTACTTTAAACGATATGGAGTTGTTTAGCCTGGAAATGGGAGGGCTCTGGGGTAACCTTTTTGTGGCCTTTCAGTGCATAAAGAGGACTTAAAAGAAAGATGAAGAGAGAGCTTTTACCACGTCTTGTAGTGACAGGACAAGGGATAACAGATTTAAACTGAATGATGGTTTAGGAAGGAAATAAAGAAGAAATTCTTTACTCTAAGAATGATGGAGCAGTGGCACAAGTTGCACAGAGAAACTGTGAATGTTCCAACCCTAGAAGTGTTCAAGGTTGGATGAGGTTTTGAGCAACCTGGTGTAGAGGAAAATGTCCTTGCCAAGGAAGATGTCCTTGATAAGGAATTAGAACTCAATCTTTAAGACATCTTTCAACTCAAACCATTCTGTGGTTCTATGATATTATGAAACAACTTAGGAACAACGTTCAGGAAATGTCTTATTATTGTTTTGAATTCTTTGTGGTATTTCAGCAATTCAGGGAGAGGTTTACCCAGACTTTCTGACTTACAGATCTACTCTAATTTGATTTTGTCTTTTTTTCTTTCAGGGCCCAATCTCTTCAGCTGGCAAGTCTGAAGACTTATTTTCTGTGAGGTTTAATCCAATCAGAGCTTTGCATGTAAAGGGCGAAGTGTGAGGAAAAGAAAGTTAGGATATGTATGTGAATGTATTGGAAGACGAAAATTACTAAAATATAAAGCCTATTAAAAAACCAGGAAAGTCATAGTTACCTCTCACATATAGCATGGGTGTAAGATTGTGCTTCTAGAATTTATGGTTTGGTTTATGAGACTAATACAGGCTTTTTTGGAATTAAGGGAGCAATGAGTCTTGGCATGCTGTTAGATTTCCACTGGGGAATCTAACTTCTGCTGTTGATTGCCCCAGATACTCAGCCTTTATTTTCAAGCTAGATATTATACAGCAGCATTTGCAGTCTCCATGTCAGATAAAAATCCCCTAGGATCACTGAAACTTTTCTTCCAAACACTGCCACAGTTAGGTCTGGGAGATGTGCTGTCTACAGGGAGTTTCCTGCCTCTGAACACTGTTCAACTGCTAGAGTGACTCTGTGAAATCAATTGTATAATTATTTACATAAAACAGCTTTCAAATAAACTATTCCAGGATACTCTGCAGAATTAAACAGTACAAAGACACATGAGGAAGCTCTGCTGTAAGACAGTCTTGTGAACCAGGTATTGATTTCACTGGTGAACAGTTTGCAGTCCAAAGAACATCAATACATAAAAAGATTAAAAACACAGGGTAGAGTTTTGGTGTCAGTCTGTCTTTCCATCTACAAGATGAGAAGTTGCAACACTGAAGCCCAGAGTTACAAAGCAAAGATGTGGTTTATGGTCAACAAGTTTTATCAACATGCATTTCAGATCAGCACTAATTTCTACCAGTCTTGTTCTCTCAAGTCAGCGTAGTTCACTCTCCCATCTGTCAGCATAATCACAGAATCATAAAATGGTTTGAGTTGGAAAAGACTTGAAGATCATCCAGTTCTAACCCCCCTGACATTCTTAATATCCAGCATCCTGAAAAATACATTCTAGACGAGGAAGGTAGGTTGCAAACTTGCCTTCAAACCAATAATTCAGGCAGTTTAACTTCAGGTGTCAAACCTGGGCAGTAGTATTTACATCCTCATCCCTTTTGCAAGGCAAAAAACCTTCCATGGCATCTTCTGAGCTCTCAGTGGTTCATGAGGAAATTTTATAAGTTTGAACACTTAAGTTGCATTTGAGTAATACCCTACAGCCCCTGTGTACTTCCAGAGGGAATGTTCCACATGTTTACAGTCTGTAGGGAATTTTTTGGTGACTGAGAAAGAGCAGAGCAAAGACTCTACTTCTGCTCATGACTCTGCCCTACCCTGTTCATTTGACCTCCTATTCCTTTAACGTCCTGTGAGTGTGATAGTGATCTAGAAATGTGCTGTAAAAATAAATTTAGTAACCTGTGTGAATAATCACATTTTAGAGTGGAAGGAGTTGTAAATAAGATGTGCTGATAGTTATAGATTGGTTTAGAAACTGAAATCAAAGACTCTCCTGCCTAGTGAAATAACATCTCCTTTTAATCAATACTGTTGAAGAAGCAAATATAGTAACATGAAGAATTTTTGCAGTGGCCACTTAAGATACCAAATAGGTTTCACTAAAATCTATCCCCTGACATATTTGTTATGACTGTATGTTCCAAAAAAATCACAGTTAAGGTGGGACTGTCTTTTCAGTGTGACAGTATTATAATGACCAGTAGAAGAGCCACTGTCATCTAACTGCAAATATATTCCTTAAGCACAGAATTTATGAAATTGAAGCAATGTGAAGTGAAAAGGAAACCTACCAAACTTCATACAGTTTTCCACAAAATAATTAATAAAATGATCAGTAGATTATATATATGTAGATTATACTGAGAAAAAAATCAAAACAATCCAAAAAAGCAAAACCAAACAAAAAACTAAGGAAAAAACAAAAGATTTTGAGTTTCAGCTTATCTTTAAAAAATAAAAAAAAAATAATTTTTGTTTAATTTTATTTCTCTTCCTGAAAGGAAATACAATTTTTTCTCTAATTAAATATATGTCTGTTGAGAGTAGAACTTCACTGGTGAATGTGTGCTAAAAGGTATCTTGGGGAAGGGTGTTTTTGGAAGGGTTTAATGGAGACACCTAACTGGAGGCTATTTGCCTCATCTCTCCTGAAGCACTAAGGATGGATATAAAAAGATAAACTGAGTAAGTAAAAACAACATCAGAAAGACAAAGTATGAACACATCAGAAGGAGCATCAGACATGATTTGGAATTCTCAGAACTTTCAATCACTATATTACAAGGAAGAAGAGGACGACAGACCAAAGTCCATAATTTTCTACTGGCTAATGGACAGGAAATGAATGACAAAAATGTCAAGAAGGCAAATTGTATATATGGTTTTGAGACTGTCCTCATCAAAAAGATCAGCTGTGACCTAATACAGCTAAGGACGAAAAAAGAGGTAAGACTTCTGAGTGCACTATGGAAATTACAAATTAGAGAGCAAGCTAGCTAAATTACATGTTTTTAACTCACTTGATCTGACAAATTTTATCTTAAGATAATGTATGGCAACCTAAAGAAAGGAAGTCTCTTGGAACTGGTAACAACTTTGTGCCCCTGGGGAGAATGGATTATGTATTTAGTAAAGAGAACAAAAAAGGATACAAGACATAATACAGTAATTATTCTATTGTCAGTTTTACTTCAATCACTGGGAAAAAAAAAATTAAAACAAACAGAAAATGAAATTATTAGAAGCTGTGGAAAAGCAACTAGAGATGAGCAGCAGCAGATTTGGATTTCCTGAGAGCAAATCATGTCAGACCAGTATAATTTTCTTCTGTATTAGCAGCTGGCTTTTTGGATAGAACAACAAAAATAAAATCAAATATTTAGGTTTCTGTATGACGATTGCCTAGGAAAGTTAATGATCTCTATTTCCTATTACAGAAACTGACAGGCCCAACAGATTGCTGGTTTGTTTGTACTTAATTTATGCAGTTCTTTGAAAGACAGCTGTTTGTCCATTTGATTTTCTTGTACTTTTAATGTTGCCCACAGAGCAAAAAATGCACTATCAATTTGAACAAATGAAAGTAGTGATTCAAAAACTTTGAAAGGATTTAAACCCACATTTCAAAAGCATTAAAGGCAGGAGAACTGAGGCTAACATTGCAGGATGTGCAACAGATGAAGAAGCTCAGGATTGGGCTTGAGAAATACTGAACATGCCACGAAAATCACATTATATTAAAATATATACGAAGGTTAGTTTTTATGGAGCAAAGGAAGAAGTTAATTGCCTTAAAACAGAAACTACAAATTTCTTTCTGAAGAAACAAAAACTCCTCTGTATCCCACTTGTCTGGATTCAAGATGCACATTTTTGCCCTTTATGGCCATTTCCTTTTTTAAGCCTTATTGCTTGGTGTTTCCATGGCTACCAACCATGAACTGAAATTGCTGTGTAATATAGTTTATTTCCAGCCAGAATTGTGCTCTAGCAGTCAGTTTTGAGCAACTAATGGAGACAGGCTGTAAGGTGGACTTGACAAAGGCCTCTAAACCTACAAGTGGCAAAAAAAAAAGTGTTGGGGTTTATGGGCTGCTTGTTTTTGACTAACAAGGTGCATTAACATCATTACAGACATAGCCTAATGTGTAGTAAGTCTGATTATGAAGGATGTCAATACTTGGTGTTAAATTTTCTGCTTGTGAAGACAAAGGGCAGAGACAACCCCCATCCTTGAAATACTCGAGTCCTGAAAATTAACTTGTCTTTTCTATTTTCTTAACTTGTGTTTTCTATTTTGTTTGAGTGGAAGCTCTTTATCTGTTTTGGCATGAGAAAAAAGTATTTTCTGCTTCCTCAAATATCAAGTCTAGCCTCCACACACCAGTTGCAACCTGCCAAATGAATGGTACCAGGTCAATAGGAAATCTAGAAAAAAAAGAAATGAACACACTGACAGACAAGTAATTTTTGTGTTTTAAGGCGGCATAATTTATTTTAATTGTGATTATTTCCCATTGCACAGGTCCAAATCATATAATTATTCCAAATATATTTGCAGTGATAAAAGTAGGCTAGGTTCAAATGGGGAAGACATTACTACTCAGTGCTGCCCTATGACATTACCACTTAGTGCAGCTGTTGACTTAAAAGGTTCTCTAATTCCTACCCTCCTGTTTTGGCAATAACAGCCCCAGGCAAAAGGTTTCATTGCAGATCACCCTGTGCTCTGCTCCAAGAATTGTCAGGCTAAAATAAGTCTGCTCTGGGACACCAGTGAGTCAGCAATGTTCTTTCTGGGTCGGAAATGAGTCAAGGCCTCACCATAACCTGTTAATACAGTGGGAGATGCTGTCCTCCAGGTGTGATAAAATGCATAGGAAAATTTCCTCTTAAAAAAAAGCAGGATGCTACCTGCCTGTCACCTACTCATGTGGGTGACACCCACATTCTCCTGCTCAGTTGATTGTGTTCTGAAGCCATATTCTTGTGTCTGTAGTGACTATAGCATCACTTACTGTTTCCTGAAGTCACGTTCTTAGCACAAAGGTTTTTTTATTCAATAGAGGAGAAACAGTTTTCATTTGAAACCTGCTTCTCTTCAGAGGACTATTGTGTAGCTTGAGGAGATAAAGATTCTAAAAAAACATGTAGCTTCTAAGCTGAGAATCAGTTTATATTTCACATTTTCTCATAGTTTTTTGTTTTTTTCCAGTGCTTATTGGTTTTTTCCAGCCCTCACATTTGGGTCCAGTAGATTCTTTGCAGTTGATTGAAGAGATTTTGCTCTCCAGTATAGGTCATGGCAAAAGAAAAGCTAATTCACACAATTAGCTGGCCTGAGACTGTTCTCACTTAAGTACCTGTGAGTAATCTGACTGTGAGGAACTGATTTAAAAAGGCAGTCAGAGCCTCACTGTATAAATGAGATAAACTCTAGACTTCCAAGCCCCAGTGAGCCAAATTTCAATTCCACTTACCTTCTGTATGTCTGTGTGTCCACACTATTGCATGTTTGGTTCCCAGACTAAGTACAGGAGCCTCATGATCTCAGTACTTTAAAAGCAGACAGAATTCAGACTACTTTTATACCACACCCTTATATATACCCATGTAAGCATCTAAAAGCTGAATGTCTAACTCTGAGCTGATTACTCTATGCTGTCTTTACAGTTTCTGGAGTGAAAAAGTTACCTAGGAGCCACCACCCTCCAAGAAATGTGTCTGAGATCTGTTAAGCAGCAGAATTGTCACTCAGCTCCCTATGAAGAGTTCTCTTGTCATTCTCCATCTCTCCTGGACCTCTGCTGTAATTTGTTTTGCCGCACTGGCACTGAACCTGAGCAGTTGAGCCCCCTCTGAGCTGCTTGAAGTTGTTCACCCAGGAGCAGATATTTTCTTCTGGTTTAGTTACCTGCCAGACTAAGTCAAAATGGCTCATAGAAAGTGCTGAGTTCAGAACAATGTTCTGAACATTGTGGGAGTATAAGGATGGATTTGTGAGGTGATGGGCCCTCAGGGTAGTTCAGTTAGTTTGGTTCCCTGCATTTTGAACAGGCAGGCACTGGGCATGTATTAAGGAGCACATCAAACTTCTTTCTGTTGCATTCACAAATTGGCCCAAAACCTGTACTTGTGGAAAAGTTTGTGCCAAAGTCTGTGAAGGTGCTAGAAAGGTTTTCTCTTCTGTCTTAAGATTTGCAGTCAGACTACAATGAAATCCCCTGAGTGTTTTCACTTACTACTCACTGCAGTTCCCCTGGGAAAGAGGCCACCTGAACAGGACTTATTTAACTTCTTCAAGCAAGCCTCAGAGAACTTCTGGAAATCCAAGTTAAATGAATTAACTTGTCTTCTTCTGCTCTGAAACTCCAGTGCCACTCACTGTTATATGAAAATCCTCTCTCACCTATGAACCTTCTTCCTGTTCCTCTGTGCTGTGATCACACCAGATATTTCCAAACTGGTTATAAAAATATGTCTTTGCATACACAGGCATCTTGCTCTACAGTTTTCCTAAAAGTTTTCAAAAACTTCAAAAAGTTTTCAAAGCTGTTTTCAAGTGTCATTTACATCATTGATTCTCTGCATGTTTGTGTCTCTTCCTGGAGGCTTTTAAAAGCCTCACTTTGTTGGAAAGCAGCACTGACATAATATTAACTGGCTCTCTACAGATTCAGTGAAGGGAAAATGGTCCACACTCCTAACTGACCAGTGCTGTTCTCAATTCACTGGTCAAAAATCTGCAGAGGGCCTTCTGGTAGATTTGGAAGCTTGTTGCTCCCACACCCGACTGCCTGCTGACCTACCCATCACCTGCTGTGCAAGTAGTCAGACCTGAAATTCACCCAATGCTTTGCTTGAAATCGCTCTGGACCAAACACCACCTGGACCTACCCTCACCTAAGTCTAAAGCAACCTTAAAAAACAAAAAGCACGTTTTTATCCTAGCTGATAGACAGTGATATTCTCATCCTTCATTGAAAACAACAGGTTATGTGTCCAAAGCACATTTTATAATAACTATGAAGGAAACAGCTAATCCTGCACACTAGAGAACTAAGTTGCAGTGAAAGAGGTTCCTAGTTTTCTAATTACCTCACAGTAATGTAGCCAATTTCAGTTCAAGTGTGGGGCTAACATATCTGCGAAAATATATAATAAAAGGTAATTTTTCTTTTTTTTTTTCTCCAGCCATTTTGACATTGAAAATTTTAAGCTAATTACTTGATGACAGGTATCAAAGGCAAATCAGTTAAGTCACTTCCCAAAGACAGCTTTTGATAATGCTCTTTTCAGTGTTGTTCTCTGATTAAAAATATTAATAAATTTGGTTTTCTAAAGAGAAAGGGGAGGGAATCAGTGAGGAGATGAAAGATATTTTAATGCAGATTGGTTTTCGATATTTTAATGCAGATTTGTTATCATTTACACAGATTGAAGGTAATTATGGAAAATAACTAACTTATAGAAGAAATCCCATGCAGCCTGCAGATAAGGTAAATTTCAGTTTTTCTTCTCTGGACTGAAAGCCACATTTTACAGCCAGAGTGATATGACACTCCCTTTTCATGTGTAAGTTTAACAGTGGAATCACAGCATCATAGAACCCCATAACTCCATTCTATTCTAGAGTTTCAATGGGATCTCTGAGGGTCATTTGTTTAAACCTATGGTTAAAGCAGCAGGAGGTCCTTGTCCAGCAGAACTTTGAATACTTCCAAACTTGGAGATTTACAGCCCCTTTGGAAAACCTGTTCCAGCATTGAATTGTCTAAAGGGAGAAAATATTTTCTTGCACCTAACTGGAAATTCTCTTGTTGGAACCTGTGACTGTTTCTCCTTGTGCTTTTGCTCTTTGCCTACGAGAAGAGTCAGGTCAATTTTCTTTATTGCAAGGTTGCAAGTTATTTTCACAGGAAAGCTAATCCATGTCCCTGTTCTCAGGAGAACTAAAAATCCTGTTATTCTCCCTGCAAAGATTTCTAGAGATTATCTTTAAAACCTTCAGTAATGCAGATGCCATAACTTAGGTAGCTTATTGATGCTTATTGATCTTTGTGTTAAGAGCACACTCCATAATATCTAAACTATATTTTGTCCTTCAGAAAATTAATTTTTCTTTCACTGTCTGGAAATGAAAAGTTATATATCACTACCCTTTCACTATATTTTCAATAATTTTCACTATATTTTCAATATCTTTCACTATATTTTCAATAGTGAATTTTTGTCATTTTCTCCTATACTTCTTTTTCATTCCAAAAAAACTCTGAATTGACTCTGCATTGATGGATAGATCACATTTTCTAAATCTCTCAGTATTCCTGTTATTCTTCTTAGCGTGGCTGCATCTCTGGTAAAGTTTAGTGCCCCAAGCTACATAGAGACAAAAAGATTAATTGCTTCATAAGTTCTGCAGAAGACAGTCCTGTTCATTTGGTATGGTGATTTGTTTTGCTTATAACAACAGTGCATTGTAGTCCTGTCATGCAGTTTGTGGTCCACAACAGACTTTAATACTCCAAGGTATTCTATCTTTTCTTGGTATTTTTATATATATATATATATATATATATATATATATATATATATATATATTTGTGTAGCTGCTTTTTTCTTTAACTGGGTTGGTCCTTACTGTTCATTGATTTTTAGGCTGAGTTTTTTTGTTGTTACTGTTTTCAAACTCTTTTTTTTTCCAGTCTCAAGTAATTATCTTGAATTCTGGTCCTGTCCTCAGGGGTGTTTACAGTCTGCTTTGTGCCTTGACGTCTACACAATTCCTAAGAGATTGTGTTCCATCCACTTTCCCATTGATCAAAAAATTCATTGGCACTCAGGTGAGTGCCCTGGTAGATCTCACTTGACATGCTGTGCTAATTTGGTGTGATCTGGAATATTTTACTGCAAAGTCACTTTTTGACTATTTTACCTAGACCTTTTTCCCCCATTTTCTTGAAACAATGTTAGAGCGGGGGAACCTAAAGCAATATTTGGAGGAGATGGAGACAATGAGCTCCAACACATCAGTTTAAACAATTCTCTTTACTAGCATTCTGAGAGTGCCTGCTCCTGAGCACCTGGATCTTCCTGCTTTCAAACACACACTGGTGCAGCTGAGAGCTAGCTCACACCTAAATCCATTCAGGATCTTGAAATGACACAGAGGGGGCCTACTGAAACAGCAGCACCTTTACATGCATCAACAGTCTTATCCCAAGATGTTCATCAGCATAGCTATATCATTGCCCTGCACAGCAACAGCTTTGTGACAAGCACTCTTCCTTAAGCATCCCTGTGACTTCACTGTGGGCTTTGCCAATAGACCAGTGTCAACTCCGTGGGTGATTTTCTAACACCTCTAGACAATACATGGTATGCCAGCAAAATCCTGTGGTGGAGACCTGGCTTCAATTTCTTCAGTTTCAAACAATGTGTTTGCTTTTAAAAGCCTCCTCCCTTCCCCTCGGCTCTAAATTTACACTTGTCATTTGAGTGGTGACTCATACCCTTCTGACTCAGCCGCATCTAATCAGTGGCCTATTGAAAAAAATATTTTTCTCTGACTTTGAAGAGCCATGTGTCAGTTTGCACACTAACCAACAATTCATACACTAACAGCCAACATGAAGAACAATCTAGACCGTCAGCCTTTCATCTAGATTCGAATAAGTAGTGCCCAAACTGCATATTTGCTCTGACATTGTCCAGTTCGACTAGTTTTGCAGCCCTGAGAAGAGTTTTATTATCTTCCAATGGCAGGAAGGAAAAATAATATTGGCAATTTCTTTGCTTAGGGCTTCCTCCGTGCCAGGCCAACAGATTCAAAGAAGCAAGAACGTAGTGCACATTTGGGAGCAGAGTCCTGCCCAGACAGTGACAATCTCTTATCTATTTGTGTGCAAGTGGACTCGTTCAGATCAGGACTAGGTATTTTAAAATAACCCTATATTATACTTCCCATCTTCTGTCTCACATCACAAGCATTCCTGGAGGACAGAAACTGGATTCCATCTGGCTAAAACCAGAATGGAAGATAAGCTCTAGGTGTGCACCTATTTCACTATAGCTGCTAATGCATGTACACCCCAGGAAAACACGTTGGAGACCCTCCTGAAACACATAACATGTTCATACAGAGTCCTTCCCTCAACAGATCCATGTTGGGCTGCACTACTTGCCAGGAGGGACAGAGTCTTTGACAACTGCAGCACAATTTCTTCCCACCCAGCTCCAAGAGCCTTAGGCATGCTTACTCCCTCATCCCTGGCAGTGTTTCTGCTGCTTCCCTAGCAATGGGTCGAGGCATTGCTGAACAGTCCTTTTCAGGAGATAAGTCATAGAAAAGTTATGCACTAATTTGGAAGGGTAATTTTCTGTAATCTTTGTAAAATCATTAAGTCATTATTAATTGTTTTCTTGAGGTCCTATGTATTTCCTTTGTCTTTTTGGTCTCATATTGAACTGGTTTGTGTTCTTTTAAAGAAGTCAATTAGCTCAAATGATTCTCCAAAACAACTAATTAAAC
Source organism: Acridotheres tristis (assembly GCA_037013685.1). Classification (NCBI taxonomy): domain Eukaryota; kingdom Metazoa; phylum Chordata; class Aves; order Passeriformes; family Sturnidae; genus Acridotheres; species Acridotheres tristis. The sequence continues at coordinate 124,956,198 of CM072886.1, read as the reverse complement.
TGTACAGTCTTTGTTGCAAACTTTCCGTATTTTCAATTTCCTTTTGAAGTCTATTAAAATCTGTCCCTCTCATACATTTTTCTTTAGGTGGAGCTCTGGCATTTTCATGATTAGTTAAAAGGATTGACAGACACTTGCTCCTGAAAATACAGAGTTAATGAGAAATCATAAATTGGTAGGGGGAAAAAAAGCCATCTTATTTCTGACTTTTCATTGTGTTCTAGAAGTGATTGTGATTCAGGATGAAATGCTCTTTTTAAATTCTTATGTTATTATCCTCCCTTTCAGAGAGTTATAGTTCTGGTAGGGTTTTCCCTTGTTCCCACTCATTTTTACGTTGAAAACCAAGTGATATTTAATAATCACAGAGATTTTTCTTTAATTCGACATCTAAATTTCAACCACTCAGCCTTGTACAATGGAAAAATTCCTACTATAACATTAATTCATTCAGCTTTGGCATCTCTTTATTCCAGATCCTTATAGCTAATTTATCCTATACAATGCTCAAGAACTGAGGCACCTATCTCAGAGCAGTGGATTTTAAACTCCAGGCTGCCAGATTTCTAGTCACTAAGGGACGCTGGAAAAGAACTAAAATTTGAAAATTGGCAACTTGATCCTCATAAAAGTCCTTGGAACATAAAACTCTTCCTCTTGGGCCATTAAAGGAGAGGAAAAGGATTTTTCTTATTCAATGTCAAATAATTAAAGAAAGGTTGTGCGCTCTTTTTCTTAGGAAGCTTTTTGAAATAGATATTGAAGCTTTACAAAATAAAGAGGTTCAAATTAGCCAAAAAGGAAGTGTCTTCATTGAAATATCTATTTTAAAATGTGTCCATTTGAAACAGGGGAAAGGGATTGTAACAGTTTCAATGCTGGCCTGGAAATAGATCACAACCATCAGAATTACTCTAAACTCTGTCCTTCATTGTGAATAGTGGCCAACAATGACTTCCTTTTGCCATATTAGTAATTTCACAATGCTTATCGTTTTATTTGCAGACTTTATGAAATATGGCGAGAGAGAAGGGATTCATTGTCTTGGTAAAAAGGAGCCTATTCAATGTAGGTATGTTGATCAGATTGTGCAATAGTGAAAGAATTATTTACTCTGCCTAAGTAACAAACTAAGAACGAACTATTATTATTCTGCCTACGGAGGATGGCAGTATAAGTCTCTAGAAATTCTGTAGTTACTTGACTTGATAGCATCAGGATTTCCTGCTCACAAAAAATGTAATAAGCCAAAGAAGGACAGTGATAATGTCAATCACAAGAAATGACCTTGATGTAATTTCATCATATCATTGGCAGCACATCATAAAATACAGCAGACTAAAAATAATTGAACAGTTCTCAAAAATTCAAACTAAAAAAAAAAGTTGTTAGAGGAAAACCAAATATTATTTGCCGTTTTTTTCCCCTGATAAAATCTACTTGCCTTAAAGGTTTGAGGTCTTCTTTTTATTTTATGACTTGCTTCAAAGACTAGCCCCAGACATCTGAAAATGAAGATTATATGAAGGAAAATTCTGGATTGATGCTATTTTCCAAATTTAGATCCAAAAGGATGAATCCAAAAATTTTTAAATCCTTCGGAAAGTTCACAATTTTTCAAGTGGAAAAACTATTTTCTTAAGTTTTTATTATTATTTATATCTGTAACATTAAGAATAAAAATAAGGAAATTAAGATGGCAAGAGAGATTGACTTGAGATATAGACCAATGTCTCAGTTCCCCAGTTCAATTTCTTTAATATCATTACTTGTTTAGAATTCTGCATTTCAAAAAACTTTATGCAGAAAAGCTTTGTGTTGAGCTCTATAGTCACCAATTTTTTTCCAACAATTCTTGTTCTCTGTCTTTCAGTTTTAGAAACTAAAACCTTTTTTTGCCTATAAAAGCTCCAAGAATACTTTGGCAAATAGAAATTTTGACACGTTATTATGAATGTACATGTTTTTGTTTCTCTAACATCACTACTATTTCCATAAATTCAGCGTTAAAAAAAAAGGTTATGACGGTGTACAACAGTTGTTGGCTAATACTGAGTTATGAAGAACTTAAAGAGAGAGATTCTTTCCACCTTTGTTATGGGAAACTGAAATAATAAAGCAAAGAGAGATATACTTATGAAGGTCTTTATGGTCTAAAGATTGATTTTCTACCCTTGAAGCTCTTCAAAAATTTTGGTTGAAACAATCTCTGTTCAAACCTCAGTTATTGTAATATTCTATGATTTTTTTTTTCCTAAAGGACAAAAATACTGAAAAATACGCTTTTCCTTCTCAGGCTGAAGTAAGCTCTGGAGACTATGCAAACCTCATTAGAAGACAAACAAGTTTTTCCATTGGCTTTTTACCTATCAGCTTGTTCTAGAGTTGTGCAACTCTCCTTGATTATTTCCCTGGGAGCCTTGAGTCTCTTATTTGGCCTATAATACAGGATAAATGAACCTATAACCCTATCTCACGTGGGTTTGATGAGAATGAAGGGACTGCAGGTTATTAAGTAGCATGGCAATAAAGTTAGCTCAATAACAGTTGTAATTCCATGAAATATCCTGAGTTGCTGCAATAAAAACATGCCTACCTAGTTGCTCAGACATTTCTGAGTAAGGTCCCAGGAGGAGTGTGAACTGCATCTCACATTTTATGAGCATCCTCCCCATGATGGACTTCACCTCCTTCACCTCTCTGAAGACAGAATCCTGTGATTAGACTACTGAGAAAGATGAATGGCTTGTTTTGCTTTTCAGTCATATGGAATGATGCAAGACAGTTTCTTCAAGCAATTCTTCCTTGCTCAGTCAAAAGTATGCAACAGTGTTAAGCAGGGTAGTAAAAGTCTATGTGCCTGAGTTTTATACTGAAAGCTTCTTAAACTGAAGGTTGGGACTGATCCAACTGGATGGCCTGGGCCATCCTTCACAGACTGTTCTCCATTAGTCTGTTCTTCCCAAACAGGCACATAGCATATAGCCTTATTCAGTTACTTGTCCTCCAGGAGAAGTCCATTAGCTTTTCAATGTTCTTTCTGTATCAGGTCTTGACAAGCCATACTACTTTCCTAGTACCTGGTTAAAAAACAGTTTCCAATTAATGTTCCACGTCTGATTGTCTTTCTCTCTTGAAACTGTTTACCTTATGACTACCATTTTTCTTCTTTTGTTTGCTTTATAGCTCCTCTGTTTTGACATTCCTGTGACAGAATAATAGCAAGTGATGGACTAAATTCAGTTATACATATTATTCATAGAAATGATATAGCTGTAAGACTCTAGCCTGTAATTTTTTTCTTGAGTGATGAGAGGGCATGCTGTGGTTAAAACCTAATGTGCTGATAAATAAATTGCAACTGTCATACTTTGATGCCATGCAGATATTGGCAGCATTTTCCAAAAGAAAAAGTAAGGCTATTCTCAACAAGTCATTGAAGTGGGAGGATTTTAAAGGATCACCTCAAATTAGATAGAAAAGATGGAAATTGGTTTTGTTGATTCAAATATAAAGGGTATGATAACAGAGTGTATGTCAGAGGTGCTTCAATCAGATAATCAGCCTTTACATCAAAGTGCAGAGAATGCTTAAAACTCAAATAAAACAGAGGGAGAGAAAGAGAAAAGGGAAGAGGGAAGCTTCTTCCCTGTGACCACCCAGGAAGAACAGAGTCCCAGGACACTGCCTCTGGGGCATCAGTGGCTGTCCAGTGCAGCAGGTGGTAAGGATGAAGATGACAAGATACCTGATGATTTTTGCCATGGTTTTTCCCTAGCACTACATACTTTTTATTCTGAGCCACTCTTAGTCCCCATTGTTTCCACTTCTGGTGCTATTAGCTCTGAGGGGTGTATACTAAGAGGGTGCAAATTTTGCATATTAGCTACTGTGCACATAAATTATTGGGTAATATTGTTTCATTATTTAAATTGCTGATCTTTATTTTGTTATTCAATGTTTAGTTTTCTCCAATATGATTCAAGGTCTAGAAAACAAGAAGTAAGGACTGGGGAAAAAGAGGGGCAAAACAGTAGTTACCTCCCATGAGACCCATGAGAACTTGCCCTGAAAACACTGTTGGAGTTTCAAGGTACAGGGCCATGAGGACAGTGCAAGCACAAAGGACAGAAAGGACCACTACCGAGGCTTAAAAATGCATATGAAAAAGTAAAGCTGAGAATAGCATAAGGCAGTTTGTGATACCAAGTGCCATTTTGTTTCATATATTTCCTCACGGATTTATTTGTGAAATATCAGCTAAGTCAATAAACATTCTTATTCCAGTTTCACCTGGACTTTAAAAAGTGTCTTTATTACTTGATAGCTATCATTAGCAGTTTCCCTAAATGGCCATTTCAGCCCCAGGTGAATGCACAACCTCATATACAAGAATGCACAATCTCATATTTGCTATATGGCTCTAAAAAAATTGCAAATATATTACTTCCACAACATTTTTTCTGAGTCATTTTAATCAATTGTTTTCTACTGCCCATGTGTCTGTTTTCTGTAACCTGTTGCTGCTCAGGGTTTGGGTTTTTTTATCTAAACTTAGAAAGCCCTTCAGGCAAGGAAGCTTTTTTTGCTATGTATTTGCAGGGTACAATCACACCTGAAGAACCAGGCAGTACAGCAGCAAAAATAACAACAAAACAAAATATGTGATGTATTGTCACAACGTTTAGGAAAGTTAATGCACAGCAGTCCAAGTTTATGTGGTTATGTGCCCTTCTTAAGCATCTCAGCCAGTCTTTTCAGCCATTATGCACTGTTTTTATTAACATGGGTCATGGGTGAACACTGGTGAGACTGGTGGGTCTGGGCCACACACTGCAAGAGCAGAGCGCCCCACCAAAGCACAAGGAAATACCTTTTCATCTTCTGGGCCATTATTTGATCACAGGACAAATATTTTTTTAGACAAAAGCTGACCAGTAGACACACTAGCTTTTGTGAGAGGCATAGTGCTGAAAGCTGATGGGAAAACTGTAATTTTATTTTTTTTTTAAAAAGAAAGTTCTCTCTGAGATTCCTCTTGAAAGGAATAAGACTTCTGTATAAGTTATCATTCCAGGCCAGAGCCAAACTGTTGGATATGATTTTCATAGAAATGTGAACCTTTCATAACAAGATCTTTGAAAAGTTTAACATTTGAGAAAGAATAAGTTTCAAGTGGAAAGTGATAAAAGTGGCTGAAACTAAGTATTTATTAATATTTAACTGCAATGAATGTAAAGATATGCAAAACTATTAGACAAACTAATCCATATGAGATGAATTGGAGTAAATGAAAATATTGCTTGTCGGAGAAGGGAGACGCGGACACCAGATGGCCATCAGCAAAGTCTCGTTTATTAGCAAGAAAGCACTTGGTTAAATACAACGCTTAATTAGCTCATGCATAGTGCAAAATCCTAGCTCATCATTGGCTATTAAGCTATTCGCATTACAGCAAAGCTTGGCTAAGTGCCATTGTAATCTTGTGGTTTTGTAGCTAACTTTTGCTCCTCTCCTACAACTTGTTTGTCACATTCCAGCGGTTCATCCCTCTTACAAGGGCACTCTGTCCTTGTAGCTACCTTTGTTCTACTTCTCTCTCAGCATTATTAGGTTAGTCTGACTGTGGCCTTTCTCTATAAGACAGTCCTGTACCAGGCTCTCCACAATTGCTCAACATTGTAAATAACCTTTCAAAATTTCATGAGTTATCAGTTAGTTTGATAAAATCCAACTCTAGCCCTGAAAATCAACAAAAGTGAAATTTTACACTCAATTAAAATTTTGCAAACTTCATAAATTTAGAGGAATTCCTCTGACTTGGTAGAATCCACATGGAAATTGCTGTAGGAGTATCACTCATGCTGTCTCTTCCCTTCTAGTGCAGTCACTATAACTCCAGAAACAGCCCACATCTTCCTGTTTATGCTTTTTTCAAAAAGCTCAGTCATTTAAAAGCCTAATCATTTTCTAAGCTCGTTGTTGCTACCGGTAGCAAAATTGCATGTTTGCTGTGCATCAAAGCAGAAAACCCAAACCTAGCCTTCTTTCATAACTATTTCTTTAGTCAGAAAAAAATCTTATACCCTGTAATCAGGGATGAATATTATATAAAGACTAGTTATTTCCACAGAGTAAGGAAGAGGACATGAATGGAACACTCTGGAGAATTTTATCTCAAAAGATCCTATAGCACTTATATATATATTGATTGTTCTTTTCAAAGCATCATAAAAGTGTTCATCTGATGAGCCTGGTGAGGAGAATTCACATGTATACATGGGGAACAGGAGAAGATATGCACTAACTTCAAAACTAAACTATAAATTCATATGCATTAACTTCAAAATACAGCAGTTAGTTGCTAAATTATATTATGCTCAGGAAATGCTGCAAGCCAGGTTTTGTGTGACCTTGTCCCTTGGTTTTGCTCTACATCTGCTATTGGTTACAGTCTGTCCATGCTCCCCAAACACTCCTAGGCTTGTAACAGCCTTGTTACTCTAATTCCTCTGCACCGGATTTTTTTCCATTTCATTATCTTGCTTTGGCAATCTTTTCCCTGTGAGGGATACATCATTTTGCTTAAGTCAAGTTAGGCTTCTCAGTCTTCTTCCTATCTGTGGCAGCAGCAATTAAAACCTTGAAAGCTTGAAAGAAGGGTGGTTCTCTCTGTCTGAGCTTTGCACCACAGTGCCCCAGGCAGCAAAGGAAGGGAAGGGTGAATTTTATACAGCACCTGCAGCCCAGAGATGGCCTGTGCTCCCTACAGGAGGTGCCTGCAGGACCTGCCTATTGATCAAATTCCAGTCATGCTCTATTGATGTCTCACAAATTTAACAACATGTTGTGAATTTAGAAATGTTCTGGTGGAAGCAGGAAGACAAATGACAGCAGGAGAGTCTTCCTATTAAGACTTTTAAAATTCCTGCTCCAAAGCTAGAAATGTTCTGTTAAGCATTGGTAAGATTTCTTCATTCACAATATCTTGTTCAAACCCCATACTCAAGCAGAATCAGCTAGAGAAATTTGTCCAGAACCATATCTATTTGTAATATCTTCATGAATGGATCCTCCACAACATCTTTCACACTAAATAAATGTTTTTATGTGTTCAGAAGGAGATTTGTGTTTCAGTTTTGTGCCCATCGACTTCTTCTCCTGTCAGTGGCCACTACTTAGAAGCAGCTTGACTCCCTCTTCTTACCTCCAATCAGATATATATTCACATGGATAAGGTCCATGAGTCTCTTTTTCTAGCTGAATAGTCTTAGCTTTCTCAGCCTATTTTTGTATGCAACATACTCCCTTAATTATCTTGGTGGCCTTTCTTTGGTCTCACTTCAGTAAGTCCATATCTCATCTCAGGTCCATGTCCAAACTCTCTGGAGCGCCAGGACCAGACCTGGCATTCCAGATGTCTCTCCTCAGTGCTGAACACTGAGAGAAGAATCACCTCTCCCCACCTGCTGGCAATGTACTTTCTAAATTAGTGCAGGCCGGTGTTGGCTGTCTTTGCCACAGGGACACACCGATTCAAGGTCAGTTGCTTGACCACCCTGACCCCAGGCTCTTCTTTTAGAGCTCTTTCCAACCAGGCTTTGCTCAGCCTGTCCAGGCGTCTGGGGTTACTTCTCTCCTGATGCAGGAATTAGCATTTTCTTTTGCTGGAGTTCACAAGATTTCTGTCAGCCCATTTCTCCACTTGCCCAGGTCCCACCGCATGGCAGCACACTCAGCTGGTCTATTATCCACTCTTCCCAGTTTTGTTTTTCTGTTGTGCATTAGGCACCAACCAGGAAGCTTCTCCATCAGAATTAGCCAGATCATGTCAGGTGAAACTTAAAAGAAGGAGGTCATTTGGAAGCAAAAAAACAGCATGGAAAACTTCCACCCAAACCACTAACAGTCTGCAAAATTTTAAGCAGCTGAAAATAAAACAGGAAGTATCAAGGTCACCATAATTACCACCGGAGCTACCAGCTCCATTTATCATATCCTGACCATTGCCACTGGCAGAGGCAGTCAAGCCAGAACTCAGCACATCCCCACACTGTGTTCCACCAGTCATCTCGCACTGAGCCTGAAAAAATGGGAATGACATAATTGAAATGTGCAGCATCTTGGAACAGATAGTCTTTTTGTCCAGACATTTCTTATCTTTGATGGTTCCCTCTCTTCTCTCACTATCTATTTTTTGCCATGGAAGGCAACAAGACATCTGAAAATTTAATGTAATATTATGACATGCCATGCCCAGAGAGCCCCAAAGTATTAAAACGACACATTCATTCACACTCATCAGCTCTGCCTTGCTAATTTTAAGTATTCAATCAATGAGGTAATTTATCCCTTTCTGAAGAGGCTACTCTTAAAATAAATTTTTAGAAACATAGGATCATTGTGATTGGAAAAGACCTTTAAGATCGAGTCCAGCCATTAACCCTGCACTGCCAAGTCCACCACTGAACCCTGTGCCCCTTTCAAATACCTCCAGGAATGGTGACTCCACCACTTCCCTGGGCAGCTGTTCCAATACTTGACAGCCCTTTCCCTGAAGAAAATTTTCCAAATATCCAATATAAATGTCCCTCAATGCAACTTGAAGCCATTTCATCTCATACTATGCATGTGTTCAGAAGGAAGAGCAATGAGAGTGTTTTTAATGAAAGATGGATGTACATCATCCAGAAGTTAAGCTCTGAGGAAAACACACCAGAAAGTTGAACAAGGTGGGCTGGAAATTTTAGAAAGTGCTGAGTTGGCTTTGAGGTGTGGTTTTAAATGGAGCAATGGCATCACACCTGATCTGACTGCTGTGCATTACTGCCTCATGCTGGAGAGATCAAGAGACTTCTGCCTGAAGCACAAAGACAAGGCAAAACATTCTCATAAAATTTCTCTAATTTATTACGTTTTAAGGAGAAATCTCTATTTTGCTGTTGGGTAGACAATTCTTGCAAAGAAATCAACAATATCAGACTGAACTTTAAATAACTCTTTACTTACTCCCATAGAGACCCTTAAATCTATTGATAAATATGAAGGGAGAAACTGATTCCCCCCCCCCCCCAAAAAAAAATGGTGTCTGGAGCTTGTGTTTTGCAAAGGAGTCACAACTGAAGCATAGCAAATTGTGAGGAAATGATGCCACTTTTACGCAGCGCTGATTATTTGTGTCTGTGTATATGTTACGGGTGTCTGTCTCTGTCAGCTGGTTTCAGAGTGTTCTGTGTGCCCCTCCACCTGCCTTATGGAGCAGAAAACCCCATTTAAGCTCTAATTTAAGGATTAGAGTATGCCTTTCCCCTGGCAAGTCTGTCAGTAACAGTGGCATAAAGGTAGGGATACAAACCCATGAATGCCAGTTCTATCTTCTTCTAAAAGACCATCAGGGAAGTATGAAAAAAAACCCCATAAAGTTGTGGAGAAAAGGGGAAAAAAAAGGAAAAAAAAAAAGATTGGGAAGCCTTGTGTTACATCAGTGTCTGTGCATTACCTGTTCCAGAAGGGACAGAACTGACTGATAAGACAGAGCCTTGTGAGGAGTCTGAATAAATAGTGGAGGTCATAACTGTGAGTCTTTTATTTGCAGCACAAAGCTATGAGATGATGGAGTACCAACTTCTTTAACTGATTAAATTCTTTGAAAGATTTGTTTTTTTGATATAGGTAAATAGTCTCATCTAACGGTGGCATTAATAAAGTAGGGATGTTAGGTGTTGGATACTGTATTGACAAAACCAAGACTGCAGGGCTGGAATCCTACTATTGGAAAGATGAAATAATTTCCATGGTAACAGTGAATAAATTGTTCTGTGAAAAAGAAAGAGAGAAAGGAGTGTGACTCAAACCAGAACTGCTCAATCCATCTCGTAAGTGAAATAAAAAGCCTGCAACATTTTATGCAGGAGAAGATGGAAATACAGGATATGGAAAGTGTCTTAATAAGCTTCCTTCAGAAAACTTACTACTTCTCTATGTCTGTAATAGCCATTTTTTTTTCTTTTTGAGTTTTTTGGGTGTTTTTGTATATCAATCATCTTCTGTCTTCCTCTTCTCTATAATTACATATATATTTATATATCATTATATCTATAGAGATAATTGAGATGATAGGTTTTTTGGTTGATTTTGGGGGTTTTTGATTTTTTGTGGGGAGGGAGACATTTAAAAGAACATTTCAGACTGAGGCCTTAAGTTAGATATATTTCAAATCTCAATATCTTTAAAATTACAGCCATTCAAGCCAAACAACTTATGGCACTAGTGGTCACTTCACCTGCCTCTGAATTCACATCAGCTATCAGTGTTTCAGCACTGACACAAAAGGGATCAAATAGAGAAAAAAAATTGTTAATGTGACATTTTTAGAGATGGCCTTTCACTTAGGCCACAAAACACACAGATTTTGTCTCCGCTTGCCTGGTCTTACTATTTTATCATCTCTCAAATGTAATGTTTTGGGGATAACAGGAACAGTCAAGTGTTTTCCCACATAAGTTTTCAGCATGAATTAAAAGGTTAAAAGAAAAGGAAAAATAAATTTAAACTTTCTAAATACATTTTAGATGCTGATTAGGTTCAAATATGGGGAAAGTGATGAGAGATGCAAGGCAAAGGAGTATGTAATCTCTTCTTCCAAATTACACTATTTATCCTAAAAGCTATGTTCTCACAAATAGCTAAATAGCAACTTCATAATAGTTTTCTTTCCTCAGTTTGCCTGAATTACCAAATGAATTCACGTGACAGCAGCAGTGCCATGGTGCAGCATGGTGCCTCTCAGCCTGCCCTTCTGGACGGATGGATAAATCTGTCAGTGGCAGGAGCAGTCCATCCAGGTTTGGTACCTATGAGCACATGATATTTGTTTTAGGTGAAAGCCATAATTTCTGAGTGTTGTTGATGTGTAATCATCCAGTCTGCATCCTTTCCCTCACTGTGCTGTGGTTGAGCACATCTTAGCACTGCAATGACCATGCTATCACTGAATTTGAAGCTTTGTGTGTTCACTCATATACTGTAGCCTACATTGTACATTAGCTTTTGTGTAGCTGCTGTAGCTTTGCCTTTGTACCTAGTGCCAACCTGGTCTTACTAACCATTTACTTTTAGCTATTATAACATTATTTTGAAGTTCTTCCTGTGAGTCACTGCTTCTTTTCTCAGCAGTTTTTCACTTGGCTTTTCTTGTCTGTAAACTTTGACATAATGACTTTCCTAGCCATAGCTATTGTAAATGACTCAATATATTGAGAATTAATGATTAAAAGTAATTTCTTTCTTCCTCCAAAATTTCTTGGTTTGTATTTGTGCATTTTCCACATACTTGGTGTTGTCTTTCCTCATACATTTTTGATCTTTGCTACTTGGGGAATTATTTTTCTCTACATCTGTAAGAGAGTCTATTCACTAGGTTTGCTCACATCTGTATCCTTGGAGAGTCTGTGTATGCTCTCCACACTTTCATATACAAACTCTTTGTGCCTTCTTCCTAATGCCTTATGAAGAATTTAATCTCCCAAGAACTAGGAGTTGCATGAATTGGTGACCAGTATGGTTCATAATGTCAGGATGTAGTGTTTCCACTGATCTTTGACTAGGTACCTTAATGCAATCAAGCAATTCCACTGCTTTCCTGGGTCCTTTGTCTGTTGTCCATATAATTCATCATAGGCAGAGAATGTGATAATGGAATTGTTCTTCTTACTGTTTCCTTCTTTTCTCCTGGCCTTTTTCCATTTCCATTTGTATTTGATATTTTGTACAATTTCCAACTATTTCCCTATAGAGGCTCATCTAATCAGAATCACAGAATCACTGAATAACTGGGTTGGAAGAGGCCTTCAAGATCACCAAGTCCAACCCATGCCCTAACACCTCAACTCAACCATGACACAGAATGCCACATCCAGTCTTTTTTTAAACACATCCAGGGATGGTGACTCCACCACCTCCCCAGGCAGACCATTCCAGTATTTCATTATTCTTTCAGTGAAAAACTTTTTCCTAATATCCAACCTATATTTCCCTTGGCACAGCTTAAGACTGTGTCCTCTCTCTCTATCAGTGCAGAATATGCCAGCATGATATTTATTTTTCCCTTTGTTTTTGTATTTTCTACATTCTCCACTCCTCCAGTCACTCCCATTCTTTTTAGTCTCTGATTATAGATCTTGAAAATCCTGTTAGATTTTAGTTTCTGAAATAATTTTAGGACATTAATTCTGCAAGTGCAGAAAGACATGCAACATCTAGACCTTGTACAACACTCTAGATGTTGTTTCACAGTAAGCAGCAGCTGAAAGCACTTACTGTTCAGTGCTGCTAAATTAAACCACAAACACCGTGGCAAACTTTGAGATGTGAACCTGAAAACATCTTGTAACAGTCAAATGCCCTTGAATATTTCTTGCTAGGGTTTATGTAACTATATTATTCTTTAGACTTGTTCATAGAGGATGTAAGTTCTCACTAAAACATTCCTGCCATGTCTTTAGAAACAGAAAGATCCTGAAATGGGCTGCACAAATCTCAGTCTGGGTGTGACTCCACAGACCTGCATGCAGACTTGCACAGTTCAAAAATCAATGCTATAGAGCACAGGGCTCTTATTGTGCTTCATAACATACAGCATTACCTTTTTAAATGGCATTTTAGTCCATCAGAAATTAAATTATAAGGAATAGCTTGATTCCCTACTGAGAGGTTTACCTGAAAATTATGAAACTGTTTTGATGAGGATATATATTCCTTGTTGATGTTAAAACAAAACCTCACCCTTCAGTTAATTTCTCAAATTATCAGATTATTTAACATAGTGTTTGAAGCTGTGGCAATATAGTGCAAGAATCATTAATTTAAAGTCTTTCAGAAGTAGTTGTGATTTCCCAAAGGATCAAGCAATTTAGGACCTTTCATCCCACTTTCAGAGGCAACAGGCATATTGTAACCTTAGTTCCTTGATTTATAATGCCAAAATGCTGCTTGCTACCTGAGACATCCTTGGAAATGAAGCTTAAACTGCATCATTTTTAGAGACTATGGCAATAAATCTGTGAGCCCATGCTCTTCCCATCATTGCTGGGGTCCTGGTAGAAGTTTGGCAGCTGGTCAAAGATGCCTGCACCCATATGGAAGAATGGGTACATTCTCCCCAGACTGAGACATGTGTTGATGAAGGCACAGATCACATTTTGAAGAGTGTCTCTCCCATTAACTGAGGCTGCATTCCAAACAAATAGTTTAGACCAGATGTTTTTTTAAGAACTAAAGTTAGGTAAGAGGAATTTAATTGTCAGTTATTTTCTTCTATTTCCCCACGACTAAAATCCAGGGATCTCACCTAAACTACTGAGGCTGATGTCTCTTCATTTACCAACATTCTCCCCTTAATCTGGTTACTTCTTAATGTTTTCTCTACATTTCACTGCAGGGGCATGTAAGAAATGTGATGCATCATGTCATCTGGGCAGAGACTGGCAGTGCACAGGCTTGCTTTGCCACAAAGATCAGGGCAAGAAAAAGCCATCTGCAAACCAAAACAATTGCTCAGAAGGGCAGGACAATGTGTTTCAATGGTCTCCTATTTGGATATTGACTTTCACACCACCTGTGAAAGCACATAAAGCATTTGGAGAATGAGGCAGGCATTGATTAGCTTTCCACAGCTCTGCAGGTTGTCCACACAGCTATTCATCTTGTTTGGCAAAGGATTTGAGAGAGTTATAGCAGGAACCTTCAGGGCCAGCCTGGCAACGTCAAACCCGAACACAGCTGAAAGGTACCAACAGGAAACGTTGAACTGGACATTGGTGTTTATTGATCTTAAATACCAAGTGGTGTCGGGGAAACTGTAATTTGTGAGATGCTGTAACTATTTCCTCCACCTTCCCAGTAAAGAGCTCAGAGAGTCCTTGGACCTAGTTATGAGCTCTGAAGTGCTGTACATTACTCCATTGTTGTTGGTGTAGCAAAAATGTGGGTAAAGTCCCTCATGTTTGTGCTGGCTTCATCAAACCCTCACACAGAAAAGGATTCTGGGTGTCAGGTGAACAAATCTTTGCCAGGCCAGTAATGCAACTCACATGTGCTTTTCCCTGTGGCATTGCTGCTGTCTCTTCTCTTCAAATTTCACTTTCCCTTGAAGGAACACTTGTGCAGACCTCATGGCTGCACCTGTGCTACCATATTCGCAGCTGAACATGCTGTGATGCTGTGATATCTTAGCTATGCTAAAGAAGGGATAACTACTTCTGGCATCTGCTGCTGCATGGGGTGATGATGCTTGGAGCAAGTAAGGCTCCCAAGGAGTTACATTCCCCATGTAGGGAGTCATGGACACAGGTATGCATACATATACACAACCCCCTGTCCACCACAAACTACAGATTGTAATTTTAAATTACTCTTTCCTGCACAGAAGCCACCTGCCTTATAGCATTACTCATAATCCTAGGAAGTGACTGGTGGTCACTGATCACCTCATGAGGTTAAAAAAACATGTGAGAATACAGTGAATGCTTCAAGTAATTTGCACTCCCTCAAATAAGCTTCCCTGTCTTGTTTTAGAAAGAACCAGAATACACAGCAATGTACTGATGTGTCTGTCCTAGGGTGATGTTATGGTGTTTGTATCTCCAATCGTGTGTTCTGATTATGTTTGGTATTATGTCCTGTGCTTACAGGACTGACTCTGAAAGTGAAGCTTTGTTTTGTCTTGTTATCAGCCGGCTCACCTCCCCCATGGTCTGTGTTTAGGAGAGGTTTTAGCTCTGCTTGCTGGCTTGCTCGGCTGCTTGCTTGCCTGCTTGCTCGCTTCTGCCTCTTTTTCTTTCCTTCGCTTTGCCCTTGCTTTTGCTTGTTAGTTAGTTCAGCTAGGCAGTCCAACTTTTTTCCCTGGACTGTTTTCTTTTCCACCCCGTCCCCTCCCTCTCCTGGATACCATCTGGACCTGTTCTGGACGGGGACCTGGGAAACCCCAAGAAACACCGGGAGTCTGCACTCTGTCACCTGCAGCAGTCATTCCCCAGCGCCAGAGACTGATAACTGGGCGACCACTCGCCGGAGAGACTGAGATTGCCATCCCTTCAGAAGGGTGAAAGAGTTTTTTTTTTGTCAGCTGGTGTTGTTGTTTCCCTGTGCTGGGGAGTGTTTTGCTTGTTAAATAAACAGGTCTTTTTCTCACTCTTCTCTGAGGAAATTCTTCCCGAACCCGGTGGTGAGGGGAGGGAGGAGTCGTGGGGTTTGCTGTCTGGGGGCTCCTTCTGGAGGTTTTTCCCCCAAATTCGCCCTAAACCCGGACAGTGTCTTAGCCCAGAATTTGAAAAGTACCAATGATAAAGTTTATTTGTACCCTTTTCCCACTCTGGAGATTTCTTCCTGCTGTTGTGTAATGAATAAGAAGCACAACTGTTTGCAGCTCCACTTTCAAAGTTCAGCTCCAGTACCTGCGATCCCCACAGAGCATGGGGAAGAGTAGGAATCTCATCAGATCTTTCAGTTCCTGTCCAGCTCCAGCTGTAACCTTTAAAAAAATGCCTTGAGGTGCAATTAGGTGCTGTACGGTTTGATTTGGTTTTGTTCTAAGTTGCCTGAGACTTCAGAGTGTAACAGACCTTCAGACTTCAGGGATGCATTAAGAACAAGTTTCTTGACCTTTTATTCTTCTTGTAAATCATTTAATGGAGTGAATTTCTACTGAACTTCTTTAAGACACCAATCTTCATCTTTGCACTATCATTTAAGTATCAATCAGACATGATTTAAAATTACTTTAAACTGCTACAGACAGGGTCTTTAAAGGAAATCTGCAGTATGGCACAAAATTTCTTGTAACCATCAGAAGATAATATAAGAATATATCACGGGTAAGTTTCTTTGGAGGAGATGATGAATCTGTACATGAATGTAATCAGTAATTAGTAGCCACACAAGAATTTATTGCCTTTGTAGGGTTGTGTAGGCAAAGGCAGACATCAACAGGGAACCCAGGTAGAGATTTGTTGTGACAAAAACCACTGGAACAATGTTTTATAACTGCTCAGTGTCATATATGCTTTCCCTTGGATGTTTCTATTAACCTTTCCTATCCCAGTAATTGAGTTTTCTCCACCACAGCTTCACTGCAGTTAATCTTATGTGGTCACCATGATACTAAGGATTTATAGGGTTCAGAGAGGATTTTTCAGAGATAAAAAAGTGAATCCTGATGTAACAGAAGCCACTAAAAAACTAAAAAAAGTTACTGGGAATTCCAAGTATCCATCATAGTCTATTTGTTTTAATAGGGGTCACTAACCTTTCCCTGCAGTCATCTTGTACCTTTTTGTATCACAGGAACAAGGCTCTAGCCTCTACATTAGGATGAAATTTGTCCCTCAGCAAAGTTGATCCTTTACTACAATTATCAAAGGTGATCCTTTACAGCAGTAATCAGATCTGCAGCTATGACAGCTCAAAAAGGAGAATACAGAGATGACCTTTATGCCCCTTTAGCCTTGATTCACTCTGTGTCTGGGAAAAAAAATACTTCTACACTAAAATTAGACTTTTATTGGCCCTCTGTTCAGAGCTGAATTTCCCATGAGGCAATGGATCTCTAAGGAAAGTGTGATATGACACTGATGTCCTGGTTTACCTTTCTTAAATAGGAACATTTTTATCTGTATTTTAACTTTACCTGCATTTTAATTATCCCTTTGGATAATTGCTACAGAAAGCCTTTTCCTTAGCCATTACTCTAGTCTGTGGGAATATGAGGTGATACCAAATGTTAGCATAAATTGCTTTTCCTGAAGTTCAGAAGTTTGGAGATAGCGCTATAAGTTATTTTAAAAATGTGTAATTTTTTTTTTTTTTACTGAGGTAACCAAGATTACTTTGGTATTTTTACCAAATCACATTTTTAAGAAACTTCAGGAAAACTTTTATTTATCAAAATGTTCAAAAAGGATCACTCTAGTTTCACTGTGTTAACAAACCAATCACTCAAGAATTCCAATGCCAGACTGCTGATTTTTTCCATGCAGACTGATGAAGAACTTTAATGTTATATTACCACCTTTTCCAATTTGCCAGCACTCATTGTGTCTGGGAAGCAGAAAAAAAAAAATAAAAAAAAAAATAAAAGAGATCCTGCCTCTGCAAACCCCAGGGGTTTGGCAGGAGCAAAGCCTCCAGTCTCTGGTGGCCAGCTTTGGCAGTAGCATGCAGACTTTTTGCTGCAGCTCCAGTTGTGTTTAGAAGAAAACACTTCTTTGTTTTCTTGCTGAATTTACAATGGTTCCAAAGCCTTTTCAATAAACCTGTCTGATTTTGGACACAGTCCTGAAACTTTTGTGCCTGAGGTTCTATTGTGGTTTGTTGTCTGTAATGAATATTTGAGGAAAAAACCCACAAAACAGCTTGATATTCTGCTACTTTCAAGTTGAGGAACAGATGGCAAAATAGTGAGATTATCCAATTTTAATTCTTCACATTTAATTTGTAAGCTGATGAATATTAAGCAATACTGGCTCAAGTAAGGTGCAATGAATATACTTAATGGGAAAGACTGCTTGCAGGCAGTAAATACAGCTAACACAACCACAGGTCTCAAAGCTATCATATTATGCATCTAACTGGCATATCTGTCTGGACAATTTCTCTTTTTAGACATATGTACTTGCAGTATTTGAGAAGCATCAAATTGTTTCTTATACTGATCAGTGTGTCCCGTATGAAGGATTATTATCAATTTACATTGTGTCAACATCTGTATATAGAGAACTGATAGAAGAAACTTTCCTCATTCCCCTTGTCTCAGCAGCCCCTGTGTACATCTACCATACCGTGAAAACAGCAAAATGGTTCTTCTGAGTTGCAAGTGGAAGCATCTTATGGAGAAATGCTGCCCCTGGCTCCTTGCTGGGTGTGATCCCTGAGCTCTGCTCAGGTCAGAGAGGAGCAGTGGCCACATTCACGTCATCCTTTTGACATAAGCATGGCCACTGACCTGACTTCAGAGGGAACTGGTGTCAGCAACTAATTAGCTATTAGCCATAACCCCTATCATGTTTTTAATATTAAAAGTTCTTTTATATGTGTGTTGGATCTTTCATTCAAGTGCTGCCATGTCCACCGTGCAAAGGTTACCCTCAGCAATCTGGAGCTTTATCTGCCAAAATCAAAGGTGGGCCATGCCACTGGCCTTGGTGCTGCTTGCAGCCTCAGCCACTGTGTGTGAGGCTGGCTCCCTGGAGTGATGCCTCTAATCATCAGCCTCTGACACAGCCATCAGCAAGAAATGAGCACAATGATATATTTCTGACAGCCCACGGACATATCTGGGCTGGCTTTGAAGCTTTAAAAGTTGTCCTTACACTGAACTGATGCTTCTGCCACCAGCACACTGAGGTTCTTGAGGTTTGATCAGTTTATTGCTTCAGAGACTAACACAGTGTGAGTTTCGTCATGGTGCTTCAGGGTTCCAGCACACAGTGAAAGCCACTTGCCCAGAAATACTTCTAGAGATGATGGAAAGGAGTGATCCCCTCCAAGATGTGATTGACTTCACCAAAGTAGAAGTGTCATAATGCCAAACTGCTTTCCTGACTGCAATTAACTCTTTCCCCACGGCTGTAAAAGAGCCTGGACAATTAGCTGGACATTCAGTTTTCCAATTGACTACAGTGAGGTCAGAAGTAGACAGAAACCAGTACCTCTGGGAATTTCTGACTAGTTCACTCCCTAATGAGCACCTAGACATGAGGAGGACTGACCACACTGTGATACTAAAACATTGGTGTTTGCCTGCATTCTCAGTGCTTTATCGAAGGATCTGAGAAGCAGAGCCCAGGAGATGATGCAACTCCCACAGACACCATCTGCACCATTTGCTGGCCTCCCATCAGCTGGGGACAAGAGTTTGCTTTGTGGTTGCAAGAGCTCAAACACCCAGTGCACACACAGACACTGAAACTTACTGTGGGCTCAATCTCACCCTACACATGTGCAACAGCACTACCAAGGAGTAGGAAATAAAATAGGATCAGATATAAAACTGAGCCTACTAGAAGCCAAGGAGTCCTTTAATTATATATTTTGCTTCTTGCTTAACCTTGAACTTTGATAAAAAAATTATTATTCAGGAAAAAACTGCCAAGAATCAGGTCTTAGCAGTGCTGCGTGATAACGTCTCATCCAGAAAATGGAATCAACAAAAAAAGGTCACACTGCCCTTTCCCTGGCATCAGTTCAGTCTATAGAATAATTTCCACAGAAGTTCTAGAAAAAAAATATATTTTCCAAAACATCAGTGCCATATTCTGCCAAATCATTTTATCTACTTTACTGCTTTCTCATTCACACTGTGGATTCCTATGTTTTATTAGATGAGCTCAGGTGAAAGGCCAGACAGAGAAAACACAGCTAAGCTGAAATTGATAGTACCTTTAGAAGTCTTCAACCAAATCACCTGCAGTGAAAACGAAGCTCTGTCTATAACAGTAAGCTGCCGTAAAATCAATTGTAAAAAGAGGGAAAAGTTTCAAATATAAGTTGTATACAAATATCTGTCTTTCACCCATTTTTCCACCCTTTGCTCCATAGTTGGTGGCTATCATGTACTATTGGGCATCCTTTTTTCTCAGGTCAGCATAAAACTATACCATGCCAGGTTTATTTCTGTTATATCATTATACTGTAAATAACATCTCAGATCATGTTGCTTGCCCTAGAATGACACAGTGTGACTAAACTACAAATGATTGCTCCTCCCAAGAAACTCATAGCAATATATATTATTTCCAGATGGAAGACCCACTGTGGAT
Source organism: Acridotheres tristis (assembly GCA_037013685.1). NCBI lineage: Eukaryota > Metazoa > Chordata > Aves > Passeriformes > Sturnidae > Acridotheres > Acridotheres tristis. Next base: position 124,936,384 of record CM072886.1, on the reverse strand, counting down.
TAATACAAAAATTTCCATAGTGCGAAAACAACAGCAAAATATCATGGACTAATGAGAGCAAATACATGTAGTCAGCATTGCCAGGCAAAGACTACCACTTGTGTTTGATTGATTGGAAACTGTTCACTGACATAGCTATTTTTTGACAGTTTGTGTGTCTTCTATGCCATTTGGGTCTGAGGCAAGTAATATACCAGGGTTGGGGTTTTTTTCCACTGACAAGAATCTTTGCAAACACTGAAAAAACCAGGATGCTACAGATTGTAGGAAAATGAGTTTACAAGGGAGAGTGACTGCAAGTAGCAATTATCTCCACTAAGCTATTTGAAGAAGAAAGGAGAGGGGAAGTGAGCCCTTGCAGACTGAAGTGAATGCTTTTGTGCTTGCAGTCCCAGCATTTCCATCACCCCACTAGAGCTTGTGTTACACATAGAGACAAAAGTCTGACTAGGCACAGCTCAGATAAATCTGCTCTCAGGTACCTCATGCTGCCACTGTTAGCAGCAGAAAGTACTTTAAGTAATTTGCTTGCAGGTATTTGAAGCTTTCTGTATCATCGACTGAGTCAGAGTTGGTGACCCTTGGTGGAGGAAATGCTGCATCTGGGGTGGTCCTGTGAGATGTGCATTGAATATGGGTCACACCGAGTTATTTTGACAGAAGAAAAACAAGGTGTTGCTGCCATCCTGCAAGGACTGTGCAGAAGAGCCATCAGCCTTCAGGAGGTTTCATTTCACTCTCTACAGGATCAGGGTTTCAGTCTCCAGACAAAAGCTAGTGCTTTCAGGAAAGAGCCTTGGCAAGTGTCAGGACCTCCTTTAATGTGCCACAATACTTTTTATCCAAGGGAAAAACGTTAACTTTTGCTGGACTGCACCTCAGTTACCACGACATAGAGATCTTTTAAAGTGCTTCATGGATGGCACAGCTGGTAATTAAAGGGATTAGTGCCTTTACCCTCAAACCTGATGTGGATCAGCTGACATTTGGCCATGCACAATTGGCATTCCCTTTTCTAAACTCAATCCTTCTGCAACCTTTGGGTGCCTCTGGGGATGTTAAAAGGAGACCTGCCAAGGGGCTGCAGGCTCGCCCCACCTGCTGAGAGGAGGGAGGACACAGGTTTATGGGCATGTCCTTGCACACCTAGGGCCAGCCAGTGCTTCTGGACATTCTGCCAAGGACCAGTCTGCAACCAGGGCTGAGTACTTAACAGGATGGTCCAGAAATAAAATAGACTGTTTTAGACAGTCATACACTGCCCTGGCTATTGAACATCTCTCAGGGCTGAACCATGTTTATAACCCTCCACTCTTCTACTTATAAGTTCAGGCAAAGTGCTACCAGTAAAGGAAGTTCTTCGTGATTTTCGTTTTGTACCTCTGTAGAAATAATTTGTCTTTGCCACAGTATTTAAAATTTTAAGACATTGTAACTAATGACTAACTCTGATTTAGTGTTATTAATGAAGAATCACATTGCTAAGAATGTATTTCCAAGACAGAATGTAAAAATTGAAATATATAGTTCAGATTCTCGATGTCAAATATGTGTTTATTTTGCTAGCAAACTGAATGTTTTATGCCAGAGATAGAAATATGTGTTAGTTGTTTCATTTCTGTTATTTTCATTTCTTGTTTTCCTTCTCTCCATGTAGAACTTCCAGCAGCACAAAAGCTTCAGCACAATATAGATGTTTTTGCAATTTTTTAATGGATACTAGAGAGAAAAATCTCTTACCTATTATATCATAAAGGCTATTATGAAAAAAAGTGGCATAATACAGACCTGGAATATTGTGATATTTTGTGCTTTATTCTGAGGTATTTAAAGTCAGGAATGTCAGTTACAGTATTAATTAAGCAGTTTGACAGGAAGCTTAGATTAATTAAGTAAATATCTGTCATGGCAAGTGAAAAGAGGATCCCAACCTGAATAGAAAAAATGGAGGCTGTTTTCTTTTTAAATTTTGGTATCTGGTGCAGCCATGCTAAAAAGGGTTTGCTTATAATCATGAGACCTATTGAAATTCAGTATCACTGCAAAGAGGATTAATACACAGTAAATATGTTTTTAAAGAGTTTTGTTGATAATAAAGCTTTTTGTAGTGTGATCTCAAGATCTTTACACTACAAAAGCAATTCTTTATACTGGAAGATTGTATCTTTACCTTGTGCAAAGTGTTGTGATTGTAAATCAATGCATTCACACACTGCTGTTCAGGGTGTTCTATGGGGAAACCATCCAGCAATACTCCAGGATTGCATCATCTACCTGGAGGATAGCCTTCAGGAGCACTGGATGCCTACCATAATAGGATGCATTTTGTAGGAAGATCTGTGAAGAAGTGATAAGAGGTAAACAGTATCTGTACTCAAAAAAAGTAGGTATTCAACCGAAGGAAGCAGATTGTGACAAGGATAACTTCTCCATCTATCGTCCTTTAATTGATACTATCACACTAAATGTTTTCTTCTCATTTGAAATCAATGAGAAAAACCCCAGGCCATTTCCCTCCCTCTCTGTATTTATGTCTAGCCTTTTTCTGGGCAAGAACTTCAGTTCCCATGGTTATATTCTTCTTAATGATTCAACTGGACGAAGTGGTTTGATCAGAAAGAAATATATGTAAGAAATATATATATGAAATATATATATTACATGGCTTGTCCAGCTGTGCAATTGTGAGATATTACATAGTGATTCGTGTCATTATGGAAACACACCATGGGATCAGTATAAACAAGAATACTGAACTTAAAGTAAAGCATGGACATGAGACAAAGGAAATTATAATGATATAATGCTGAAAAATTAACAGCTCCTGTATTTTTAGTATTTCCATTTTAAGAACCTGATTTACCAATACTGAGCTGGGAAAAACCCTAGTGTATATTGGAAGGGAGCTGTCTTATTCCTGTCCCTTGCAATGGTCCCTGTGCAGCTGCAGAGCCAGCAGTGACCCTGGCTCTGGGGCACTGGCACAGGGAAGGTGCTGGTTCCCATGGAGACTGCCTGCATTTCAGCAGAGAGGAAGGGGAGCAGGCAGGGATGGAGACAGGCGTTGTGAAGAGCTGGAATAGCCTGCATGCTTTGTCACCCGTGGTCCTGTCCTCTCTGTGGCCATCCTGTGTCTCAGGCAAAGCAAAGCAGGGTGTCAGTCTCCTGCTCCCCACAACTGAGCTGGATTTACCTGAACGCACATTCTCTGCAGCTGTGGCTCCTTGGAGTGGGTTATTATGCTCAATATTGCTTTTCCTGGTTAACATGAGCCTCACCAAAAAATACTCAATTTACATACTAAATCTGGAGATAAATTTCATACCAACTGCTCTTAGTTCCAGATGTCATCGCAAGTCTTCAGTGAGGGCATCACTTGGACACAAATAAAGGACAGTTTAAGATTCCCCGTTTTCTGTATTAATGATCTGTCTTTAATTCATGAACTACTTCTATTAAAATGAAGGGATTTAATAAATTAATGTTTTTAAATTCAGTCCTTTATGTGTCTCTTATATTTCCTCTCATAATTTAAATTAATATACAAGAAATTGTGGGATACAAAATTGTAACATTTGAAAAATCATTTGCATTAAATATTTTGAAATAAACTTTTCCATATCTGAAATGTGATAGTTGAAAATTCTACTACAAAGAGTTTTTATATTAAATGTTTTTGTTTTTAATGGTTAGTCACTGTAACCTGAAGACTTCATTTTACAGAAGAGGAAATCAAAACATCGTCAAGGTCAGGCTGTATTTTGTGGGACAAACAAATGTTACCTGGACTGTGTAAGTTTGAGACCTAGTTAGCAAGGTTAAAAAAAGGGTTAAATCAAATTAGTTAGGAAAGTGAAGCTGGAAGAGATGATGTGGTTTAGCTTACCAGTCTGAGGCAGAACCAGGCTCTTTGTTCATGATATTATCTGTCAGTATGGTCCTCAGTGGAAGAGACTCTGCACTCTCAGTAGTTATTGTCTGCCTGAATTTCAGTGCACTTATAGTCATAGAATCATAAAATGGCTGGAGTTGGAAGGCAAATCATCTCATTCCAACCCCTTTTTTTTCCATGGGCAGGGAACCTTCCACTAGACCAGTTTGCTCAGCAACCCAACCAGCCTGTTCTCACACACCTCCAGGGATGGGCACTCTACAACTTCCCTGGATAACCTGTGGCAGTGTCTCACCATCCTAACGACAAAGAATTTCATCTTAATTCTAATCTAACCCTGCCCTCCTTCATTTTAAGGCCACCTTGTGAAAAGCCCTTCTCCAGCCTTCTTGCAAGCCCCTTGTCATTAGGAATTTTCTATATGCTGTCTAGCTTTCCAGGCAGCAAAACTGCTTATAATTAAACGCTACTTTAATAGCACCAACAGAATTTTTTGTTGGTCACTGAAGAGGGCTCGTGAGAAGAAATCTGATTTAAACCGATTATCATTTCCATTGCTTTTCCCTCTGTGTGCTATTTTGGTTTTTGCTGTTAAGAAGAAACTTCACAAATGTTGTTTCAAAGAAGGACAATGAAATACTTGTCTTTAAACAATGGTATTCCTAGAACAGGTACCTCAAAATCTTGTTGGAGGGAAGATAATCAAAGGAATACCTAACTGTATCATTCTACCTAACTCTATCAGGTTGCCAGGACAGGCTGTACTAATGAAGGAGGGTAATGTTGAAGAAAAATTTAAGTGAATAAAGGTGAATTCTGTAGAAATCTGAATTTTTACTTGAGAATATTTTGCCTAAGTAGGAACAGTTTCTGCAGCACTGATCACATAATCAAAATGGTGAGAAGTGTGCTACAGAATGGTAAGGAAAATAAGAGAGATCCTGAGAGCAGAAGACAAGTATTAAAAAAAAAAAAACCAAAACCAAAACCAAAACAAGAAACCCACAAAATTTTTTTTAGATATCATCAATAATGGAGCTATAAAGAAAATAATCAGAAAGTCTACAAGAGGAGAAGTACATATTTGGAATACTTTCAAGCATTGCACAGGATCTGGTTCAAGATGCAGCAACAGAAGACAGGACCCATTTTATCATAGTGAACACCTCTGTAGGAAAGACAGAAACCAAAATAGTCTGTCATGGACATCTTTTGAAAAACAGGATCTGAACAAAGACAAGACCACATCTTAAAAGATTATCAACAGTAGTGAAGAGAAGAAAAAAGGTTGAAAGAACCATGAAGAATGGTTAATGAGACCCAAATGGTGATTCAGAACCTATATACACTCTTAAAATTAGGATTTCATAAAGACCAAACACATGCAGAAGACCAAGTCAAATGCTAAAAAAGATTCTGCTTTCAAAAATAGCACCTTCAAAAAGCACAACTAATTATAAAAGGTAATGAATTCTGTGTACAATTGTGTACAATCAGTTACATGCCAGAAACAATTTTCTAAGTGTCTATAAAAAGTAAAAAGCTTTTATAATATCCAAAGAAGAAAGTGTCCCAGAGTCAGTGAAGATGGAAGTGTAAAGTGGAGCTGCAAAAAAAATTAATATGCATGGAAAATCATCATTGATCTTTGGTGCAAATTTTCTAACTAAACTGGAATTCAGCCTCCTGAACTTACAATCACTACTTTGTAAATTTAGAATCTCTGCCTTTACAGGTAATAATGATCTAACGTTTTTACAATGGCCATTACCTTTCAAGGTGATTATTTCAAAATGCAACATCACAAGAAGATATGTGAGTGTAGGAAATAATGGAGGTCTATATTTTCCCATGGGAATGACAGGACTGAATTTAAGTTAGTTTTCACAGTTTTCAGCCACCTAAGTGTAAATGTGAAGGTTCCTGTGTGCACGTAGGTATATGCATTTCACCTTGTAGTTCCTTCTATTCATTCCCTAGAAGACTTAATGGAAACTGCAGTTGGATAAGGCTAATCAAAATCTTGACATTTTATTTGCACACGCTACATTATTTATTCAGTTACTTATAGAACAGCATATCTACTTTTAATTCATATTTTTCTCAGCATGTAATAAGTGATATCAGCAGTCCAAAAATGCATTACATCTGTTTGAATAGGATTCAAGGGTCAGTAAAAATAAAAATAGTAATAGCACACCTTGAAAAAGACAGTTAATTACAGTTCTGTGAAGAAGAATAAGACTGCAGAATAAATTCCTGTTACATTACCACTCTCATTTCACATATATCATGCGGGGCCCTCATGCAGCTGAGCAAGAGTACTTCAGACTAAATTGTCTGGCATTTATTAGCAAGGACCCTGCTTTAGTACCAGCTCCCTCCCTAGAGTTATTTCTAACCATTGCTTATCTGTTTTCCCTACCTTCATTTTATTTCTTTCTATAGGTTTACAATATGTGATAAAACCACTTTCATCTGGTATTGTTTAGCATCGTTATCCGACCTTAACTTCAATGAATTAGAACAAACAGATATGATCCTCAGAATATATGCAGGAGGTACAAATTTATTTTAAAAATCAGCAGGACTAAGTTTTTCCTCTCAGGAAGGACTCTGGCTGCTCACATGTCACTGTCAGAAGTAAAATGAGGAATCACATGGAGAGATTATTGTACCTGCTCTTTTTTCCAAATCCTGCTGTGACACCAAAACCTAAAGATTGCAGCCCCTAGAACCTTTCTGAGCCATCCTAGGTCAACCATGGCTATCCTAAACTGTTTCTGGGCAGATTTGGGAGATCACAAATGTGAGAACATCTCTCAGTTACAGTCTGGCTGCAGAAGGACTGTGTGGATAATGTGGAGGCCCTGCCAGGTATGGAGCTAGGGTGAGGAGATGGACAGCTCATCAAATTTGCATGTCAAGTGGCACAAAATGTTTCCATACTAATAAAATGCATACGAATATTACATACATCTTCAAATTATGAAATCAGGTTTAAAGATAATCCCCCTCCCCAAATAATGCACCTTTATTTTCTCTTAGCTCCCGATTTCAAAGTAATAGGTTTTACTTCTCGCAGAATTTTCTCTAGTCACAGAAGACAGAAACTTGTTTATGCAATTCATAAATGCAAGCTGAGACTTTTACATAATTACAGGTCTCCAAACAACATGCATACAGGAGCTGGCAAGGCTACACTGGATAATCAGTTTTAAGACAGAACAGCCTTTGAAACAAGCAGAGAATCTCATTACCCAGCTGCATAAATCCATGGTTCAGTCACATCTTGAACTGTTGTGGGCAGTTCTCATCCCCTAATCTCAGAAAATACAGAATATAACTGGGAAAGATCATGAGCAGTGTGACAGGCATATTCAAAATTATACTGTTCAAAATAGTACATTAAAAATATTCAAAAGCTGGAACTATTTTTGAAAATATGGGACCTTTAATAAATAAACATTAACTAAGAGTGAGGAGCAGGGAAAAGTGCCACATTAAAAAAAATGAACAGAGAGTTACATGGGGAATGACTGCTCACAGTCTGGCAAAGAAAGTACTACAGGTTAACAGAAGTAAGCAGATGGCAGACTCAGAAAAAATGGAAGAAATTGATTTTTCACATTGTGCAGGTAAACACAGTTTTTTCCAAACGCAAACCATCTACATGAGTTCAAAAGATGAAAAAAAATCAAAAGAAAAATAATCAGGGCTCTTAATTACAAAGACAACATCTCAGACTCAAGGAGTCTCCAGAGCTAGAAAAATATTCTACGAAAACATGATTATATTTTTGACCTTTTCTTTTTCCCTTCTTCTATGTATCTGCTTTTGTCTGCTTGGTGACAGGATATTAAGGAAAATGGATACATCCATCCCATGCTGTGAATACAAAATCTTTAGTTTGTGTTTTAGAACTGCCAAGAATCATGAAAATTAGAAATTATCAAAATGCTCCTCAAGATTTTTTTTCCTCTGCATAACAACCCCAGAAATTACATAGATTCTGGTTTAGTTTCCTCCCAGTATATTTATGAAAACCATGAAGTTACCTCCCGAGTCCTGAGCCCTTTTCTCCCCAGAAAGCTTTGAACATTGCTAGGGCACCCTTAAGTGATAAGGCAAGCTCAAGTGTAAAGGACATGCAAGATGTAAAGGTGTAAACGACGTGCAAGATGTAAAGATGTAAAGACATTAAGATGTAAAGCTGCTTTACAGCATTTCCTCACCAAGTCTTTGCATCTATGCTAGTGCATTTGTTCTGAGTGTTGGAGACCTCCTTGTTTACCAGGGCACTGCTAGTTCCAATGCAAAGCTTACAAGAGCTCACTTTAAGCCATGCCATGGGTCCCAAACTAATTCACAGAGCATGAGCAAAGTTCTCCTCCTCCTGCCTTGGGCTGGGAATCCAACCTCTGCCTTGGGCCTAATGATTTTGTGAACTGAACAGTTCCTTCCATGATGCTTTTTGTCTGGTCCAGGCACACAGCTTTTGAGTCTGGTTTTGTAAGGCAAATGGGACCAGAGCATTTGTATGAGGGAGAAAGAAGGCTGTGAAGGATGGACCTGCTATTATGCAGGCCAGAATGGATAAAGGAAAAAAACAAGTTCTGGACACATGGGCTGGAAGATCAGCCTCAGAGGTGAAGCTTGTGTTTGGGGAAATTAGCAGTTATTCTGAATGAAGAGTAATGCTAAGACACACATTTACACTGAGAGGTGTAAAATTAGGAAGTAGCATAAAATTTCTCATTTCTCTCTTTAATCAAAAGACTGCTTCATGACATTAAGGAGGCAATCAACCTACAAATGATGTCTCTGAAGGAATAACTGCACGTTGTTCATGATAACAAGTGCATCTTCTGTGAAAGATTGAAACAGTAATCAATTGGCACACAAATATCTCTGCTGTTATTTGTAAAGGGGAGTTACAGAATTAAGGCAATATATAGTCTATCTGACATAAAAATTAGCAGTTATCTCAAAATATGTAACCTCTGGCTGGCAAGTAGGTAAATAACATAGTGCTTAGCAGGGATTTCTATTCCAATACTTCCTCCATCACTTTGCAGTGCACAATTTTGCTTTCAGTGTTGAGATACATATTGCTTCATTTAAAATTAAGTCCCCTGATTGTCTCAGTGGGTATCTCAGGCAATATTTGAAGTAATTATGTCACTTCAAAAGCAGCACAGGAAAACAATATTGTGCCATTTTATTTCTCTTCACAGCTGTCCAAACAATGTTAAATGAATCAGAAGTGCCTTGCATTTAGAGCAACAATATAAATTCAAAATCTCTCCAGCACAGCAAGAGCCATTGAACAATTAGCAGGAGTCCTTCTAACTAAATAAATATATTTTGCACTTCTGAAGCAATCCAGCTGGAATACACACTACCAATAATTTAAAAAACCCCTACCTTTAACAGTATTAACATGTCATATAATACAGATTCTATAATTAGTTTAATTTTATTTTTTTACAGTAGAGATGTGTTTCTAAAATCCAGCACTCCCAATGCCATCCTACTTGGCTTGCATGGAAAATCATTCATATCTTCTTTAGGATTTTTATTTGACATTTATCATCTTTGTTGCTTTGGTGTCCTCTGTCATTCTCCAGGTATCTGCTTGCTTAAACTAGTGCCTGGAAATCATACCTAGGTCAAACTAAACACAAAGATAAGGAGATCTTAAAACCTGACCTGGCTCCACATGTGTTTAAATGCAATATAAGTATGTAAGTATTTAATATGTGAATACTAGCAGTAATAATTGCTAGTGAAACAAATTGAGCTGTGAGGCAGCTTTCTTGAGGAAATGGTTTTTTCCCTTTTTTATACTTTCATATTCCTGTAATACTGTTTCAGAGATTGGGGGATACACAATCAGCACAATCTGAAAAAGTGAGATGTAGGTAAATAGAGAAATATCTAAAATTAAAATAGTGATATGAGTAATCAGTGTCACACTGGACTCATACCAAATAAGAGAGGTGCCACCATCAAAAGTATGACTGGAGCCTCAGCCCAGCATACTGATAAAGTTAAGTTTAACAAAATAAGCGATTTTCAGAATGGAGTATCAGTGGATCATGTTTATCTATGAAAAAGATAACCAAATTAAATTAAATTCAACCTAATTCAAAGGTACTTACTTTGTGCCTCATTCAAAGCATCTAAGTAGCATTTTTACTGCAAGATAATATTCTATGATTCAGATGTGGTTATGAATATGTTCACATTTTTTCCATCAATTTAATTTTTTTTCCTTAGTTCATGTTAATCAAGTAGGAAAAATAATACCTTTTTAGTTATTTCTTACTGTGTCTGTTGCTTTCTTTTTAGTGGCATCTATACAGGAGCACAAGTACTCAGGAGAGCTGCTGCTGTTGGAAGTTGGACTTCAGATGGACAAATTGTAGCCTTCAGAGCCAGTCTAATATGCATAATGTGGTCTGATGGAAAATGCAGGTATAGCTACCATGTGGTGACTGGCACTGCTTAGCATTCATTTGGATTCCAAGCTGCAAAGGAGAAATGGTGCAAAATTTGGATACACAACATTTATCAACATGACGAATAAAATGTAAGCATCTTCTCTATTTTCTGTGCATCATGACAAATCTTATTATAGAATTAAAATCGAAGGCAATTTTCTCACAAATGGGTTGTTACTCACAAAGCATTTTCAGGAGTTGTCTGAGAGATGAGAACAGTTCTAATTTTGTTTCCCTATTGCAATGGGCAGGGCACTTCTGTGCTCTTTTTTCCCTGTTTATAAAATAAGGACAGAGCAATAATGAGTTCTTAGGTTTTATGATTCACTTAATGTTTGCATAACACTTTAAAATATCAGGAGTAACATAAAAATAATAACTGCTGGATGTATTACAGCAAACACAAATACCTCTATTTCCAGGATGTTACCTTGCATTAGTTCTATATTTTCTTGAAATATAACACGATTTTAATGTAATAAAATATAGATTACTTGGTAGCATACTAAATTAAAACTTGGCATGAAACACTTTATAACAATAATATCCACCCCAGGAGAAACAAAGGTATTTAAAATGCTTTTACAAAAAAAAATAAACTATTAAAATGTTGGCAGAAATTCTCTGGGCATAATTGCAGCTGTGCTTGTTTCAAAATGCCTATTAAATCTGATTCACCAGGACTGTACGACTAGCATGCCTCTGCCTATGGGAAAAGCCTAGGCAATAATTTAAACTACTTTAAATTGAAAATTTAGAGCTGCTGTAATTAATTGTGAATCATTAGAAACAGCTCAATTATTTAAAAAAATGCACAACAAAACAAAACAAGATTGTTTATAATACAACAGATAAATAGCAAACTGCTGCAGAATCCAAAGATTTGCCAGAACACATATGCTACAAGAGAAAAAAAAAAAAGAGAAAAAGGTATATCACAGACATAATCATGCTTGTATATCAAACCTCAAATTTTCTGTCATATCCTTCAGCACTGGGGTTAATATTCCCTCCCTGGGGTTTAGGAGACCCCATCCTCAATGGTTTTTACAATCCCCAGGTAAATCTTTGTGTTACCTAAACTTGGGCTGAAGAAAATTTGGAGAGATAAAACAGCCTGGCTGCCCTCTGATTTGGTTTGTGAGGAGGAGTTATGAGGATTCAGTTTGGGAGGGGAGTGATGAGGATGTACAGACTATAGATACACCTATGTGTTTAAGCCTCTTTTTTTGCCATCAAGTGGTTTGTAAGATTAAAAAAGGAGGTTTTCTGTTAAAAAACAGGATTGATGAGAATGCTTACCGAGTGCCACATCATGCACTCATGAGCCTGCACAGGTACCCTCAGAAAGGGTTCAATGTCTGTCCCAGTCCCAAAGGCCATGTGTCAACTGGAATGCAGCATACTGCAGAAAGTTAAAAGGTCTTCTGCAAAGTAATGGCCATTATTTTTCTGTTTTCCAATGTATTACAACTGTATGCTCCTATCTTCTTAGTATTATCTTGATAACAAATAACTTACTTACACAGTTTTTTTGTATGATCTTCTCCTAAAGCACATGCACACATCTAGGAAAAATCTTCTGTTGAGATTCCCATCTGCTAAAAAGCCATTAGAGAGGCCTCAGGGATCCTCCATCATGTCACTGGAAATTACAAAATCAGAAGGGTAAAATATCAAAGAATATGCTTGTAATTCTAACAGAAAAATGTTACCCTTTAAAGCTTTTATGGTAAGCACTGATGTCAGATCTGCCAAAAACTGTTTCAGTCATACTGTCCACACACCTTGAAATCACAGTTTCATAGGGCCTGATGAATCTGAACCAGTATATTAAGTAGAAATCTAATGACATATGGGCTTCTCAGGCAGTTTTACAGTTGTGCAGTCACTCAGCATCACATTATACTCGAATATTTTGAAAATAGGGGAATAATTCTGGCAGAACAAACTAATGCCTTACCTTCTACATTGCATTGTCAGAAGTGACTTGCACCAGGAGTTTTGCATGGAAACAGAAAGAACAGATAACCCCTCTTCTTTCTCTGGGTTTGTAATTTTCTCCTGTTAGGTAAAAAGCAGCTCCAGCATTGGTTGGGAAAAGCCTCTGTGCTGGAACAACAGAGCTTATGGCTATTCTGTTCCTAACATAGTTTCTGCAGTTTAAAAGAGAGCAATAGACCAAAGAAGAGAGTACAGTCAAACTGTGGCCAGCTGAAGTGAATAGACTCTGTCTGAATGGTAATTTAGAGACACCTTAGCACTGACTTCAAATGTGCTTCAGAAAGTACTTTTCATAAGGAGGAGATGCAATTAAATTAAATTCTTCTCCAACAATAGTTTACAGCTACCTATTATAAGCTTGTGAAAAGTGTCAGTGGAGATATTGAACACATCTCTTGCCAATTTAAACTTCTCTTAAAAATTAAAATTTCTGTACATTTGCACAGTATTATTCTGTTTCTGTCTAGCGGCACTTTCTATTCTATTCTAGAGGAGCTGTGTTCTATTATTCACGGCTAATTTTAATTACTGTATCTGTAATTTCAGCCACATCCTAATTTACCACATTGATTATCCATTAAGATCCTGTGAACTGTAAACTGTTATTTCCATCTCTTCCTCAGCAATCATGGCAGTTATTCACTCAGTCTTCCCACTGCAGAGTTTTCTATTCAGAGATGAAGTTGGTTGATTATTTATTTTTGTAGTAATAGTGTCCAAAACAGTTAATGTTCAATTGACTGCATATTTTCCTCACTAGAACAGTGATGGTTTCGAGCTGCACTATGTAAGACTGAAAGTCTGTACAGTGAGAAAGAAATTCAGTCTCTGTGCTCATTCTCCTGCTTGCAAAAATATGCTGGTTTTGATTGCATGGAAAGCCATACTCAGAGTCATGTTCCTTTCACAGCCATTTAAAATCTGGGAAGAGTGGTCTGTGCATGGATATGTCAGTCCTCAGCAACCACAGTCACTCCTAAGGAAATTGTAGAAAAGCTGTCAAGCTTGGTGGTTAAAACTGCTTGTTATTGATGGCAGGGTGGGAAGGCCATACCTGTGAGAGACATGAGCTGCTGTGGGTTTATTCTGCATCCCTATCTGCCCAAAGCTTGCTGCCCAGCTCTCCTGCTCTCTGGCCATGGCTCTCCCCTGCAACTCCCTGCACTCTTCAAAGAAGCAGATGACCCCAAGCAGAAGGGAGATGAGATTGTTGCAGCATCCCACAGGTTAAACAGGCTCCCCAAAAGCAGGGCAGCATGGGTTGTTGTGACTTGCTTAGGAACAGACTACTCCTGATTGCCAACTTTGCCAAAGGCTTGGTTCTAGGAGACATTTCCTCCCCTCACACCCAGGCCCTTAAAAATCTGACACTCTTTCCCACAGAATGTACACACATCTGTCAAGACACCATTGCACCCACTTCATTCATCACTTTTCTTTCGTATACTTTCTGTTTTCTACCTTTCCTTTTCAGTAAAAAAATGTTGCAGCTGCCAAAATTACAGTGTTTCCTCACCCATTCTTCTAACCATGTAATCCTTATATCCTGCTTCAATTTCCTCTTATAGCAGAGTAGGTTCTCGACTTCTAAGACTCCTTTCCTTCCCTTACTTATGTATTGGTCTCCTTTCCCAGCTCTGGGCTTATTTCAGACAACCCTAATTGTGGGAACATCTTTCCATTCACTTTCCAGCTGGTTTCATTCTTCCTTGTGTTCATCCTCAGGAGCTTCCCACAGTTCATTGGATCCTCAGTGCCTTTAGACTGTGGATAAATCAGTGTGAGGACTAAGTCTGGTTCTATTCTGTCTCACTTTGGGTAAGTCATGTGTTTGCAGGGCTTTCATTCATCATTTGAAATATGAGGAAAATGTCTTCTTTGTTGTTGTTTTTTGTTTTCGTTCGGTTTGGTTTTGTTTTTTTCATATGGTTTGGTTTGGTTTATTTGCTTTCCCTTGCCATCTATTTTTTTTAATGGAGTCAGCCCAACAATTTTAGAGCTGGGGCAAGGACTTCAGATGAGCTTATGGAACTATTGGCAGTTTTTATTTCAAAATGCCCACACGGGTGCAGAGGGTAGTGTTCCTCCCTGTTCCTAGCTTTACTTAGAGGCAGGTGCAAAATTGCATCTGAAGCAAAGGCCAGCCTGTATCCCCATGTAGATGGGACCTGGGCCATGCACATGAGCTGAAACACCCCCATGGGCTGACCCTGCATCACAGCAGGGGCTGGCTGTGCCTCTGTTTCCCTACTCTCCCCCTCAGCCCACTACCACCAACAACAACAGGCTTCTGTGAAGGACCCTGCCAGGTTGAGTCCTGCTGACACAGAAAAAGAAAGTTATCTGTGTTTTTCTAATGGGACAAGTAATTTGAAATTTCTATAGTAAGTGCATTAATAAGTGAGTCAGTTTTGCCTGTTTAATAATCCTTCTTTATCTTTTCCTTTTGAATAGATTTAGGAACTTTTAGCCAAATTGTTATCCTATATTCTTCTAGTGGCAGCAAAATATAATGGCATTATTTCTACTTTCTAAAGTAGCTACAGAGATCTGACAAAAATAAAGCAAAGGAAGTTATTGTGAAGCACAGAAAGGCCAACTAAAACTTCTTTAATTTACCTGCTGTGAAAAGATTCTCTTCTTGATATTATTGTTGGAGCTACAGAATCAGGAATTAAGATTTCTTTTTTTTTTTTTTTTTTAATTGCCAACAACTCATTACCCTTTGGTGTTTATTATGAGTGAATAACTACATCAGGCATTTACCAACTCCATTTGGGACACAGACAAGTATTGGAGGTTTGGTTAGTGAAGCTGATTTCAAATGTTTGCAGATGCACCATCTGTGGCTATCAAAACTCTCTGCTATACCATATGTTAGACCAATTCAGATACACTATAAAACCACCCTGGGAGAGAGGGCATAAATTGTTGGAAGTAAACATTTTTCTCAAGATAAATGAAAGGCAAAATGGCACTGAAAGTATTACCATCTGATTTCTCTAGGAAAATGAAAGAGGAGCTGTTATTTTCTGGACTGGATGATCACCAGTGTCTCCAGCTTTCTGGGTATCACCAGGAAAAAATTTATTATGAAAAGTCTCAGGTCCGTTATGCCAACCCCCATCATGCAATTACTTCATTATCAGATGGTTTTTTGTGTGTCCCTATGATGCATTTCACACCCATTAAAGTTCTCCACAAGCATCCCAAAAGCTTGATCATGAGAGTGCCAAGGAACTTGACTGACTGACATGAGAGAAGTTACCTGGGCATCCTCTCCACCTTGTTGCAAGAAATACCTGAATTGGGAAACAATTATTTTCTGTAGATGAACAGGTCTTTTTGTTGTCCAGCTGTGGGCACAGGTTTTTAGTAAATAGCCAATGTGATCATTCTCCTTCCAACTTGATCCAATGAAGTCTAAAGCTATTGTCATTCTACTAAGAAAGGACTGATGTCCCACTGTTATTTAAGAACCCACTGAGGCACCCACTGGGCTGGGAGCCCTTGGCTCACTGGGCTATTTGGAGGCTCTCTGTAGGGCTCTGCCAGGTAAAATGTTTCTATTTTAGATTACTATATATAGTCTGCTAAGTTGTGCAGAAATGTCAGATGCCAGCATGTGCACATGCCTCCTGATACAGCCATCATATGTAACATATCGAAAAAGTCCTCTAGTTAAAACGTCAGTACATCTGATATGGAGGAATAGGAGAGATTGTTTTTTTGTTTCTTTCAGTAAAGTTTGAAAAAAGATATGGAAAAAGTGGAAATTAGTGCTGTTGGACAGTATAAATGAAAAACACATTTTGAAAGCGTTTATAAAAGGCTTGAGCCAAAGCGAAGTGAGGCTTAATTTGGATTTGAAAAGGAAAAATGGAATAAAAATTTTAAAATAGAGAGGGTTTTTTTCAGAAAACTGATTGCTTTGCAACATCTAAACAATCTATGACATGTCTTCAGACAATGGGATGTCCTAACATAGTTGAGAGTTACATGGCAAGCAATGTATCAGCGGGTCAGAACACTTAAAAGGAGTTAATGAAATTGTTAACACAGATAAATCAAAAAGGAGTCTCTCATTCAAGCCAAGCACGGGCTGCTAAGGTGACTGTCCCAAAGCCACCCTGCTGCCACATTCCTGAAGCTACAAGGAATCCTGAGCTTTTGTGCTTAATTGAAGAGACTGATAGCATCTCTCTAACAGTAGGAACAAGGGTATGCTTGGGGCTAATCCTGATGTCATTGCCATGCTCCCCAGCAGCAAGAGTGGATGCCCACCAAGCCTTCCTTACCTCAGACAATACTCAAAACATTTGTAGGATGAAAAATATTTCCTCCTTGGACCTTTCCTTTGTGGAACAGTTCTAGTGTTTCTCAGAATAAGAGGGAGTGCACATAACAGGAAGCCCTGCAGAAATTTTTTAGCCCCAGACACTGTAAAAAATAACAATCCAGTTCAATAATTTTTTTATCTTTTTGAATTTTATCTTATTCTCAGAAATTACTGATTATCTATAAATGTTTACAGTGCTTTATTTAATATATTCTCTGGATTTTTAATCATAACATTATGTACTGCTTGTCATCAGAATAATTTAAATGAAAGCAATGGTAGTCCTTAAAAATATGATTCTAGAGTACAACAAAGGTATTCTTTGCCCTGATGCACTGCTTACTCACACTTGCATAGAAAGCCTAGCTAGAAATTAAACAATGCAAGTGCTTTCTGAGTGGGATGTTGACTAACAATGCAAGAACCTCAACCTTTCCAGGTCACCAACATCCCCAGTTTAGGGGACTGTCACTGTAAATTCCTCAATTGTGTCAGGTCCACTGAGTGAGTGAGGAGATGAGATTTTGCTATATTAACTCCTTTGGACAAAGACTTACATTACACCTACACTTTGCCTAAATTTGGCACAATTGAAGAAACTCTGAAAGGCTAGGGAGAAAGAACTTTCTCTTTCACAGCAGAACATGATTCACAAGAGTCCTGAAAGTCTCTAGGCACCTCTGAAGTCATCCAGACTCATCTCAGTCCCTAGTGCTTAAAGTACTTCCCACATGTTTTAAAAACTCCTTGAAAGCTTGAAGATCTATGAAATTTCCTTCTTCAGTGAAAGTCAAAGGTTATTCAGAGAGATGATTACATTTAGTCCAGTAAAAATTATTTAAGCATACTTAAAATTTTCTGGCATGGTTATTTAAAAATTTACAAGAGCAAGCCCAAAATATCTTTTACCAGGCTTCCAAATGGCTAGAATACTTAGCCAGAAGAGACAAAGTCTTTGTATTTCCTGCTTGAGGCATTTGAATCCAAATCATGTGACATGATCACAGTGACTGCAGGAAGAGGCACCTTCTGTTACTCCCTTGAAGCTGAACCACTGTATAGCTAGGAAAGCCTGGGAAACAAAGAGTGACTGTGTTACCTAGTGAGGAGGTATTCATCCAGGAAGATATAGTCCAAGGATCTCTTCCTCCTGGATTTTTACTGCATATATTGTACTAGATAATCACTGCATTCAATGACAGTAGCAGTATACGAATTATCTGACACTGTTTTTCGGAAATCTCATTGTCTTTATCAGTAATTTCCACTGCAAGGTGAGCCATATGAAATGAAATGACATATTTTAAGAGGTGTTAATATTTGCTTCCGTCATTTTACAGAGGCTTTTATCCTCTTCTTCCAGTGTATTTGGCTGTTCAGTCTCTGTCCCAACATCTCAAAAGGAGCCCATAGAGATATACATGATGCTTGATTGCCCTAGTCAGGATATACAAGAAAACTTTGCAATCTGATGCAAAGATGGGGAAACTTAATGAAATTTTAATGTATAGCTAAATCTTATGCTAAACTGAGTGACGCTTCATTCAAAAGAATAATACCCAAGGCTTCTAGTTTGGGGGAAGGCAGAACTAAGGGTCACTTTAATACTTAGAAATTCATTAAAAAGGGAAGATTTCAAAATGAAAACCACTGGTCTCTGTGACATGTGCATGAAGATTAAGAATCATACCTGGAAGCAAACAATAAAACTATAACAATATTACCAGTTCAGGTGTAGACATTTATGGAGATTAAACTGTGATTCTAGTGAAATCCCCATTCTAGCTCCCCTTACTAAATGAAGTTCTGGGAAGCTAATTCTGTCTGTGTAGTATATTGTGAAGACATGACCCCCAATTAAGCAGCTGCAGTAATAAGACACACTGAATTACACAAGTGGTCAGATGTGGTCTTTTAACAGACGCCATAGGAGGTAGAAGACTGAAAAGAAGGTCAGCCATGAGCATCCCAGTCCAATTAGCAGGATGAGAACTGAAATATTATTATTAATCATATTGTCATCTTAAGACTGAAAACAAATAATTGAGCAAGGCCCACTCACAGTGCTTACCTAGTCTGAGCAGCACTGTCTCAAGACATGACAAGAGCTTATCAGCATTTTCTACTCAAACATACAGATGACTCAGACACCAAAATACCACAAATAAGAATAGAGGATCTACTGGGGATCATAAGAGAGTTAGGCCAATGTCCAATATTAAGAAACCTGACTATGAAGTGTATCAATGAAAGAGACATTTTTCCAACTGTATATACACAGAGAAAAGATTTATGGGAACCTTAAAAGTTAAAGATATATTGACATAATTCTAGCCAAAAGGTTGGGAGAAGTCAGAAAAGCTTTTACAAATACTAAACAGAGATATTGTAAGTGTCATAGAGGCTTACAGATAAACAAGAAGATAAAATCAATGGCAACCTGGATGCTGATATTTAAAGACAGCAGTTTGATAGAGTGTCAAGCATTAAAAGGCTTGGTCAAACCAGATATTGATAAAAGGAAGTCTAGATGCCATCAGTGGAATAAATATTAAGAGAAAATTATCTGAATGTGTAGTGGATGATATTAGAAACTATAAGCATCATAATCATATATTGAACAGCTGGTGGTCTAAATCTGTTACAAAATTAGTAGGCTATGCAAAGATAGGAGAAGAAGTAGGTAGATTTTAATTACCCATTTGATATAAAATCCAATGAATACCTGAAAATATATTTAAAACAAATTGGATAAAACAATTGCTAAATAATCTGAAGTATGAATAATACTGTGATAAATGCCAACTGACTAGCAGGGGAAACATATGCTTTGCTTGAGACTGCTATCAACTTGATCCCTTCTTTTGAGGAAAAGCCTCTATTTCAGCATTGCTCCAAAATCAGATGACATAGACTAAAGGCCATTCTGTGCCTCATGCAAGTTGAATGGATTAGTGTTCAGTGCAGATTGATGAAAGCAAGTCTGTGCTCATTCATGAGGAGCAAAGGTGTTCATTCACTGTGTCAGTAGACAGCACATCATTCACTGACACAGCAGTCTGCACAGGCTAAGATCCAGATTATGCATAACAGAGAAGTGATGGTTAAGAAGATCAGCAGAGGCAGAGAATAATGGAAATAGCAGTCCAGGTGACTGGCAAAATTATTACACTGAAAGCAAGTCAAAGGTGCATGAAATGGATTAAGAACTGACTCACAGACCCATAAAAATTCTGCTGTGCACAGGATTTAGGTGTGCTGCACAACATGAAATCTTCTGCTTAAAGTTATATACAGTCAACAGCAAAGTTCCTAGGGGAACAAGCCTGAAGGTGTCCTTAAAAATTTACTGTCTGGTTAAGGTTCCTTCACTGTGGCTTTAGAGAGAAATATCCCTACAGGACTCCATGCTTTGGTTTTTCCTGTTTTACCGCTTCATATTTTTATGATCTTATGCAAACTTAGCTGCTCTGTCCATTGACAATTTATAGATCCAATGTTTTAATGTACATCAGTTGAAAATTTCATGTATGTCTCTGGCATGTCTTTCATGATACCATAATGTCTTGTCCTAGCTAACAATGCTGCAAGAGATCTTTGATTTTCTTTTCCCCATATTTTTTCTTATTTTCTTGTAGGATCCATACAGACACCACCACACACCTTACTAGTGTCTCATATCTACTTCTATCTAAGAAATTGTCATGGCCTTGGCCTCACTCTCCTGTTTAGTGTGTACCCAGAGTTCTTTCTCCATAGCTCTCAGTCTCTTAGTTCAATAACGTTTTCTCTCTAGCTACACTGGCAGTAAAAAGTGTGCACCTACTGCACATTGCCAACAGCCCCTGAAGACACACACTGTATGGCAATCACGAGTGAGATGCAGGACACACACGGTCCTAAATCATGACTTGAACATGTTCCTTTTTATTGAGTGAAAATTAACTCTGATGACTGCTGTCAAAGCTGTACACATATCATAAGACTTAATTTTTCCTTTCAATAATTGACCACCAGGGTGCTCTCTAATTAAATTTCGCCTTCCTACAACTTTATGTAAAAGGTATACATTAACCATTTTCTCAGGAGTGTCTGCCCTGCACCAGGTTTGCATTTTCGCTGCATTTTCTTGCTCAGCAGAAAACAAACAGAAGTGCTTCAAAACCAGGATGGAACTCTTTATCATTCGTGTATCTAAATTTTACAGTCCAGTTTTGAAAGGGATAATTGTAAATCGAAAGGGGTAATTCTCAATAATGCTACTGAGAATGCACTCTCCCTGGCATATGATTTTAAAAGGTTGCCCTATTGCATGTCTATTTTAAACACAGACATGCAAATAAATCACCCTTTTTTTCCCCCCTAATACCTAAACAACAAAAGCTGATTTTCTGACATGCAAACCTACGGCAGCTGTCTGATCTTTTAATCTGTTACATATGCTTTGTCTGGTGCTCTCTCTGTAGGAAAACACAAAACTGCTGTAGACATCATTGCACTTCTTGATCTGCAAATTCAAGACCTGTGCCCTTTGATACTCACAAAGTGCACAGGTGTTCTTAGTCAAAGCTGCTTAGCAACTAAAGGACTTAGAAAATACACCCTGCACACTCCTCTGGCCACTGAGCTGTAGGATTTTGGAAGCAGCTCGCTCTTTCTCTGCTTATCATTTTAATCAATTAAAAGGGTTGTCCACTCTGTGCTAATCTCCCTTCAACTCTTACTAGATCAAAAGACTCCAGCTGATTATTGTTGCAGATTAACAGGATATCAGACAAATGTTAATTTAGATGTTACAAAGTCAGTGTCAGTATTCACTGAACATCTCTAATGTCTGCTGAGCAGAGATGAATATGATTAAGAAAGGAAAGGGAAGAAAATTTGAGGTATGGTTATTTTTGTCATCTCCAAATCCCAGACATACACGAAAGACTGTCCCCACAGCTCTGCTCAAGGAACAGAGATGGGAAAGAAGTCTTTGCATTTTATTTATTCAGACCCTGACAACACAAAAACCACCATCTAAACCCTATTTTCTTTTCTTTTCCTATCACACTCAATCTAGGAGTCAAAAAAATACCTCTGAACTAGTAAGTGAAAAGTTAGATTACAGGATAGAGCAGTAACAACTCTAGGTGGTCTTGTAGATCCCTCATAACCTAGTTAGAGAAGATCTTATTTGCACAAATTTAGAATCTTTATTTTAGGGAAAAAAGCCCCCAGCACTGTTCCACAGAGAGTGAGAATAAAAGACCAGCCTGTCATGCCAAACTACAGAGTAGCTTGGGGGTGCAGGTGCTCATCTGAGCAGTGGTAGATGATGGATACATGGGAAAACTTGAACCCAAATGGCACAATCTAATCTTGATCACATTTTATGAGCAATAATGTCACCTTGCCCCTAACCCTGTTTCCATTCCCACCTGCCCAGCTTTAGCTCTGCCTGATTATGGTGTTGGTGGACACCACTTAAACATGAGCTCCTCATGTGAGTCTTGAACTAAGAAACACTTGACTTTACCAACGGGCTGATCTCTTAGGAGACTGTGGGGATGGTTTCACTTTTGTGCAATGCTAGTGACACGATCAACACCAATGTGGTGTCCACTTGTGTCAACCCTACATTGTTGAGACCATATAAAAATGGAAAGTGTTTAAAAATGAGTTGCAAAATTATTTCTCATGTGGCACCTATGCCTGAGAGAGAGATGGAGAGATTTACAATGTTTTTTCAGGAGAAATTAATTACTTGCTTTCTGTCTGAAGATATCTATCTGGGGAATAGATCTTTGATTGTAAACAGGTCTTCTATTCAGAAGAATAAGGCATAGTGAGATTCAGTGATGAAAAGAAAAACATAAATGTAGTCTAGAAACAAAATCTTTATTTTTCTACCTATGATGACAACTAACAGATGGTGTGTTCTCCATCACTGAAAGGCTTAATTCAGGGTCAAGTATATTTCTAAAATATATGCCATAGTTCATTCAATAACTCATTATGAATTTGAGGCTGTTATGGAATACAATCTTTGGCAAGTATTAAGCACAGTATCAGGTTGTTTCACAGCAAAAATATGTCCTTGCTTTAAAACTGTTATTCAAATGTAAGATCTAGAGGATGTATGGCTGCTAGACACCTTCTACCATAATATGTTTGCATTATGACTTTCTAGCCCATGACTTGTGTACAATATAAAAATACAGTATGCTTTTGATAACTATATATAATCATATTTGTCTCTTGCTGTGTGGATATTACACAGCTCAAAGCAGAATTCTGCTAGGACAGTGTTTCATTGCTTCCAAAGCACTAAAGCAATGTAGGCTGCACAGGCACCCTTGTTCTGCTCATTGCTCACAAGAACCATGGCAGAAAGTAGTTCAGAGAACTTTATTACCAGAGACATTGATATATATATATATAAAATTACCTTGAGAATACTTTGATGAGTGCTTCCTTTTTACACCTCTTTTTGCAATATCCAAGACATGTTCTTTTTTGTTGAATTTAGCATTTTAGCAGTACTTTTGCACATCAGCAGAATATGCAAGATAGAATAATCCTCAGCCAAAGAGATCCAAAGAGATCAAAAGAGACCGGCTTTTTGCATCCAACACTGGAGTGGAGTTTACTTTTCAGTATTCAAAACATCAAAGTAGGTATGTATGAGGAAATCTGAATCCTTGGGTCACATCTTGTCTAACTTAGGCCGGGCTTTGGTGCAATTTAAGCACATACATGCTTTGTAGTATGCATTGTACATTCTATAGTATTATGCATATTATTCTAGAAAGTTTTTACATAGTAAGATTATTACTGATAATTTTTATCTCAATATATTCCCTACATATTTTGAATATGTCCTTCCTGCAACTTAATGAAGTGTCTTTGAGATAATGTTATGAGACAGGAATTAAAGAATTTTCTACTGTTCTCCCTAAAGTATTCATTATACACACAAAGTTGTAACATTAGGAGGCAAGGTTTGATACAGGAAAAAGCTCTGTGCAATTCCACCATGATCAAATACTTTCAAAAATGTCACATTACTGCAAAAAGAGACAACCAATACATATATCAACTGACATGTTTTTATCTCTATTTATCTAAGGAACTCTGGAAATTCTTTGTTCTGTACTGGTTTGCAGTGGAGACATTCCCAACAAATACAGTCCTGAAACAAGAAGTTAGTGTAGTGGGCATGGTACTAGCAGACTGTTGAGATTTTTTGTTCCTTTAATGATGGATTCTGAATGTCAGTATCATCTGTCTTTCTTGAAACAAGTTCTAGTTTTCCCATGTGGTGACTTCAGTTTGCACAGAAGCAGGGCATATGTATTTGTGCCATTTTGAAGCACATCTTTGTTAACATAAAGAATGTTTTTCTCAGAGATGTGTGCACATTTGAGTGCAGATTTCTCAGTGAAGTGCCTGACAGAAATACTTAGGTCTTTTTGGGAACAGGGATTGCAGCAGTAGATATGGTCCTGTGCTCCTCAAATCCTATAATCCTGGCAAACCTGTTCCCTGGCCTTGATTGACAGAATCACAGAATCACCAGGTTGGAAGACACCTTCAAGATCATCAAGTCCAACCCATGCCCTAACACCTCAACTAAACCATGACACAGAATGCCACATCCAATCTTTTTTTAAACACATCCAGGGATGGTGACTCCACCACCTCCCTGGGCAGACCATTCCAGTACTTGATCACTCTCCGTGGAAAATCTTTTTCCTGATATCCAACTTAACTTTCCCTTGATGCAACTTGAGACTGTCTCCTCTCATTCTGTCAGTTGCTGTCTGAAGAGACCAACCCCACCTGAATACAGCCACCTTTCAGGGAGTTGTAGAGAGTGATAAGGTCACCCCTGAGTCTCCTTTTCTCCAGGCTGAACAACCCCAGCTCCCTCAGCCATTCCTCACAGGGTTTGTGTTCCAAGCCCCTCACCAGCCCTGTTGCCTCCTCTGGACGCGCTCAAGCATCTCAACGTCCTTCCTGAACTGAGGGGCCAGAACTGGACATTTTCCTGGATGAGCCACAATGGCATTGTGTAGCTTAAAATGACACCAAGCTCTCGCTACTCAGGCAGGAAATGAACATTTCATAGAGGAATATGTGCAGGTGTAAGAGACAGCTGTGCTGGCAGGAGGGTGTGAGGGGCAGCAGTGCCCATGCAGGGCATTTCTTGCTCATCCTCCTATGGGGCCACACACTTCCCTCCCTACTCTTCTTCCTCTGAATTTCCAGCCCATGGGGATTGAGGAGGGGGATTTGGAGAGTTCAGTGCATGTCCACGCTTACTTCTACATAATGCCAAGATGTGGCTGGGGGAAAATAAGGCAGGATGAGGTCTTCCTGAGTCCTCCAGGTTAGGTATAGCTTGAAATGCAGAATATAAAAATTTAGGCCTCCTTTTCACTAGGCCCAGGTGGCTTCCAGGACTTTTTGTCTGGAGTTGTCAATGTCTGCTCTAATCCCATTTTTGCTATTGTGCTAAGGCCTTTAGTACTTTAATTACCCAGCTATGATTTCCTCTTTCACAATCCCTGGGAGAGACTGACCTGAACTGAGAAGACTAACACTGTGGTGAGATAGATGAGCTTTAAGTCTTGCTAAGCTATATCACAGCTTCACAGCATTTAAGTCTGAATTAAAACCAAATCTCTTACCAAGTGAGCTGTCAAGCCCATTAAGAATGATTCAATTTCATTTTTCATTTATAGCACAACAGATTCTCCAAACTGAAATGCACACTGCTCCTGCACATCTAACTGCTAATAATGTTAACTTTTCTGCATGTTATAAGTAAAAATTCTAAAAATTAAAAAAAATAAGCTAACAAAACATCTGATTTAAATTCAATCACAAGGTGCTATTTGAAATATATTCTTGAGAGATACTGATCTAAGCTTTGTGTAAACTCACAAACATCTATTAATCAATACCTGTTGATAACCATACATCATCAGGTGAAACACTTACTGCCCTTCCTCTTTATTCCTTCCAAAAGAAACAGGTCAGACTACAGTCACAGCCTGCTCTGTACATTGAGGTCATTATTCCCATTAAAGTCCTGACAAATTTTCTTGGTTCTAATGATGAGCTGGAGCAGGCTTGGCACTGCCTCATTTCTGAGCCCACATATCCATGTATCTCTGGAGATAGGTCCCTTATAGCAGCACACTTGCAAATGTTTTCATTTTCATTTTTTGTCTTCCTCATTTTATCTCTTTTCCCCCTCTAGAGGAATCTGGCTCCTTCAGTAAGCCCAATTAAGTGACTTGCAGTGTAGCCAGAAGAAATGCCACCAAAATCTTTAACTGAAACAAAAGTTTTCCTTCTTTTGTGTTTCTTTATTGCTATCATTCCCTGCTGAATTTGTGCAACCCCTAGCAGAGGAGGGAGAGTCTCTTCACATGCAATTCAGAAATGTAGGCATTCACCTGGAAGTGAGGATTGTGTTAACTTAAGGTTAAAGATATTCAGGTTGCTGCAATTCAACAGAAGCTTCAAAAGACACGAAAGTCATGTAACCCAGCAAGATTTCCTTTGACCCAGATTAGAGGCCGCAAATTCCAGTTCCTGCTTTTGATTGCTTTGGGGAAAGATTTTTAGTTTTTTAGACACCAAACCGAAAATAATTCCAAAATCAACTTCTTTCAGAAGCCAAGATCCATAAACTGTCCGCCTCTGAATTCAAACAGCCTCCTTATGTTTTTCAATGATTTTTCCATGCACTTTTCATTACTTAAGTCAGCAGTTAAGTAGAAACAGCAAGAAACAGCACACTCCCAATAATGTATACTACACTGGTCAGTATTTACTGTTATTTGAAGAGTATAATAGAATTACAGTTAAGATCTATAGTGAATCATTCAATACTCATTTTCATATTCTGAAGAGTCTCCAAAACACACAAGCAACAGTTACAAATACTACTTACACATGGTGGGATTTCCTCTTCTGCTAAGTGAAGCAGGAGTTCAGGCTGGGGAACAGGAGAGGACCGAGTGGCTTAGAATAATGTACTTTAATGCAGGCAGGGACAGCTGTGATAATCTCAGTGAGCTTCTGTATCACAGGCCCAGATTTCCACACATTAATGCCAAGGCAGTATTTCCTCCCAGCCAGCAAGGATTTGGAGGGAGAAGAGGTGGCAAGGTGCAGTAGGAGCAGCTGTGCTTCCCACAGCAGGAGCAGCACCCTGTCCACAATGTGTACCTGGCATGCAAGTGCCCTGCACAGACTAGCCCTAATACAGCTCACTTCTTTATTTCAGAATATCAGCTCTTCCATTCCAAACTCCTCTGCGTCCTCTGTAACTCCTCACAGCAGTACAAAGCAGGGATTTGCAAAAGTTGCAGTCTGCTTTTTCCCTGTGAAATCCTAGGCAATCCTCACATCCACACGAGGCTGGAAATGGTTCTGGGGCAGTGTATCATCAGTTCCAAGTAGTGAAGTGAAGGGGTGCCTCTAATTGCTTCTGTCTGCTGCAAGAACTGGTCAAGATTTTTAGCAGTAAGTACCTAATCCATCCTTAGGCTGCTTAGTAACTCGCTGATTTTTAGCACATTTAATATTCTGGGAAGAGTCATCTGGAATTGTTATGACAGAGGGTGGATTTGTGATTCCCTAAGGCTAAGATCATGTGTGGCAATTATGACAACCTGGCACAAACTCCTGCCAGCACAGGCCAGGGACCTTGTTGAAGTGCAGAGCAAAGAAGCTGGACACCCATGAGCCTCTGCAAACCACTGGGTGATGTTTGTCCCTGGGCAGTAACTTCCTGGGGAGTCACAGCATCTATGAGAGACTTCCTATCCAAGTGTGATGCATCTGAGCATTATTGTGAATCCAAGACCCAGCTACCTCAGCCAGCTGTTCCAGCGTTTAAACTGCCTTCCTTAAAATCATGTCCCCTAGTTTCTGGTCTGAATTCTTCAATCTGCCAAATCTGTATTTTGTTCTGCTTTCTTATTTCAGTTTGTTTCCTGGCTCTGACATAGGCTTTCTGAAATAATCTTGGGTTACTCACTTAATCTCTTCTTACATTAATTCATCATTGCAAGGGGGAGTTTACAACATTTCTCTAACCTCTCTTTCATGTCAAGATCAAAGACTCCCTAGGGCACTGATCTTTTCTGCATCTTGACACACTTTCTCAAGTGAAAGAACCATTATTTCAGCTGTGGCTTCTATAGTTGTGCTATACTAGACCCTAACAAAAGTTGTTTTTTGCATTAAACATGTCAGCATCTTTGCAGTTTTCTGTTATTTATGTTGCAAATTAAGAAGCAGAGTAGGTAGCTGCATGAAGTGCTGATTATTGCAATAACTCTCATTCTCCCAGCACGCACCACAGCATTCACCCATCTGCCTAAAGCTTCACATCGTGAAAAATTAATATATTACCAACTTACTCCACATCATGTCTGTGCAGGTGCTTGGATCTGGGTCTTACAGAAAACCATCCTTTCCAGGAGAGTCAATGGAACAACTTAAAGGGCTGCAATCTCCCAATTAATCTCATCTGGGTGTTGGGTTCCTGCTTGCTGCTGTGATCTATGGACTAGAAAGGCTATCATTTCACCTCAAGAAGTAGCAGGATCCTATCCCAAATACTGACCTAATTTTTGAGGAAGTCGGGTATATAAACAGACAGCAAGAGTATCTCTGTTGGCTGCCTGTGACCTTTGCCATCACTTAGCTCCTGAATGTCCCTACTAGATCTCTCATTTCATTGCTTTTCTACCCATATGACCAGTAACATGAACTTCAACCAAAATCCCCTTGGGCTTTGTTGATCTATCAGATGTGTTAATTAAAGCACAGTTCTATTACAGGATTAAAAAGAATAAAAGCAAATTACTAGTAACACAAAACAGCATCGTTAATTATGCCACTAAAGTACTACAGAGATCTTCATAGGACTTCATGGAGGTGAGGCCGTGAGGCTGTAAGGACTGAGTGGTATTTTATGTGTTTTTAAGCCATCCTACAGAGCTAGAAAACCAGATCAGGGACATGAGCCATGATGTATTTTATCCTACATCAGCTGTAGGTCTGGTCACTTCAGGTTGAGCAATGCAGAATACACTGAGCCAGTGGCTTACCCCTAGATGGCACTGCTTGGCAGCCTGGCTCCAGCACCATCCTTTTCCTTGGATTCACAGCCAAGGTTTCCACTTCCCTCAAGGCTGGGTGGAAAATAAGACAACAAGATGAAGGAATTAAATTTTTTCCACTCTTGGCTGAAGTGGGAAATATTCCTTTGTCTGATACTTGCAAGTAAAAGAGGAAATAAGTTTTCAATCAATGTGCTATAAGGCATCTGGACAGGGTCTTTTTTTGGTGCATGAAGCAGATATTTGTTCTGACAGGGCTTCCTGCTGTTGAAACTAATATTCTAGTGGCATCAAGATGGAGAGGTGCATTGTCATAAATTTATAATATATTTAATTATACTGCAATCATAGGGAGCAAGGATTTATGTGACAATTTTTTCCAAGTTACCCACCTTTCTCTTATTAACATGGTAGAGCTTGCAGTTTGCTTTTGTGTGCTTTAAATTATTCACCAGTATTTTAGAGCATTTTGCACAGGATCAGAAATTCCTTGCAAAGCCTGGTAGCTAAGTGATATCTCAATATTTAGGGTGTTTGGATTTGATTTAACAGGATGGATTTCTTGTGAGATGATTGCAGTTCTTCAAGCCCACATGAATAGGTGGATCAAGTTTTGAAGTCTAACAATATCCTTCCAAACTAATTTCCCATTTTTTAATTTCTGTAATTATTTCAGGTTTATTTTTTACTTGTGTATTTACAGTGAAAATGTGGCAAAAGAGGAAAATGTCTTTTTTAAGGGCTAACATCAAATAGTACCCAGCTACCAGTAATATTTTCTATAATCCTTTCCCAACCTATCCCTAAGTTTCCTTTCTAGCCCACAGAATATTTTTGTGAGAGCACATGTAAGCACATGTAATTGCATCCTTTGCACCTTGCAGAAGATGGTCAGTCATTCCTCCTCATGGTTAAAAATAGTAACAGGAGGTCCACCATGCTTACTCTCTTAAAAATAATAATAAAAAAACACTTTGATTTTTCTCAGAAAATGCATCAGTCTGGGCTGACTGGCTGTTTTAGAGGTAATGCTGAGTCAACTCGCTCTGCCAGCAATTTACCCTTCTCTATTACCTAAGCCTGCCACAGTCAACTCTAAAATACTGAGCTCAGGTTAATAATCCAGTTAGAGGAATGGTCTTTGGGGGTTTTCAAGGAGAAGTCCTGTCATTTTGTTTCTACCAAAAGGGGAGTAAGATTGCATGTAGATTGTGGGCCAGACTTCCACCCTTTTCCAGCTCTTCTCACACAATTTTTGATCACTGAGCACAGGCAAAAGGGCACCCAGGCAGCCTCCTGAGCCCAGTCAATGAAATACTGAAGAGTCCACAGAGGCCCATGTGTCTGTACCAACCAATGTAATTATTATTGAATTAATAAAAATAGATTGTTCAAAGTGTCCTATCATCAAACTCTGAAAATCCAAATCTGCATTTAAGCCATTTGGGCAGCACTCTCTGCCTTTAATTCAGCTCAGACAGCTCAGACATAGCATGATAGAGAAGAGCTAGGAAAAGGTTTGTGTCGATACTGATAAATGCACAGATTCTCACATCTTCCAAAATGCAGCACTATTCCTTGCCTATCAACCTACTTGGTAATCTTTCACAGTTGGCAATCTTTTTCAACCCTCATATAGAAGTCAAATATAGACTTGTAACACTTGGATATGGGCTGGAGTTCTTCCATAATCTTCTTTGGCAGTGAAAAGATTATAAGGCTTAGTAAATAAAGCAGCAGTCTTTCACCTGCCAGACAGATTTCTGTCTTAGTTTAACCTTGATTTATGTGATGACTTTGGTTTTAGTATGCATTTAAGCAGATATGAATTTGTGTAACCTGAAACTATTGTACTACAACCTGGATAAAGGGAAAAGCTTGGTTCTGGAGCCTGAAAATCCAGGCCAAGACTTAAAACAACAAACAATCCTAAAGAAATAGATCTGTGCATTTAGGACAGGGTTCACACAGGCATTGAGGTGTACTTCAGATACAGCTTCAAAGGAAGCCATGCTATTTGTGCATACCAAAGATAAATTATAAGCAATCAGGAAATGTTTTTAAGCTCTGAGTACCACTTTATCAGAAATTCCTTGCCCAATGTTGCCCTGAGATACTTGAGTCCCTCCCTGTCATACCTCAGGGATAGCATCCCTACTCAGTACTGCAGGTGCTGCCATCCCAGTCTCGGGATCACATAACCTCAGTTACAGGGGTGTAAGCACCTCTGGATTTGTTTATGAATCTTAGTGTCTTCTACTGCATCTGGATTGAATGATGCAGCTTTGAGGTCATGATGTTTGCCCACTGGAATATTCATCTGCTGAACTTCTCTTGAGTCTGTGACCTGGAAGAGAGGAGGTTGATCACTGCTACCAGGTGGGTTTCTAACCTAAGGAATGAGCATCACACAACCAGAGTGTACTCACCTTTTTATTGTTTGGTTGATTTCATTCAGTAGGCATTAAAAGAGGTTAAAAAGAGTGGACTAATCCTGAAATATCCAATTAAAAGTGTAAAAATGTGCTAGTGATTGTAATTTCACACCTAGAAATGAGTGTAGTGTGTTACTGTTACTCTTCAGGTACTATCTTTTGATTTGGCCAACAGACACCCCCACAGCAATGCATGAGAACAGCAACAGTACTGTGATTGTGGGGCAAGGATCTGGGACACGGGCAGAGCTACACTTAAGCTAAACCCCTATGGAGTAACCTGGTCCTGTGAGAAACTGCTGTCAGCATTGCCTGGGGAAGACAGTGAAGCCTCCCAGCCGTGCCAGTGGCACCCACCCTGCCTGGTGTTACTGGAGATGGACCTCACACTCAGAAATAATGGGCCCATTTTGTCTTCAGCACACCAATTTCAACCAGTGCCACTGCAGCCCTGAAGGAGAATTAACCTCAGTATTATTTTGGTCAGCCTCTCCCATTTTACTTTTAAAATTAAATCTACTTGTTGAATAAGACAGAATGTGAAGTTGTTTAGTGCTGTTCAAAATCAGAGATCTTTTTTTTGTGTGTGAGAGTGAATTTGGTGGACCTTTGACAACATAATTTTGTAAGTTATGTACTTAATATTTTGGTGGCTTGAGGACATGATAAATAAATTTCTGGCAATGTTTATTTCACTAATTTGAATATTTTAGGGTTTGTGTTTTATAAAATCTTGTTAGCCACAGGCCCACTGTTTGAGAAAAAAAAATTAATTATTTTTGAAGTCCTTTCCCTGCTCCACAGGCATCTCCAGACCTCCTAATGCACTCCAAAGTATATTAAAAAATGAAATGCAATAGGTCAATAAGCGAGCACTCAGATGTACTTCATCTTACAGGGCTGAGGCAGTGCCATCCCACCAGCTGCTCTGTGCCAAGTTCCTCCTGCTGGGAGCCCACCCTCACAGCTTGCTGCCAACTGTGGCACTTTCTTCCCCCATAGGTGGTGCAAAATCTAATCCAAGTGTGTCTGAGGCCTCCACAAGCAGCTTGACCTCGGTCTGAAGACTTAAATAAAGCTGGAATATTTCCTTTTAAGAGAAGAAAGGGAACAGAGAAGAAAATAAAATTCAATGGAGTTTTTAACAGATTATGATAATGCAGTAAATAGTAACTTCCAAAGTAAAATGCTGTTAAGAGGCATTGGTAAGATGGCACTTATGGATAACCTTGTGTCTAGTTATCCATCAGACTTGCAAAAGAATAAAGAATAAAGAATCTCACAGAACTATACTTTAATGGCTGATATTTAATAGCTAATTTCTATCTGGCATCTGCAGAATGCTTATGGGGATAATAGCTATTTAATATAACTGCTGACAGTAGTCAAAAATAACACAAAGACAGGCAAAGAACCAGAGGCAGAGGAAAGATTTCTGTAGTTTTGGATTGTGTTTTAAAGAACACAAAAATACAGAAATTTGTTCATGTTTTCTCTTAGGACTGGTCCTGGGCTAATGCCAAATCCAGGCTGAGTAAATGTTTCTGGAAGTGCTGGTTGGCCCTGACCAAAGGCATGCTGACAGCCAGGGCAAACATCAGTGGCCTCAGGGCACTTCTACTGCTGGCTAATTCATTAATATAGCTACAGTCTTTGTACCAGTTCCCATTCTCTCATCAAAACAACATAAGGGAAAGACCTGGTGCTGGGTTTACCATAATACGATTAAAGAAAGCTCCTCTCTGAGACACTGCAACAGAAAAAGCTTCTGTGTGAGCTTCTACTTGCCTGAAATGACTACCTTGATTTGCAGCCCTCTTCTAATATTAGGAAACTTTTAGTTGTCATGAGGCAGCAATTTCTGCCAGGAATGCAGTCAGAGAGGCAGCCCTGCTTAAGCTTCTCTTACAGCTTCATTTTGCTCCTCTAGGAGGGGTACTAAATTGCATAAACTTTCTATGAGACCCATGATGGGAGAAACGTCCTTATATCCTCTATAGATTTCTTGGTTTCCAAAGACTCCTTCCATACCTCCACCACCTTCTCTTCCCCACATCCATCAGAGAAAAATCTTGCTAATTTACTTACAGGCACAGAGGCTGCACAAATGAACACCAGCACTGGACATATAATGGAAAAATATTATCTTCCATTGAGATACTCAAGAAGCTGTCACAACGCTTTTTTTTTTTTTTTTTTTAAACTTCTCAATAAATTCATCCAGAATCTTTTAGGTCTTCCAGGTCATCCAGAATAATTTTCAAATTCAAAACTTTTGGTCCCAGAAATTGGAATTCTATGAAAATATTGTTCCTGTTTTTAAAATTTACACCTTGTGAGATCAAGAACACTAAACCAATAAATGCATTTTCTTTTATAAATTGTTTGAACCTTCGCTGTTTAGCTTTAAAATCTTTGAAATTTTTATTTAAGACTTGCAAGGTCTCTAGTAAATCAGCCTCTAACAAACAGTCAAAAGTAAAGGAAATTTATTTCTCTGAACAGTTTTGCAAATCTTTGTTGTTTATAACTCACAGTTCAAGCTGTGTGAGCATCTGGGAACTACCTCTTTCACATCTCTTTTGAGTGGTCAGGGGAATACTCAGGGCTTTGAGATAGGTGGAAGGGTCACAGCTCAAACCATTTATCCCTCAAAGAAACTGCTGTGAGTCTGTCTTCAGGTCTTGGAGTCTATCAGATGTCTGATATAGGCAGTACAGAGTCTGACCCCATCCTTCTATGTGCTTGCCAGTGAGTATTTTCAGGTATTAATTCTTAAGACCTGTGGGATTAGAAGGATAGTTTTCACATTTTCTCTAAGGAATATATAAGGGGATGGTGTTAGCAATATCCAGGGTTTCATTTGAAACTACTTTGCTTGTGAAGAGGCATTACCTTTTTGAGAGAGGTACAGCTCAATGCAGAATTCTTTGCTTTCAATAAAATATTATCTCCTATAAGCTCAATATAAATGTTGTATGTATTATGCATGTCAGATTTGAAATATCTTTTGTACAACATGTTTGCATACATGTACATGTATACATGCCTATAAATACTCCCATACCAGATCTATTCAATAAACAAAGAGTACAGACTAACACTTTAGAAAATTCCATTCATCTCTCTGAGATGAATTCCATTCATCTGAAAGAGGGACTTTTTTTTTTCTAAATATATAAAATACTTTTCAATGCTCTCATGGCAAGAGTAGGAGAATCAGTAATTTGCTGGTGACAGTTTTATAAGTCTATTTGTTCATGGCTATTTATACACTCCTACTGAACAGAGCTATAGGGAGCTAAGCAACCAAAAGTTACACCACTGTGTTACGCTGCGGTCTTTCAGACTGCCAGACTCAAATTCTAGTTCACATCACAAAAATAGTGCCAGCAAGGATTGCATAACCTTGTAATCTGCAGCCACAATACCATCCTGGGCTGGCACCTGTGCAGTGGAGCTTTACCTGCTTCAGACATAATCCGGAAGCACACACTAGGTGGGGGATTTGTAGTGCCAGGTGACCGAGGGATCTCTTGCTTTTCCTGCCTTGGGAAGTCATCAGCCTAATCAGCAGCTCCACCTGCCCTTCTCATGACTAGTCCCAAAGGAACGTGTTGCAGCGGCTGCAGCAATTGCAGCAAGTTGGTGGTCACCAAAATGCTCCCCTAGAAAAATGTAAACCCCACAGAATCTTCTTTCTCAACTGATTTGTGCATCCCAAGTAGCAAAAATTAATATGATTTTAGGCAACATCTCATGTTTGTGAGAAAAGGCAGAGGGGACGGAGTTCTCCAAAGAGTGGCCAGGGAAAGAGATCCTCACTGCACCTGCCATTGTCTCTGATGTCCCAGCACTGCCCTCAGCACAGCAGAAGGGTTCCAGGTTTGATTCCCTCCCATCATTTGTCACCTCACAATAGGTACTCTGGGTGAGAGGTATGGCACTCTGGAACCAGAGTGTGCTGCTCTAATTTGTCCCTTATGCAACTGCTCTACACAGTGCAGATAGTTACACATTCTGAAGAATAAGGGCCACCAAGTCAGTAACCTGCATCAAGGGAGGTGTTGCATCCAGCAGGGAAATGGGTGGCTCTTAGCCATTGCTACAGCAGGAGGGAAGCATGAACATGGAGCAGTCACTGAAACTAGGCTAGAGCTCAGTATGGTTTTATTCCTGAAGGTTTCTGAAAGACCAGTGATATATAAATATGCAGATGTTTTCTTATTGTAGTCATGTTAAAAATAAACATGCTACTTTATGAAATAAAACAAAAGAAAATAATTTTTAATAGTAGAAAAAGAGCAGAAGATAATGTTCTTTGTGAAAGCATTTGGCATGACTGTACTGCTTACGTTTGCAAAGCCAGTGTATTTATAGAAGCCTAAGACGAAATAGAAAGTTAAGTCCAGGACGGATTCCTTAATCTGAACTTTGAAACTGAGGTCAGAAAATTGCAGTGTCAGTCATGGGGGATGTCTGAGCAGCTGATGAACAGCAGCACTCACACAGCTCCCCTCTTCAGGGGTGAGCTGCAGTCAGTCCTCAAGATCTCACAGACTGCTGAGCTCTCTCATCAGCAAACTTTTAATTGAAAATGTGATAAGCTACTCCCTCTGTGTAGGAAACTACCAGCACTTAGGAGATCACCTGGGTAAAGCATCTGTCTCTGGGGATCACTGTGCACTGTATGAGGCTTTCCTTGAGTGAGAGCCACAGTAAATTATATGGCCCCTCTTCCTGCAAACAGCAAATGCCTGCAAATGAGGATAAAGGAATGAATGACCTGTGGCTTGGCAGAAGTTAACTACTCAATCACAGGATAAAAACTTAGGCCAGTGTAATGGGGCAAATAAAAATAAATCTTGGCAATAACTTCCATGTTGCAGTCTGTGGCTGAGAGTTTCAGATCCATAAAGAATTTTAATCATCATACAGAATGTTGACACTTATAAATCTGAAAAAATTGTCCATGGCTGAGAAAAGAAGTAAACTGAATATTGTCCAGGATTGATTTTGGGCTGGGGATGTTTATGAATATATATAGAGTGGGTATTCAGAAGGCCTGACAAAATTATTTTTCTTTTAAAAATCAGTGATTTTAGTAGAAGGAGTTTTAGAAAGCTAACAGATATAAGTCTTCTACAGAAATATTTTTTTTAAAAAAGGGAAGGTTTAGTGGCAGGTGTTTCTCAGTCTTCATATTTAATGAGAAGCAGGAATGTCAAGCATCAAATATTAGCATGAAGGGATTAGGGCAGTGGCTGTTTAAATACAGTGAACCGAACATAGTCAAAATAGTGATGCACTATTAACCAAATGCTACTGTATTTCTAGAAGGAATATTCTGCACAAGTGTGTGTTACCACTTGTGTGTATAAGCATTCTTAAATAACTTTTCACTGGACACCTGGAATATGCATGGAATACTCATGCGAAGTCACCTGATATCCAACCAGTGCTAGACGCGCTGATCATCCTGCTCCCAGAAATGTTGTGTGGATTTTTACCACTTTTCACTACAGAAACCCTTTTCTGAGATGTGTCCTCTACAGTTTGATTCTCTGCACACATCTTAAAACTTGAGAGTAGATGATCTGGGCTCAGACAAGGAGTGTCTACCTGGGTTCTAAGAACTGATTATTTACTGAGTATAAGAAGAAGTCAAGCAATATTCTTTAGTTGCTTTCTCTTCTCACAGACAGCAGCAGATGAGAATTGCTCATGTCTGAGCAAGACATGGCACCTGCATCTTTGGAACTTTACTGGACACTTTTTTCTATTGTAATTTAATCTGTTGCCAAACTTATTTGTACTTTTGTACAATCTAAGACATTGTAATTTTTACAGTTTCTACTAAACTCTCCAGTTCAAAAGTATAATTTCCTAGTCCATGATTTCTACAGTTCCCCCAAGAGTTCTTATTAAAAACTAGCCTTGTATGCACTATCTTCCTTTACTTTTTTTTGGCAATGAGTTTACCTGAGGTGCAGCTGACAAAGCTTGACATGCTTGTTTTGAAGCTGTTGCAGACTAACTACATTTAGTGTGCTCTGGTTTAAGTTCATCTTGCTTGAAAGGCATGCCATAGCTCTGCTCATTCTCCTCGCTCATCCGTGGCTGTTATCTTAGAGGGGAGATAAACAAAACCTAGAATGCGAACAAGTTTGTTTCTTACAATTACGACATTTAAAAGCTAGGTCTCTATGTATTGCCTGATAGTACTTAATCTTATGTTTTCATTTTAAATTATAGGGAGTACTGAGATGACATTTTCATAAAACAACCCACAATAAATCTGATGTCCATCTTTTGATTGAGTAATAGTTAATGTCAGATATTTTTTATAAGTGCATTTCTTTGCAGCTGTCAACAGTTGTTCAGTTCAATATAATCTGCAGTTCTTTGTGATCAGTTTTATTTTAAACCACTCTAAATAATTTTGTAAAGTCAGAAAACTTACATATACTTATATCTTGAGATCAATTTACGTAGCCTCTTTTCTGGTTCATGTATGAAAGAATACTCATCAATAGAAGTCCCAATACAGTACTTTTGAAACCCATCATTTCCTCCTGTCCTCTTTTCTATCTTCTATGTAGCTATTACTTTTGCAGAGGGCTTTTCCTTTTACCCCATACTAACTTACATTCTCTAAAACCTTTTTGGAGAGGTATATAATAAAAAGCCTTTCTGAAATCCAAGCCTGGTAAATAAACCACTTTAATATTGATAAGTAATAGTTTAATGAGTTCTCCAGGTACTGAAACAGGCTTGAGACCCATTATATCTTCCTGCAAAAACTATGTTAATTCTGCCCTATTAAATCATATTAATGAATGTATACTGTAAGTATTGTTATTCTTTACAGTTTCTACTAATCTCCCCAGTTCAAAAGTACAACCTCCTAGTCCATAATTTCTAAGGGTCCTCAGGAGTTCTTATTAAAATCTGGCCTTGTATGCATTATCTTCCTTTCCTTTTATGCTGAGGCTAATTTAAGTGATAGGTTATCCTCCACAATTGAAAGCATGAACATTCCAAATGTGAATTATCTAAGAACCTCTGGGCAAATTCTATCAGCTCTGGCAACGCTCTATCGATTTTGCTGGCTCTTTGGACTGAGATGGTTTCCCTTTCTCTTTACTCTGTAAAGAAAGGCTGTGGGAATAAGACCGGACTCAGGCTTTGACAAATTGACTGCTGATGAAAATATTGCACTTAACTTTTCTGCTGCTTCTTTATCTTCCTTGAGCAATCCTTTTACAAGTCAGCTATCTTTTGGTACCTACAGGTTTTCTAAAAGACATGTAATTTCTGATATGGCTAGAAAAGTTTTGTTACTAACATTCATATAGAAAATCAAACAATTTGCTGTTTGTTGAATTTGTTCTGTCCTGTCTTGAAGTATTTTTGCATTCAGCATGCCAGAGTATGTGATTCTTCTAGTTTGGAGATTGTTTGCACATTCCTTACACCCAGAAATGTCTTTTCTCTGCTATACAACCACAGTCTCTCATGACCTTTTAAACTTTGTTTGGAGAGAA
This sequence comes from Acridotheres tristis, assembly GCA_037013685.1. Lineage (NCBI taxonomy): Eukaryota > Metazoa > Chordata > Aves > Passeriformes > Sturnidae > Acridotheres > Acridotheres tristis. The sequence goes on along the minus strand of CM072886.1, from coordinate 124,897,527 downwards.
GTATATATGTGAACTTCTAATCTAATGCTTTTATGTAATCTCCCTGCCACCTATAATCGTTTTATTCTCTTACCAGGACTTTTTCATTTCCTTTGATGAAACTATATCATCTTCATGCAGTTCCCAATTTTGAAGCTAAGCACTACTGGAGTGTGAGGCTAGGAGGTTTTTTCCTGTCTTTTGGGAGCTTTCCTCAGTTCTATATGGCTTCTGGGTATAAGTATATTGAAGTCAGCATTACAAGATAGTTGTTTAATAATGCTTCTGACTAGGATGTGTGAGATAATCCCATGAGGACTACATCAAGTCATGCTTCTCTGTTTATGAGTTTTCTAACCAGCTACTCCAAGAGATAGTAACTTTAAAACACCTACCATATCCAAAAGTGTATGTTCAGTATAATGTCCCATGAGGGACAGTGGTGCAAAAGGAAGTGGGGAGGAATGAGACCTGTCTTCATTAGCATGTTTTCTGCCTTTTTTGGATTCTCTGTTAGCTCCCTGAGCAGTTACAATCCGGATGGTCTCTGCCCTGGGTGATTATAGGGCATTTTCATAGTCGGTCTCAAGTTGCAGTTGCTGGGGATCTTTTTCAATTGCCATGAATATACTGATAAAGAATGCTGTGCATTGATCAAAGTCACTAATTTCCTTCTATAATTTCCTTAACCCATAACATCCCACCCCTCAAATAATCCACTTTTAAATTCCTATTCTCTCATTTCATTTATATACTCTTATTTCAATTTTCCAAGATTATCTTTATTCTATTGGGTTTCTGAAGTGCCTATGTAACAATAACCATCTATCCTTGCTATCTCTTTGAGTGGGTATATGGACCTGCTTTGTACATAGACTTGTTTATGCACTTTAACAGACTTGAGTCTGCTCAGTGGACCACAGCACTGGTTGGAGCTGGGATATGCCAACAGCAGGTCTTTAATAATTTCTCCTTGAAGATAGTTCCGTGTCAGTGATGTTCCCCACTGCATATGCAGAAATGCCTGCTCAAGTATACAGACAATAGCTTTCCTATTAATGAAAAGAAAAACACACCTTTGTGTACTCAACATATACCTAGTTCCAAATGCTTACTGTCCTGTGAAACAAAGGATTGTCTACTCCCTCAGCCTCTAATCTGTGTCATTTAAAACTGTGTCTTTTAAAACTGTGTTTCAAGAACATAAAATTTAGTCAAAGCATTCAGAGGAGAAGGTGGAAGTACTGTGTCCCAACAAAACCAAGCAACCAAACACAAAACATGACAAAGGAAGCAGAAAGTGGGCTTTTTAATTCAAGGGAGAAATTTTTCTCAATGGATTAGATACAAAAATATTGGCATAGGAGATATTAATATTGGCTTGATAGGTGTGAGATGGAAGGACAAGCAAAGGTGGGAGAAGAAAGTGAGAGCTAATATACAGTTGTTTGAAGTGTAGAAATGTCATCCCAACATGCTGAAGGAGGGGAACTGCAGGTCTGAAAAACAGCATGAGGAATAACACCAGGGCTACTAAAAGAACAAAGGACTTAAAAAGCTTTGTTTTTAGAAAAGAAGAGGTAGATAACAAGGAAGCCACTAAAATATTTACTTCTGTCTTAGTTTCATCCACTAGAAAGCATGGCATGAGAAACATAACTTTCACATTAGGAGGTACTCAACTACCCCATGAAAACAGGAATGATCAAAGCACACATAGGAAAGATTGTTTCCCAGAGATCATGTAAAAGACACGGGCTGTTTAGTGGAGGGAAGAGCTTCCAGTAGGAGGTATGAAAGTGAAGAATCGTGGAAAGACATGGAAGGTGCAGTCTCTGCTTTCTTGTAGATGGGAAAGAAATATGAGAAGAGTTCTGTGCAAATGTAAAATTAAAGGGTGAACATCAAAATATGACAAGTCGGATGTGAACTTTATATGGAATGAGAAGACTTTAGCAGAAGGAAAATAGTTTATTCTGAGTGGATACAAGGTGGTGGTCTTTTTGTGTTTGGAAGGAAGCTATAGTCAGCTGCTTGCTAGAAAACAGAGCTGTGTTCATAACGATGCACAACCATTTTGGGCAGTGGCTGCAACCATGGGTATGGGTATACTGAAGATGAAGGAGGGAAAGAAGCACCTGTGTTTTCTGATGGAATACAGTATATATCTATACATCCCTTTACACTTCTTTACATATTGCTACCTGCTTCTGTGTCGCAACTCTAACATAATCCTGGACCTCCAGGTCACCAGCAAAAAGCTTGGTGGTGATGGAGGGAGAGCTCTTCTCAAAGTCACCTTTTAGCATGCACAGCAAAGTGCCTCAAATGGAGGCTTTCACACCTTTTCATTCACTACCACAGTTCTCCAGGGATGTCCTGATTAGCTGTTGGGCTGGCATGAACTCAGTGACTTGCTGGGGGCCAGCAGAGCCTCCCCCTTCACTGGCCCCTGCAGAGATTGAGCAAGTGGGGATGTCAGACCCTGCCTCTGCTACAAACAGCCAAGAAAGGAACAAGCTTACATCCTGGTGAGTGGAGGTCAGAAGGCAGCCAGGGGAAATACAAAGGTAATGCATTGGTTTATCCTGTAAAGGATCCAAACCCCAAGAAAACGGTCCAAAACTGCACCCTGCAATGGATGCTATTATTTAAGAGATATATAAATCTCTGTTATGTATCTCACAAAGGAAGACAAGGCACTTTTTTCCTCATTAGTAATTATATTTCAGCCTGTCACTTTTTTTATTCTACATAATACTAATTCTGTGAATTTTATGCATATATCAAAAACCTAAAGATATGCAATGTCTCATTGCATATTACTGAAACTCTACTTTTGAGTGGATAAAACAAAGGTAATTCTTGAAAGTGTCTTAAGTAATCCATTATTATTTTTAGGTATCTATTTATCTAAAGAAAAGTTAGTTTTCAAGGCAAAAAATGATTGTTTTGTAAACATCTGCTTAAAAATGCCAACATGCTGTTTCGAAAGGCTTAATAAAGATAATGAAACCTATAGGTCTAATTCAGATATACTTTCTAATATGCCAAAACCGTTGATCTTCTACAAATTTTATCCCAGAATTTAAGAAGTTTTAATATCACAACATTCACTGGAGGGCACTGACCACTTCAGAATCCCACTACTATGACAGGGTGAATCTTCCAGAACCTGTGTGCCAGTGTATGAAAGGGAGACTGATCCTGACAGATAGGGACAAATGAAGGAAGAGCGCTGCATCTAGACAAAGCAAGACCAGAAATGCAAAACCCCAAACAACAGCAACCAAGAAAGCCACCACTAACAAATCCACTGAAAATCAATGACTAGCTGCTGGATTATGAAAGCTGAGGTTAGAGAAACAATTGACTTGTCTCATACTCCAGCAAAAAGATTATCTGGCCTATCAGCACTGAGAAAAGAAAACACAATAAAACCCCTCTTATCTTACTCATTTCCACCGAGAGCCATCTGGTTAGGGGTGACAAATAGGCAGTAGAGTTTGTCTAACATTGTTAGGAATTAGAAGTAGGAAGGTGCCTGCTAATGCAATCATTTTATTTTATAATATAAAGATGGAGGCTGGAAGGAAGAATGTTCTTGTCAAAAAACCCCAGCTCATATAATGCTTGCCATGGTTATAGTTGTTGTCTGCTCTTAGGGCAGAGGGAGCCTGTTACATCTCTTTACACAATTTCTGCTGCCATGAAACCATTTTCAGAAGAGTGTTGTAAGATTTTAGCTAGCAAAGGCAGTAGAATTTTGATATCCTAAAAGTCCAATTGTAATTTTCCACTGTACCCATACCAAGTACTCAGTGAATTTCAGTGTGCTCATTCTCTTTCACCGAATACAGCTTAGAATGTTTCATTTCAGTTTCTCCAGTCTGAAATCTATGTAGTGGGAAGGATTTATTTCTGGATCAATATTTTGTTTAGTATTTTTTACAAGCACATAATGCATGCAAATAAGAAAAGAAAATCTTTGAATGTTACATCAAATAGTCTGAATATAAAAAGTAAGTATCACCAACATTCTGTTTTGACTTTAGAATACAGAATTAATTATTATTTTGTTAAAAAGTACTTCTGTCTGCAAACCAGGCTCATGTGAGGTATGTCCTCAGTGGACCATGGTGACATACATCATCAATGACAGCAGAGGAGTTATGTAAGGGAAAGCTTTTGTCCAGCAAGCACAATATAAAATCTTTTCCAGTGAAGGACATAATCACAGTTAGGTGAGAAGAGCCATAACCTCCCTATGAGCAAAGACTGCAGGGAAGTCTCTGGGAAGTGGAATCAGTGCCTTCCTCTACTGCAGCTACTGAAGGATACCCTTTGACAAATTACTTAACTTCTCTTATCTCTGGCTTCCTCCACTAAAAAATAAGGATAAAAATATTTCCATACTTCACAGAAATGTTTTGAAGTTTAGAACAGTAAAAAGTTGAGATATCCTGGTCCCTTTACAATAGGCCATGTGAGTGTGTAAGATAGATGCTACAGCAAACAATATTTTCAGCCCTGTGAGTTGTGCTAACAATAAAACAACTGACCTCCTCAACAGCAGGAGAGGCAGCACTATCAGGAAATCTCTCATTTCCCTGCTGTAACAACAATATAAATCTCTCAAATCCGAGTATGTTCAGGCTGGGTTTGAAACTGGAACACTACATAGCATATCTAAGGTGAAACACAGGAGGTTCTCTCTTGAGCATTGAGAAGCACTTGTTTGCAGTCAGGGAGACTGAGTACTGGCACAGGTTGTTCAGAGAGCCTGTGGAGTCTCCATCACTGGAGTTATTCAAAAGTTGCCTGGACATGCTCCTGCACAAACAGCTTTGAGTGGCCCTGCTTGAGCAGGAGTGTTGGGCCAGATGACTCCTGACATCCCTGCCAATCTCATCCACCTTGGAATTCTGTGAGATTCTGTAACAGATGTCAGATCCAGAAAAGATAGAAGCAGATTGCCAGCACTCTTCAGTTAATGCACTTAACTGATGGAAAAACTGCATGTAGTTTTTTCCTTCTGGCAGAAATAATTTGGGGAGATATGGTGTGGTACTGGCAGGAGAATCCTAAGAGTTCTGATAGCTGAAGTGGGATTTTAAAAGGTTGTTCTACATTTACTAAGAGGTATGTGAACTTAACTGGGATATACAGATTTAGGAGATTTTATGACTCTTCTGCAATCACTGTACTCTAAAAGCAGGTGAACATTTCATACCCTTAGGAACTGTACTACTGGTCTCATTATCATTGCAAAGCTAATCACCATTCCCATCTATCTGAAGAGAAATCTTTTCTAGGAAAAAATAAAATATTTTCTGTAATCTAAATGATCTAGAATACTGAGAAAAGTCTTTGTTCAGTTTTATTTTATTTAAAAACTTTCTATTATCATTGCAAGTTTCAGAATGCATTGTCTTTTGAGTGTAAATAATTGAAGAGTTATATGCCAATATGAAAAGAAAAAGAGAGCTCTTTCTGATCCTATGTGCTACACTTCAGTATAACTGTGGCCTCTTTGCAAGTAAAGAATAAAATTATAAAAAGTCTAAATTTTACCTTTGCTTAGGGATTGTCAATAATATGATATTGATACTTAACAATAAGCTAGGCAATAGTATAGGACAATTAAAATCTTGGTACTCTTGAGCAAATCCCACAGAAAAAATAAATTTAAAATGCTGACAATAAAACATCCATCTGACTAATTATTCTAGACATAGATTAATTAAAAAAAAAAAAAATAGAAGAACCAAAAAAGAAGTCCATGATTTACCAGCAGAAAGGCTATTCCCTCATTGTGTGAGAAGTCAAAAAGGATACAGTCCTTTCTGGGAAGACACTCCTCAGATTTTCCTAGATTTTGGGGTAATTTTACAATATTTTTTTGAGGAAATAAAATTTTAAAAGGATAGTCCCCATGTGGATGGAGGGGAATTTTATTTATTCTTTCCATTGTATGGTATGCTCATAAGGACTTTTTTTGTTGTTGTTGTTGCTTTTTTGTTTTGCACAATACCTATTTGGTGGCACAGCATGCATATAATGTTATCACAATGTGGCAAGCCAGGGCTGAGACTGCCAGGCTGGTCACACTCACTGGACATTAGTTCCCTGCCTGGCTTTATTTTGGAGTGTTTATTTTCACCCTGGAGATGTGCTTTGCTCCACAATACATGCCCATCTCACTCCAGAGCATCCAGAGCACACAAGATGTATAATGGAAGCCATAGCATGGTGCAAATCCCAGCTACTTATTTTAAAGACCTACGAAATATCTGCATTGAACAGATTTCTTGGAACCCTTATGTTATGAAAAAAACCAGAGGTGACCGTGGGCAGTTTGAGAAGGCATGGCAGGACACAGTGCACCATGACCCTGTCACACCTGCTGTTGGATGATGAGCAAATGTGTCCCGTGCACTACATCCCAGGAAAGAGGAGGGGGGGCCTGCCTATACCAAATACACAAGAAGATGTGCTGAGCAGCTTAAAGGAGAGGAATTTTTTTAATTTCCAGGTGTGTAGGAAGGGATTTCTCCACGTTGTGGGGAAGGTGTTTTGTGCCCTGCAATATAAGAAAAACTGTGGCACTGTGTTCTGGCATGGACAACCTCACCATGAGAACCCTTTGAGGAGAGGTCTGGTGAGAGAGATCACGTTCACCAAAATTGTCTCTTGGTTTAGTGGCTTAGGATACTGAGTCCTACTGAAAGTCAGTGTACTTGAGCTCTTAAATTGATTATGTACTACTGCCCTGCTCTGCAGAGAACAGATTGCTCAGTACAATCTTCTGATGTTAGTTCTGCTTACTAACATACATTGCAACCTCACATCAAAATTAAAGGGTCTATTTTTATTGTTAAAAGACACTTGAAAATAATCAGTGCCAGATAAGATGCAAGGACTACCTGACTGTAAATGGACAGCAATATCCTACTTTGACTTTGTTTTTTTCATCTTGGCATTTGTAGAGAACAAGTTGCTCTTACATTTGGTGACTGTCCAGGGGCAAGGCTTTCTATAAATATAACATACCTAATTCATAACCATGCAGCTAATATGTACTTGTTATCTAGGGGATTGAATTTATGCACCTCTTTGTAACACTAATTGCTCTGTTGTAGGTTGCAAGGTAAGTCCCCTGTGCATAGGGGGGGAAAAAGCTTTCTCACTACCTGCAAATCAGTAGAACACAAGATTAAATTCATGCAGAGAAAAACTCTTTCTTGATCATATAGGGCTAAAATATAACTTCAAGGCTCAGTTTGAAGAGAGGAAAATGCAGAACAATATGTCCCAGAGGAAGCATTGTGAGACATTCTGCTTCTTGGAAATGCTTGGAAACATTTCATTGCCTGAGAATCTCACCATACAAGAGTACAGCTGCATATCAAGGGTAGACAGCCCATGTCTTAGTACCAAGCATCTTTGTTTGATGACCTGGAAAACATGACTAAAGAGAGCCTGTCTCCCCTCAGGCAGTACTAACATCTTGGGGAATATCACCCGTGGGGCGTTATGGGACAGAACAGCAGTGGTGTCTTTCTTTAACCTCTATTTCTTTGGTCAAAGGTTGACTTTTGCAAGACCCCTCAGAAACAGATAGAAAGTAGCCTCTCCCATTGCATCCTTTCCCTTCCCATGTTCTCTTCTCCCCCTCTGCACCTCCCTGCAGGGATCAGGAAGACTTCAGCTTACAGGGATTCTTATGTGTTCACTGACTTCTTAAAGAGGAGTGATGAAACAAATGGCCCATCACACAACAAAATCAGAATAATGGAGGTGACAGAAATTGGAACGTAACCCACATTTCACTTGGACCCTTTTGGGACCCTTAGTCACATTTGTTTCTTTCATATCACATCCACACATAGAGCTTTCCAGAGAGACCAAAATGGACAGTAAATAGAAAAGGCAAATTCTTCCTCCCTTTCTTTTAATTTTGTACTGTGCTACAGTGACTCAGAATTAAAGCCAAAATCCAAATTTTTAGTTTTGATTTCAGCATACAAAAATTATTGATATTTTTGACAAATATAGTTTTTTTGCAGGAAGTTAAAGAAGAAGATTTTGAGATGTTTCAATATCCACTGCTCCACGCAAGGAGTTACTGCAAGTCAATTAAAAGAATCAATTAAAAATAGCTTTCCCTTGATAAAGGAGATATTTCTCTCATTAGGACACATTGCTACGTTCTATAACCTTACAGGGAAACAGCATTATCAGCTAAACTGCCCCGGTTTACTTTCTTTTGTCTAATTCTGTAACACCCACGTGTCTTACAGAGGAACCGGTTATGGTAGCTGTGGTGGAGTGTTTTACCAGTATTTGTCTTGGGATCTGATGTATATGAAAATAAAGAAAATGCATCCAAACTCAAGGGAAATTAGAAAATTTTCTGTTTAGAAAAAAAAGGTATCTGCAGTTTTAGGACAAAAATCAAAACAGTTTAATTTTGCAGAAAGAGCAAGAGAGACCATGAAAAGCAGCAGATTTGAAGAGAGTTACTTGTATAAACCAATATAATTACATGGAAACTTGGACAGCTATGGCCCTCTAGAGTGCTCCTTGAGCTGTATCTCTAGAGAGGTGGCCTGAAGGCTTCTCAGAACAGGAGCCCTGCATGGAGAACACCTCCAAGATGAACAGATGAAACAGGGATATAGGCACACAGGCCCACGAGAGCCCTTGCATCATCAGATCCATTTACCTGCTCCTGCGGACTACCAGCTGGTACCACTCCGTCCATCATTTTATAAAATCCATCTTACAGCTAATCAAGCTGCTGGATCCTGCTACTGGGTCTGAGATTTCTGTCCAGGAGAGCTGCACAGAGCAATGGCCAGGTGGGGTACCTGCTGCTCTGCAGAGGTTTTCCCCTGTGCCCTGGAACAGCTGCTGAGGGCTCTCTCCCATTGGGCTGTGGACGGAGAAGATGCCCCCGACCAGAGTTATAGTTTGGGCTCTGTTATCAGGTTACTTGAAGCTGTAATGTATTTTTGTAAGAGTAAAATCTGCTAGTGAACTGCTTTATTTTCCAGTAAAAATGCAGATAGTTTAGAGAGGGAGGTTCAGCTATTTCTTTCTAAAATCAAAATAAAATATTTCTTTCATAATGTTTCAGTTTAGCAGGTAATGTAGAAGCTCTCTTCATAGTAGCTTTGCTGCTGCCTCTGAAACAGAGAAAGAAGTTTGAAAGTTGCAAATTGCGGGAGGACATGCAACACTTGTAGGCTTTCTGATAGGGCTTTGACTCCTGTGGAGGCTTTATGTCTTTTTCTTACAATCTCAGAGCGAGCAAGTACATTGAAGTGAGCCCACATGAGAAGCCCAGAGCTCAGGAAAGCTGCTTTTGATGCCATGCTGCAATCACCTGTACCTGCTCCATCTGCAGTGCCTCAGTGGGCAATGCCTTTCTCCACCCAGCTCCTCCACAAAACTTTTAGCCATCGGGTTTCAGTGGTTTCTCAGCGAAGTCCATCCTCCCTCTTAACTGGTGCATGGCACACAGAGTGATCACTGCTGGTGGCAGAGAGTGTAGAAAATGCAGAACGAAGATTTAAGTTTGCCCTTCACAGAGCATCTCAACCCTGTGCCAAAAAAAAGCCCAAGACCATTCTGGTAACACTTAACACAGAGTTTATTATTCCTCAGGCTACCCAGGCAGAGCTTGCATGTTTACAGATGCTCCAAGATGGGCATGCAGAAGGAGCTCTCACATTCTCTGCTGCAGCTCCTCCTAAGGTGTCCCCTTGTCCAGACTCTCTCTAGACTGTGGGATTTACTCCTGCACTACACACAATGGGATTACCTTCAGGAAAGGCTGTGGGGAAGTATGATCATTAACCAGTGAAGGGACTGGACTAGGAGCAGAGCATGGAACCCTAAGGTCTGGCAGAATATTGCCATATTCTCAGGAATTCCTGACAAAGTATCTGCACACATTCTTGCCCATGGCTGGCAGAGTTTTTAGATGTGTCACATAAACAAGATGCCTCTTTAACCCACACAGGCTTTCTGTCTTGGTCTGCATGCATGGAGACTTTGCTGTAGGGCACAAGAAAAAGCAGTTATATTTCTGTCCACCAAACGACCAAGAGCAAGCAATTGCCTTTCCTCTTGTTACAGAATATTGCCATGGTTTCATGGAAGAAAACAAATATATATTTCGTCTTCTGAAAAAATCTAATGATTTTACATTTCCCCAATTCCTCCTTATACAGTTCTTGTCAGACACAGGAGCACACTTATTTATTTTCTGTGTTTACGAAGTCTTGCAAATAGTCATATAAAAATTTTGACACCTAGAATTATGATTCCAGGGCCAGGATGTTCTTTCTGCTCCAGCAACACTCAGCACCTGTAAAACTGCCTTCATTACTCTGCTCTTGGGGATTTCTCTTATGTGAATCCACGATTAGTAAATTGTTCTGGATAGTAAAGCATACTGATCCCCAAAGAACCAGTTCTTGCAGTCTCGCTCAGAAGGTGTGCCATATCATTTAATTATGTTTCTCATATATTCCGGTGCTGAATATTGCAGCAGCTTTGTATCAGAATTTAGGTTTTGGAGAATATCTGCAAATAATTGAATTCTCCTTCAAGCAGCAGAAGATATCTGTGTGTCAGTTCACACAGTAGTTCACAAAAAAGCTTGTAACAAATTATTTCCAGGGCAATTATGTTGGGTCAGCAGTTTGCAAACAAATTTTCAGACACAATTAAAATGTTTTATTTCCCGACAGGAATGAGGATAATAAACAAAAGAATCCCTGTATGTCAATATGTCTCTTCTTCAGAAATTCTTCATTTTCCTTGGAATCTGGTCTGGGATACTTTCTTTCAATTTTAGTATAGGCTTTTGCTTTTTAAATGTTTTAAAGAACCATTTAGTTCATGCATTCATTAAGTTAAATGAAATTTACTCTCTGAAAGGTAGGGATTATGCCTGATATAAAATCCTTGAGTAAATAAATTCTTGCAAAGAATGGAACTTAAGATGCTGTTTCTGTAAATAAGCGAGCAAGGTCCAATTTTTTGAGGTTATTTGAATTGTGAGCGAGTTCAAGGAAATCAAGACCCCTGATGCTAAGAGCCATTTAAATAATGGCCTTTTGAAGAAATAGCTACAATGTCTCTTGCCTGTTTCCCACCATGTACTGGTAACAGCATATTCACTAAAATGCCTTTACATTTTAAAGAGTAATATATTAAAATGAATAAAACTCTACAGAATCCCAGATGTCCAGCTAAGATTCCCTACAGCAGAAAAACACCCAAACAGAGATGATTTTTTCATATCTTTGATGTGAGAGAAGGCATAATGAGCTCAACAGTATTAGTTTCTAAGGAGACACATGCAGAAATTAGCTCCATTTTGCTTAATAAACTGTTAAAAAAAACTGGTTTTGATGTTAGACTTAGTGGAGATGAGATTTTAAATATTTTCTTTCATCTGCTCTCTGTGATGCTCTTATTTGAACAAAATAAAACTCATCTCACTAAATTAATGAGACTCTTCATTTCAGGATCTTAGTTTGTAAAGTGTGTATTAGATCCAGTCAACATCTGTTAAATTAAAACAGCTATTCAATTGCAATTAAATTTTTTCTAGCTTTTTTTCATTTTGGTCTGTTTTATAGTCTGGTGCTGACAAGCAGATAAAGTGACTCAGATAAATCCATGCTACCTTCATATAAAGTATTTTCTGGAGCTTGTTAAAATTTTGTGTTTGAGGAATTCATTAACAGCATTTTCACAGTGAACCTTACCCTTTTTAAACAAATCTTTGTGGATTTGGGAGTTATTTTACCATGTAAAATTGAAATCTTTGGAAATCTAAAGAAAGAAAGAAATCAAGTGGCATTTAAGCAGCTTAAATAGTTATTTCTCCAAACCTAACAAGTGAGGGAGATACTTCCTCACTCAGACTTGCTTTCAAATATGTAAAACACTTCCACAGTGAAGACAACTTCCTGCACAGCAGATTCCCACTTTCCTGCAGGATCTGCAGGGCAGCAAGGCCAGTGGGGGTGGTGGGTTTCCCTATAGGACACAGGGTTGCCCATGGTTCCCATTCCCAATGGCAAGGAATGGCAGGCACACTGACAGTAGACCTGCTTTTATCCCAGCCCTTTAGCCACAGTGAGGGGGTTTAAGAAGAAGAGCTCAGGCGTTCCAGCATCACACTGAGATGACAGTGTTGGCACACTCTGCATCCTTCTAGAACTTTCTGCAGCATTTTTAAGTACCTTGATTTCAAGCACTAAGGCAGCAATTGTAAGGGATAGCCTTTACCCTGGTTACAGTGAATGGATATAGAGTTGAAAAGGTTCATTTCCCTAGACTGTTCCATTGCTATTGCCTGTTTAGTCATCAGGATATGTTGATTATTTGTTAACATATTAAATATTCATTTCTATGGGAAAATGGGTTCATTTAGGATATATCCACACCTGCATACCTGTCCATAGATGCATGCTAACTATATGCTTACTACTGAGCTAAGCCCTGAGGAGGTGCAGAGGAACTTGTGTTCTGGTTCCAGCAGTAATTTCTGCATGGAGCTGCCCAGAGAAGTTTGTCCTGAATCCCTGGGGATATCAATCACACTAGACAGCCTGTAGTAGAGCTGTGGCACTGCAAAGAGACTGTACAGACACCAAACCACATCTGGCATCACAGCTGGTAACTTGCTGTTAGGGTCTGGTGCTTTACTCAGCATTCACCCCTTTCTAAAGCTGGAGGGAATATTAAAAGCAGAGATCTTTAACACATCAGCCAAAGTTTCAAATAGCAGATACCACTAATGCTCATTCAATTCCTTCTGAAATTTGTCATTCTAAGTCTAACGCCACTGTCATTCTTTTTTTTTTCCATAAATAAATAAACAAATAAACAACCTTTAGACGCATGGAATAACAAATGATATCTTTTCTTTTAATGACTGCATTTTTCCAAGTCAGTGGAAGAAAATCTGCTGTGTTCTAGTCTCTCTGGCTCATTAACTCCAGAAATCTGATAATGGTTTTAATGTAAAAGAATAATGTTAAGTTTTAAATGAGGACAAAATAAAACATGCACAGGAATAAATTAACCTGTTACATCCCCCAAATGATTATTTGCACTGACCTGGAATTTGCATTGACAAGTACCTTACAAACAAGTGCACAAACTTGTGGTTCAGCTCAGAATATTGAAAATTAATGGGAAATTCTGTAGACAGACCTATAGATAAACCTATCTATAGACCCCATAGACAGACCCTATATTAGGTGTCTTCTGATCTTGCTCTTTCTCATAGCATCTCCAAATCCAGAGCAGGGCACAGAATCTGCAGCAGGTATGACAGGGCAGAGTAAGAATTAGCAAAGCACAGAAGCACAGCTGTTTCTTGGAGCATCAAATGCAAAAGCAAACAGCATTAAGGCTTTTATTAAATCAGAATGGTCACAGATGTTATTTCCATTCCAACTTCTAGTGATTGTTAGTCAAGAAATCTCATGTTCTGACATGTGTTTTGTGCTCCAGTTTTGGTGTAAGTATGCATTAGAAGAACAATGTCTTGGTTAGAAGGTGGTAGTCCATAAATGTGATGGAAGTTAAGAATTGCCAAACTTTTTATCTTCAGAATTAGCTTTGAAGAAGCTTCAACCCCAAGAAGAGTGGATTAAGGAGAGCTATGGAAGATGACAGGAAGTTTCTCAGAAGAGAAGAACAAAACCACTCTGGGCATCATATAAGGAGCTTGACAGTTTGAATTGCAGAAGTCAAGAGGCAATGAGCACAAACTGAAACACAAGAGGTTCCTTTTGAGCATCAGAAAACACTTTTTCACTGTGAGGGTGACTGACCACTGGCACAGGTTTCCCAGAGAGACTGTGGAGACTTCACCCTTGAAAATATTCCGAGGCTGTATGTACATGGCTCTGGACAAGTGGCTCTAGGTGGCCACTAGGGCTCTAGGTGGTTTGAGTAGGGGAGGTTGAACCGGATGACCTCCAGGGTTCCCTTCAAACCTCAGCCATTCTGTGGTTCTGAGAGATCAGAACAACTAGAAATGAGCTAATGTAATGATTACTAGGTAACACTACCTAATAGGAATGCATTTGCAATGCACATGAGGAGCTGTTCCCACTGACCTTCAAGTATAACCTCAGCCAGAGTATAACTATAGGTCAGCAGCAGAACCTCAAAATTGCAAAGTTACAAGTTATGTGAAGAAAGGGGAATTGAAGAGAAACTTAAAGAAAACTGGAAACAGATCTGTTGAATCCTCAGGAAAAATCCTGGGAAGTCATTAGACAGTTAAGATTTTTATCCAAAACACAGTTCTTACTAAGGACTGCAGAAGCAAATTTATTTCCACTGTTCAAACTTGGTCAGCTCTTCATGGAGAACATGGCTGTCTAAAAACAGTTCTGTTATAATCTGTCGTAATGAGCAAGAAAAAGAAGCCATAAATGAAAATTTGTATTTAAGAGTAATTCTCTGAAAGTCTGAGCAAGGCTCAACCAAATCAGTCAATCTGTTAATCTACTCTCCATCATTGGCAAGGTCTAAGCATACTTCACAGGGCAACGTGTTCCTGAAGGATATATTGGCAGCAGCAGAACATTTTCCACTCCTAGGGAAAGGAAAAAGGCTGCTGCATTTATATGTTTTCTTCAGGATAGTGCTGAGAACTTCAGAAAACATTTTGCCATAAATATTCCAGAAGAAAAAAAGAAGTAAGTTGGAGAGGTGTTTTTTTGTTGGCTTTTTTTCCCAAGTGGAAATATACGAAATATTTCATCAGACTGAAGGCACAGTTTGGCAGTGGCAGGAGGAATTGTTCTGCAAATCTGGTCTGAAAAAGAGCTCATGTTTTGGAGAGGTCTGTGGAGGCTAGCTGTGGAGCTGGACCTCCGGAGACACCAGGGAATCAGCCAAAATCACATGCTGGGTTTGCAAGAGCCTAAGGAACAGGAAGGAAGACAGCAGCTGTTGAGTTTGGCAGCTGGAGTCTTAGGGAAGTAGGTAGGGTACACATCTGTGTTTCTGAATGCTTATCTTCATCACATGCTTTGTCCTGAAAGATTTCCAGTTGCTCCAAAATGTACCAGGGAATGAGCAATCTCTGAGACATCCACAGGATTGCAGTGAGCATCTTTGTGCCTCTCCTTCCTTAAAGGCAGCAAACAGATCTAGCTTTAGAGACTGGATGCATCCCTTCCTCCTGCTGCAATTGGATCCTTAGCCTGTATCTGAGGCACCCATCACTGCAATGTAATCCCTTGTGATATTTAAATCCTTATATGGTGAAACAGGACTCATTTTAGGAGTATCCTAGTCCACCAGGCTCATTCTCTGCATTCATGGGATGGGAATTCCAGGTTCATCCTCAGATAAAACACCCTGCTCTGAAGCAGGACACTGATGTGATGACAAAGCATACAGTAACTGTGGAAAGGCAACATGATGCCATGACATGTGATGCCTCTATCCTCTATCTGCAAGAACAGGAACACCATCACTTGCAGATGTATCAGATTTTTCATCAGTTAGAAGTGCAAGGTCTGAAACATGCTGCTAGCTCTGTGTTCATATAGACCAGCTTTTGGAATTGAGACGTGCACATCCCTGGTATGGGCTAAATCAAGTTTGCTGCTGGTCTAGCAGCTAAGCAATGCCTCTCTCTGCTCCTGTCAGAAATGTATCACCCACTTTTGGGGAATCTGAATTTAAAAGAAACAAGCCTGTGCTGCCCATCATGCAACTGCCCAACACAGGCTAGGTTTGAAGGAATAGAACTTCTGGAGATAACACTTGTGGATGATTCAGAGGTCAGTATCTGCTACTGACCATTCCCAATTAATAGTATACCCCTTGCATCTTGATTAGGTGTGCAGATGCTCTTTAATCAACAATCAAATTCCTCTGGCTCCCCATACCACAGTGAATAACACAGCACCACAGGGAAACCCCGCTGGCAACAAAAGTTATATAAAACTTGTTAAAACACTAAGAAACCTGTTCTCCTTTCTTTTACCAATCAAGTGGTGATGTCTTCCACGCATAAAAAGTGATCCAAGGGTAGCTAACTTCCTCTATCTTTTCTGAATATTTGGCTTATCATCCTTGAACTCCTAAGTGTGGCCATGGGCAGAGAGAGCTACATGGACAGGAGATGGCAGTCTGTATCCTAAACATAGATTCTGCCCTCTCTTGCCATTGGTTCAGAAACCAATGTTTGGTTTGGACTTAACATAGCAGGAAGCCACAAACCACAAGGACAAGGCACAGCTTCTTTGACATCCACTCAAACTTTGTAGAAGAGGAAAAGCTAGACCTAAAATCATGTCCAGGTTGGTCTCTCTCAAAGCATCCTAGGAGTGTTGGAGGCTTCATGGAATAGAGAGAGCAGAGGTACTACCTTCAAATTTGGCTCTTTCTAGTTCCCTAAAATGGAGGGCTGAATCAACCTGCATAAGACACAACCTGTGCAGGGCCATATACCTATCCTACTTGGGAAGTTTAACTGAGGCTCTGCCTGGAGTGCTTTCTGTATTACTGCAACTCTGGTCAAGGATAGCAAAGTATTGTAATAGTACTTTTCACCTGTCTTCGGAAATATTCACCATCCACTTATGGGATGTACGGTTAAATATAAACCCAAAATTATTAGACGTGACTACTGACACACTGCATGTGTTTTTGAGCAATTATCCTAGGGTAACTGGAGGAACTATATTTCTTTAGAAAAATAGGAACAACAAAAGTTTGAAGTTTTATTTTATTTAGTACATGGAAACTATAATTACTAATCTAAGCTTTAAAATTGCTGAAGACTCTTCATAAAGGCAAACAAAAGAACAAAGAACAAACAAACTACTGTTTGAGAATATAAATTTTCTTAAGCATTTGGGTAAATAGAAAAAGGGAAGATGTCCTTTCATCCAGGTTGCTGAAAGGAGCTAACTCATACCAACAGAGATTTCCTCCTCCTACTGGATTATTTTTCTGCTAAAAGAAGCATACAGAGAAGGATAGGATGACAAAAACCTGCTTTATCACTTTACAAAAAAAGCCAGAAAAACAAGCAACAAGCCACTTGCCATGCTCTGGAAAGTGGGCTGGGTGAGTGGTGAGCAAAGGACAAAGAGAACTTCTGAAAGCCTCATTTTCCCAGTCAGCATGTATCAGACCTTCCTAGAGGCTTCTCTTCTCAGTTTACCATGGCAAAGGAAAGAGTTGTTCAGCAGCTTCTGAATGCCCTGGCAAAGTAGGCAAGTGTAGTGACCAGAGGTGGAGAGAATTGTGAGATATTTATGAGACAGTTGTGTATGAATCTCTATTTTACTAGCACATGATATCCCAAATTAGATATCCTAGAGATAGCCAAGCACTAAATTAGAAAGAGGATCAATTTCGTACAATACATCTTGTTCAAGTTGTATGCCAGTAGGCAATCCCTGGAAAGATGCCTTCTTACAGAGAATTGATATGAGATATACTTTTTTTAAAATTGCTTCAGGTTTTCAGAAAATGGTGGTGTTATCAAGGAACATTCTGAAGAATCACAGAATTCACATGGGATATAATTCAAAGGTGGAATTCTGACACAGGGTGTTGGGGAGACTAGAATATCAGTGCATTTGGCAACACAACAGATTGCTGGGTAATTTATACACTGTAATATAGGTGCAGCTTTCTCCTCCAGAGATCTCTACGCAGTTGTTTTGTGGAGGGGTGTTTTGGGTTTTTTTGTGTTGTTTGTTTGTTTGTTTTTTCACAATGGAGAAATTATGATAAGGAAAGAGAGTAAATTAAGGAACAATATCCAGGAAGATATGCAAAAAGAAGCATCAGCCATTCATGTCTGTTTTTTACACATAGTCACTCAAGATTTGTATTACTGGGTAGTGCTGAAGACATAGTTCTCTGCACAGTCTTTTCATTCATTCTTCACTTTGAATATTTTTATTCTGACAAATATTATGGTTATCTAGATACTCATGTGAATATAAGATGCACTTATCTTTATTGTTTCATAAGTACTCAGCCACCAATGGCTCAGCTCACTTCCAAACAGGGATAAGAGCAAAGAGGAGCACATCATAGACATCACTACCTAGACAATGTTGGTAGCCAGATGTGAAGACCACATTTCCAATATTAAAGGCCTTTATCTACAAAGTAAGCAAGTTTTTCCTTCATCTGAGCAGTTTCTTGAGATTTACATGGTTGCATAAAGTTTAGAATAGGTGAGAGGGCATTTTAAGTACTTGCTATCAGTCACGAGGTTTACAAAGTTCCAGGATTAAGCTTATCAAAGTCCCACAGCTATCCAGTTAGCCTTTGATATGGCTTGACTTAAGAAATGAGAAGATTCACTGAACCATTCAAGGCCTTCGTTCCCCCCTCAAAAACAAACAAAAAAAAAAGCCCCAAAGAAGGTGAAGTTGCATACAGGCCAGTCAGCAGGTTTGGTGATTGTGTTTGTACTTTCTTAATTGAAGCTAACAGCTCTGCCTGCAAGAAGTCAGCTGACAGAGATCCAGTTCTGCACAATTTAAAGTTTGTGGACGTACAGATTAGAGCTGACTGCAGAGTATGCACAAGCATTATTTTTGTGAAACCATTTGCCTGACAGCTGCCTTCTCAAGAGGAACAAGATACAAGCTCGTTCCGGTTTACAATTGACGGAGGAAACAAGAAATCCTTTCTGGTGTTTGGGTGGAAGCCAGGCATGAATGAATGAAAATGTAGATCTACATTTTTCTTACACTGACAAAGGATGTATGCCTCTTTCTCTGCTTTAGTGCAGGGAACAGCCTGTTCGTCAGCTCCTTGAAAATCAAAACAGATTTTTGAAGGAAGCTTACCATTTATTGATTCAAGGAGTGCACTGAAATCCTATTAGCCATACAAGACTTGAGGAATCTTCCCTCAAAAATCTTCTGAAAATTTGAGAAAAGAACTTGGGAAACATATGAACCATTCCCCTAATGAATGATTGTTCAAATTACAGTGAAATAAAAGTTAGTGAGCAAATAAATAAAGCCATTCCCACCATTCCAGAACTCCCATTTTGCTAATTATGAATGTTTCAACTTCTGTACTAAATTTAGGAGCTCTACACGAATTCTTGGTTCTATTGAAATTAATGGGAGTTTCTGTCATTTCGAGGAGGTTCTAAATTTAGCTAAATGAATTTTCTCCTCAGTAGTTTAGTGCCTTCTCATGGTTTTGCTGACACTAGCCAAATCTACATATCTTTGCACTAGACAGTAACAGTCAGTGGTTTCTTGGGTTTTTTTTCACAATAAATGCTTGTTTCAGCCAGTATTTAATTATGGTTCCCCACACTCTACTTTGTTTCCATATATCTGAGAGAGGCCTTTACAGTTTGACAACTCTGAACATGTTCCTAAAAAACTGACTGAATATATTCAGTGTTGAATACATGAAGATCTCAGTCATAAAATAATTTAGAGCCTCACAAGGCAGAGTTATCTGTAAATTATAAAACTGTGTTATTTTGACCGTCCTACAGTGAGATAATCTGTCTACTGGCAGTCTGAATATTCTTTCCAAGTCTTCTAATCAATTTTTATCTGTGTTAGACCTCTCTATTCTTGTGAAATGGGAAATCTTCAGAGATGGAAGAAGTTTGGTAATTGGCTTATTTTGCATTTCCTTCTGAAATCATCATCAGGCTTGATGAAAATTGTAAGTTATGTCACAAGCTGCTATGTGTAAAAAAATCCTTCTATGATCCTTAGAATTTCCACTGGTGAAGTCGGGGCTAAAACGAGTAACAGAAATCAAAGACCTGGGGATGTCCCCAAGTAACCTGCACAAAAATAGACAAGTAAGAGACAGTGGTAATGACCAAACTGTAATATTTTATTATGCAGAGGTAAAGAACCAGACATGGTGGGGACAACCTCAAGCGAATTGTGTTCATCTTTATAATATATTATTTTCTAACAGGAAAAAGCACTGCAAAGTGTCAACACTTTAACACCAGGATTGATGCAAGCACATGCAAGCATTGATGAAGAACATGTCCAGAACAACTTGTGAGAAAAGGAAAATGAAAGAGGGATTTCCTGTTTTTTTTTCTAACTGCAGAAAATCATGACATTTCTCTGCATCTTGCAAAGAATAATTGTACAGAATATCTCAAACCATCTCTAAATGAGGTAGTAAAAGAGTTTAAGACCTTTAGGAGGTAAATCAATTAGAGCCACAAATGCATCTGTAATGCTGCTGGGATTCAATCTGGTACCTTTTTAATTTGGCTTCACATCTAGGATTTCCATTCTTTCCCTGCCTGTCACTGAAACAGCTGTGAGCCCTTCCAAGAGTATTCTTTCTCTCCAAAGCACTGCAGGTAGAAAAGGTAATATCAACTTCTTTCCTTTGCACAGCGTAGATTAAGGATGAGGCACTTAGGAACCCAGTATTTAGTGATATTTCTGAATTTGTGTGTTAATGGCTGCCCCAAGAAAACATAGAAAACCTGTTGAAATTTTGCAAATCTATCTTCCTGGGCAGACAGAAGACAGCAATGGACTCCAACATCCCAACAGGTCCCATATTCCTGTGCACTCAGACAGGCTTTACCGTGGACAGACCCACTGGCTTCAGTGGGATTTGTATGGGCAGGAGCTCTTGAATTCATTGCCTGTGAGAATCACCTGCAGGCGCTCCTGATGCCTCCTGGAAAGACAGGTACAGTCTCCAGACTCTAGGCTCTATTTCCATATACTAAAGGCTTATGGATAATAAAAGAGGAACCTACTGTAAGTATTTAAACAACTTGGTTCAGGAAATACTTGAGTCTCAAATTCCAGTGTTGGTTTTCATCAAAGAAGCATGATGGGGCACATAGATCTGCAACATGTCTCAAATTCTGGTATTGTCTGCATGTTTCTTGTCCAAATACAAGGTGGAGAAGCACAGAGTTTGGTGGTGATCAGACCTGGGTTTTGGCAGCATTATCCTAACTGGCATTTGGAGAGGAGTCATTAATAATATAATCTGCAGATATTTTACAGATGGGCAGCAAAGGTGAAGGTGGTGACTAGAGTAGCTGCATATGAGAAGTTTGTAAATACAAAACACAGAAGTGGAGTTAAGGAATTAGAATTAATCTAAGATTGATGCTTATTGATCCAAGCTCGCTGCTGTCCAGGGCTGTCATCCCTGGACCTCCTGCACGTTTCATTAAGAGATCCAGTTGTCAAAACATACTGGTCTAACCTGAGTGTCCCACTGTCCTCTCTTGAAAGACTTCACAAGAGTCAGAGTCTGTCAGCTTGGAAAATTAAATTAATTGTTCCTCCTCCATAACTTGAAGCTGTCTAAATGAGTAAGCTGAATAAAGCCCTGTCAGTTTTCTAGCCAGCAAATGTACCCAAAAATATTTTATCTGTCTTTGTAGTCAAATTTCATCCTTCTCCTTGCCTACTCACACATCATACAAGAAGCAAATCTTGAGATCCTACCTTATCCTAAACATCTTTATCTCATATACATCATAGCAGAGCAAACATGAGGGCTATAGTGAAGGCTAAAGGCATTTAAGTACTAGGAGTGTCTTGACAAGAGAAGCTGTAAGAACCCAAGGACACATTGATCTTTTTATACATTGAGTCTCTTGCAAATCCAGTTTATTGACTTATCAACTGATGCAGTACACAAGGGGGATTTTCCTGCTACAAGTTTTACTTAGAACTGCCAGATTCCAGCAAAGCCAATTTTGGCTTAATTCTGTTCATGCAGGTGTAACATTGAAAATCTGTTGAGATACTCAGTTGAGCTCTGTGTTCAGTAATATCTCCATTTCACAGTGGAGTTTGGTGGCAGTAACACCAAATCCTGTCCAGATAAGGACCTTTAAAGATATGACATGTGGGTTTGCAGTCAAACCTATCACTCATTAAAAAGTACTGGATATGGTTCAAAAACTCACTGTAGTGAATGTGCTAGATCAGATAATACAGAGCTAGCTGAACTTTTTAGGTGAACAATTTATTCACTCAAATATACAGGGTTTTTTTAGGCTTAAATTCCTAAAGAATGTTTTTATAAATCATATGTACTTAAAAAAACTAAATTTAGAAAGGGCATTTAAAGCCTGTTTGTCAATGAACCCTCCCAATACACAGACTCAGTATATCATTCTAAAGCCAATTTTAAGCTCGGCAACTAATTCAAAATTAACAGATTTTTAACTTTATTTCAATATATCAGAAAATATAAAATGGACACTGAATATTTCATTTAAATTATTCTACTGTTTTGCCATGAAAACAAATGGGATTATTGTGTATCATTAATGAAACTTGATTATTTGCTGTAGACATTAAAAATCCATCTGAAATTAGTGCTGTTTATAAAACTGAAATCAGCTTTCTAAGCCTGCTCTAGGAAAGCTATAAAAACTCCTGGTGGGAAACAGCTTCAGCAGAGCAGATAGAATCTTAGCTGCTGGAGTATGCTCTAAAATGCCCCACAAGATCCTGCACACACAGGGGCAGCCAGGAGGGCAGGCACTCACTGCCCACACAGCCACAAACATCCTGAAAGAGACTTTTAAACTTGTGTTAGGCCTTTCCTGTATATTTCATCCTTTATTTTATACTTCATTACATTTAGTCCAGACATGTGGACTTAGGCAGGGATGTTGTGAGCAACACTGAAAAGACTGAGTTTAAGAACGTCTGCCCCAAAATGTGCTGAGAAATATTGATAATCTTGCAAGGCTGGGGTGTAACCAAACCCACATTCTTTCTCACTGAAGCTTTAAGTGGAGCTGGGAAACAAGGTTTCAGCATAGCACGGAGGTGTGATTGTTTATAGCATGTTAAATACATGTTCTGTGTTAAATACATAACCCCAAACCAAACTTACTGCATAAAAACCAATATCCATGACATGAAGAACAGTTGTTAAAGATTCGTATCAAGTGGCGATTGAAAAGCTTCAGCTGGAGTTTATGCAAAGAAAATAGATTTTTCTGCATATTCTGTTGAATTTCTTTAACAGGATCGAAGTTAGAGACACACTGGATTTCCATAAATTGCACAGACTTTGGTTAAAGTGTTGTGAATGCTCAATATACTCCTTGATTAGCCCTCAAGCTGTGCAGGTTGAAATAAAGCAAAAGACAGAGAACAAAAACATTGAACAGAAAAATCAGTATTGCTATTGTGCCTGTTTATTGTTTGGAACAAGAATTTGAAACGTTAATCTTATTCCTTTTAGCTGTGAATGACTCACTTTTTGCCAAATAACAGCAGTTTTGAGCCATTTAAGACAGCTGATGTCATATTTATCTTGATAAATCAGGAAGCATTAAAAGAGATAAAAATCAAGCTCTCCAGAAAGTGACATTAGGCAAAGAATGACATCCACTAGTCTGTCATACTCCACAGTCATACACAAATGTGGGCAAACAACAGTGTCTGTGTATAGTGTGAAAAAAGATGGATTTTCGGGTGCTTTAAGGGAAATGCTTTCATTCCTGACTTCTATTAATGTCACATATATTGAGATTGCAAAGACAAAGCAACAGACTTGGACCCTGGGAAAATGGGATTAACAGTAAATTGGATTAATAACTTCCTAAGAAAAGAGACTTTTTCTCTATGCAATTTAGGGTGATCCAACATTCAGTGTTATATTACTTAGATGTAGTTTCCTGGCCTGGCAGAGTTATTCAGAACCCACAGTTGACCATCTTAGTGGAATGGCCAAAAGGCTGAAGTTATTAACTTAACTTAAACTTACATTGAAGGACGAGGTGACTTTCAGCAAACACCCACTACACCGAGATGGATACAGAGCACTACTTGTCCTCTGGCAAGAGGCACATGAAGCCAAGCACAGCAGCAGCAAGGACCTGAATCGTCATGTCTCAATGGCTGGCAAGAGGCAGACTCCACTTCAGGGTGATATAGACTATGTGACACCCAGCTTGGTGACAGTCTGGGCTGTCAGACACAACAGTTTCTTTATTTTGGCCATCCCGATCCCTGTCATGAATGCCTAGGAAGCCCCATGACTGTACCAGGAGCTCTGGTGCTGCATGGCCATGGTACACTCGCCAATTCATGCTAAACATTTATATTACATAGCTGCAGAGGGCAGCCTGAATCCAGCTCCCATTTCTCTTCATTGCTTAGAGAAACCAGGTCTGGCAGTGTGGAATATCAGGTGTGCTGCCCTTGAAGACAAGACACAGCATAAACACCCAAATCTTCTGTACATCTGAGCAAAGACCCTAATTTTCCCTGTCTGGAAAGCCCTGGGCTAACCAGGGATCCAATAAATAAGCAGATCACTGTTGCTAAGATAGTCTGGTCTCTAGTTCTTTCTGACCTAGGTCTTTCTACTGAAGCTGTCAACAAAAGAACTAATTATAATCTCAGACATTTTTGTGCTGTGACATTCTCTGTCAGGAAGGAAATAAGGAGCATTTAACACTGCTCTGTGGACAACAACTAGAAGATAGAAAGGTGCGATTGTGGCCAATCTGCATCAGACTTGATTCACTTACTTTAAAAGAAAAGCATTCGATGTCCTAATTACAATACTCAGACTGCATGGCAACCAGGTCCATTTTACACAAGCTTATTTGTTTGGAGCCTTGCAAAAGTGCAAAAGAGGGTGAAAGGTTTGAAGGTCAAAGTAAAAGTAGAGGCCACAAAGAAATACAAGAGGAATATTGGATAAAATAAACAAAATTAAAATATACAGTGTCATAACATATTAGTTTTAATTTCTCTTTAATTTAATAACCCTTATTTATTGATTAAAAGTGAAAAAGACATTGAAGAAAAATTAAAAGAAAAAAAAGTACTTTTCTTCCGAAATGAGAAAGAGAGGAAATCCTGATTATCTCCTGTTCTCTTAGCTTCCAGGAAAATATTGGATTTACCATAATGTATGATATCTGCTCTTGCTTATAAGGTTTCATGCTGGGCATATCAGCATAATATCAGGTCAACAAGGGCAGGAACCAATTTGAATTGCAAACTCTCCTCCTGCTAAACCAGGACTTAAAGCAAGTTCTTTGTTTGGGCATGGTTCTCCAGGTTCAAGAGCAGAGCCTTTGTCTCCTGTAAACTTCAGCTTACCTTAAATCTTAGTTCAGCTGTAGCAGTTTTGTGAGATCCCACATGGACCTGGAAAACTACACATGTAATTTCAGGATTCAGGCTGGAAGGCTTGAAGTAATCTAAATGTGAATGACAGAGGAAATCCTTTGCTTTAATCAGCACCCAAAAGTTTTCACCATACTCTTGAAAATTGTTTTCATCTTTTTGGCAAGTAAGTAGGTTTGAAAGTAAGACCCACAGATTTAGTATCCAAAAAAGTTCCTTGAAGAAATTTGTATTATTTTAGTAAAGAACAAGAGCTCAAGAAAATTGCCTCCTTTGCATTCCTGCTTTGGAGATAAGAATACTAGAAATCACACACAGTGGTTGGAGATCAGAATCAAATATTTTCATAATAAAAGAGAAAAAAAATTTTAAAAAAAAGAAAAATAAGAAGAACTGGACTAATTTACTAGGAAAAAAACCAAAATAGCTTTGGCCACTGATTAAAATGCAACCTTCTGTTGAACTGCCCTGCATATGTAATGCTTCTCCCCTACTCTTTTCATATCCCACAACTCTGATGATGGTGCTAACCTAAACTTTGGATATCATGCTATGCCTGCAGTCTCTGTAACTACTCTTTTAATACTGCAGCTGTTTTTTACCCCTGAAAAGAGACATCAGGGCGGGGAGAGAAAATGCAAACACATCAGTTTCCTGTACATAAACCTTGAAAACTTTTTTAGCAGTGCAGCATGAAACTTTGTGTTAGAAGGTGAGATGGAAATCAGCCTTAGCTGTGAAGATTAAAAGCAATCAGGGAGTTATCTCTTCCAACAGCTGTTGGACTCCCAAAATCTTACATCAAGAAGGGGCATAAACAACTTGGTACTCAGCTTCCCTATCTCATTGTGCTGATTTACTTTCAGGATGTAACAATTATTTTATGCTGGGTGAATGTGTGCAGATTGTGGAAGTATTTCACTCACAAATCCCTTAATAAGACATTGCATTCCCCAGCGTATTGCCTTACCCTGCATCCCATCCTGATTGCACGTGCTTCAGCTTGAGAACAAAGCTGGAACCAAAAAAGAGAGCTTAACTTGTATTTTTCTCATTGATACTGTGCTTAAAACAGTCATCTCTTTTAGTGTGAAACTTCTGCTGAAAAGAGACTAATGAGTGGGTAAGGAACAGAGATCCACTTACTGGCTGGATGCATTCAAGACACATTTCATTTGTTGATTCATTTCCTATTCTATTATTCCAAAGTGGTCTCATCACCTTATGATTTATTTCTTAATAAGAATTTAGGGAGTCGTATCATTTACACTCTGTATAAGATCCTACGTAAGATTTTAAATGTTCTAAGCAAGGGTCTAGCTGTGTTCCTTAATGCCTTGCATATGTTGTGCTGCCCAGGATCAAGGTCTGCCTGTGCTAACACCACTGTGGAAAACTCCTGAGGAGGAGGGCAGCCTCCCATGCACTCCTGGGTCCCTGTGGGTCATGCAGATGACACAGTTGATGAGCTAATCTCACTTCACATTGTAATCACAAGTCAAATTACTTGCTGTTTCAGCAAAGCCAGATGTGGAAAGTGCAGGGGCACTTTCAACCCCTTTCTGGCCTCCTACTCACCCTCTCTGGTATCAGCCTCTGTCTTTTTCCTGAAGGAATTCTTCCAACTTTCTCTTATGTCTGGGATCATAGTGCCCATTTCTCATCCACACGTACCCTCTGGACAGCTGAGTTTTAACACCCATAAAGTGCTCCACAAAACTGTTTCCAGTGACAAACTCAGCACTTCAACCACTCTGCCTGAAACCAAACCACTATTTCTTCAGAAGCAGGAACACAATTTGTTACACCAGGAGAAAAGCACATCTTATTTAAAGTTTTACCACTCATCTTCTAATAGAGACTGAAAGATGTATTGCTCTACAGCCATCTATGTTTACACTAGAGTTATGCCATTTCTTTATCACCAAACAGACTGTGACCATGGTGTCAAACAGCCTCCAGGACAAACTGTGTGTAGGTAATAACCCCAGCTTGCACTGGCCCTCAGATTTCTTGGAAATTGTACGGAAAAGTGGCAGCTAGCCTGGGCTGAAATGGGGACAGTTTTAACAGTCTAGCATATTATATAATAATATTTTACTGCCCAGTGACATTTCCTGACACCATTTGACAGCACAGACACTGCAGGGAGCTCTGTTAGCTGCTGGCCAGTGGAGGAACCACTCTTTAGAGGTCCATGGAGAGCATGTGTGGCTTCAGTGTGTCTCTGTCCCAGCTGTAAAACTGAAAATTCTTCCTTTCATGGGGAAATTCTTCCTTTTTTCCTATCTCTTTCCTTCAACAGAGTTTGTATGGAGAAACATTTAAAATCAATCACCTGTTTATGTCCGTTAGAACAAGAGGAATAATTTTCTTGTCCCTGCATCCCTGCTGCTAAGGAATAATTCTTCATGGTCTAACAAGGTATTAATTAATGTATGAAAGAAGAAAAAATATGATACTTGCAAAGAAGCAAGCTGCACATTTACTCAGTGAAGGTATGTGTTTCCCTGCTAATGTTTCCATAAAATTGGGCCATGTCAGATTTACACAGTGAATATGAAAAAGTTGTGCATTTAAGATCATGAGTTCTCTGCCTTTCAGGAAGTTTGATTAAAAGCCCCGTGCACTTCTCCATCCCACCACATGCTTGTGGGGGTCTCATGCATGTAAAAATCGGTTTCTATTAACTTGCCAATTATAACAGCTCCTCACACCATCCCACAGCCAGGCAGCAGAAAATTCTGAAGAGCTGAAGATGCAAGACAATGCAAGATTAATCCTCTAATACACTTTTCATAATTTCAAGGAAATTTAACACTCATAGGGAAATGATAGAGACGACCAGCATCTTGCATTTAACCTCTGAATATTAACATCAGGGTCAGCTGCTGTATAGGCAGACCCACCAGTTCCCATCAACCCTGGTGCAGAAAGACCCATCTCTGAGCTAAGAGGTTTGGTTAAGCTCTGGGCTGCAGCTGAGACTGTCAGATTTTGGGACAGGTATGGTCATGGAATTTGGAAGATCACTCTCCATCCATGTGGAAAGAAGCATCTCACAGAAGTTAAAATTCAAGCATTATCTTGTGGCAGTTTTAAGTACTGCTAACAAGAACTGAGTGTGAACGAGTTATTAAGGGACAAAGGTTAGTTACATACATATCTATATGTTTAAAGGGGAAGACAAACTTTGGTTGATTCTGCTTATCTTCACCCGCCTTCCTTGAATTTTTCACATGGTGGTGTTGAAGTAGGAATTTGCTGTCAGTCCTCATTAGAAGGCTGCACCAGCTAGTACATGGAAGGCATATGATTTTCTGTAGGAGCACTCTTTCTCCTGCTCCCTGTCTGCAACCAGACTGCTAATGAACTTACTGCTAATTCAGTTACAGGGCTCCTCATGAAAAGCTGGGAGGTGTTTATGGCTCCAAAGGCTCATAAATGAGAATGGTAAAATTATTCCTGCTGACTGCGCAGCAGGGCCTTGAGAATACAGCTAGCTCTAATAATACTGTCCAGACACCTCATGCTTCCAAGTTAAAGAGCAAACTACCTAATTGAAGCAATACACATGTCCAAGATAAAGCATAATATCCCTTAAAAAGGAGTTTCCAGTAACTTGTGTCCTCAGCAAGAAGTAATTTACATGCACTCATAATTCTACTGTATTGCTTTTTTTGTTAAGCAGATTGTTGCTGCTTTAACAGCTCTTGTTCTGCTTGATGATGACATCTCTACTATCCCAATTCTACTTTTTGAGAGGGATGTGGAAACATCTTGTGCTCTTTAAATGACTAACTTTTCTGAAATGGGGTGCTTAATGAATCAAGATTCAGACATGAATTTCTGAATGTCACTTCCCTGACTGAGGGTTTTGCAGATCCACAGAGTTAGCTGAAGTTTTGCTTTAAAATTTAAGAGACCAATTTTCATTTTGAGCAGTGTTACAGATTTAGACTGTTCATGTTTCCTTAAAGGAAGAAGAATACAGGAATGGAGCACAAATGAAAACTACTCCCACTGTACACTTGTAGAGACTGAAGACCATTAATTAAAAATCATGCAGAAATTATTAATGTTTCACACCACTGCAGCTGCTGCAATGTGAAAAATATTACCACATTTTTCAAACCTTTCTGGAGCTAAACAAGATCAATTACATTATGAGGCAGCAAAATGTATTTAAAGCACTGAAATGCCTTATACTAACTTGTAACACCTCAAGGTTGGTACTAAACAGGATTCAATAGGCTGCCCAGAAGTCTTTGAATCAGAGATTCATAGAATAATTTGAGCTGGACAGGGCTCCATTTATGGTTTATGATTTAGGAGTTAGATATATGAGTTAGGGTTAGAGTTAGGAATTAGTAGTTAGGGTTAGGTTAGGAGTTAGGGTTTGGGTTACGTGTTAGGGTTAGGGTTAGGGTCAGGAGTTAGGATTTGTTGTATGACCTCGGAGTTAGTGTTATAAGCTAGGAGTTTGGGTTATATTTACAAGCTAGGGTTTAGTGGTTGGTTTAGGAGTTACGGTTTGGGTTATGTCAGGCTTAGGGTTAGGGTTAGGGTTAGGGTTATGATTAGTGTATGATATGGTGTTCTGTCTTTCATGTGTGTTGACTGCAGCACTCAGCTCGGTTCCTGCAAGACCCTCACAGGAGAACTGACTGCAAACCAGAGCAGGATGATCGCTTTTGTGAATATATCTGAATAGATTTTTTAAGAGGAAAACTTAAGTACCAGAGCAGGTTTTGCTGAGATATTTTCGATTCTTGGTGTCATCTGCAAACTTGCTGAGGGTGCACATGATCCCACTGTCTGTGTCACTGATGAAGATATTAAAATGTACTGTTCCCAATAAAGACCCCTGAGGGATGTCCATTGTCACCAGTGTCTACATGGACATTGAGTCATTGACCACTACCAGCTACTGATCATCTAACCAGTTCCTAATCCAACAAACCAATTTACAAATTTACAAATCCATCTCTCTCCAATTTAAAAGAGAAGGATGTTGTGAGGACCACATCAAATGCCTTACAAAAGTCCAGATTGATGACATCTGTAGTTTTCCTCTTGTCCACTGATGGAATCACTCCATCATTGAAGGCCACTAGGTTGTTCAGACAAGATTTGTCCTTGGTGAAGCCATGTTTTGGCCAGCATTTTGTTCGTAATCTGTTCTTTGTAATTAAGAATATCCTATTGCCATGAGGAAGGTAAAAAAAAAAATGTCTGTTATTTGTCTTCAAACTGTAGTCCTTTAACCTGTTTCTCATGGTAGAGGCGACTCAGTACAGTGTTTTACCTCTCTTTAGTCAACAGCACCTCAAGGCCTTCCCTTTGCATGGTTTTTTTCTTGTATCAGAGTGTCCCATTCATCAAAATTATGCCTCAAAATTATTGCTTCCAGACTTTTTTTTTAATAGCTTCAGGATGTGTAAAAGATTTGTGTTTTTTTCTCATGTCACAGAAGGATGTTTGGATATGGTAAATTAACTCCTGCTTCTAGTCCTCTGTTGCCCTTCTGCTGGAATTAAAATACAAGATGCATGCTGCTGGTGTTTGACCACTATTGTTGATCATTCAGTTCTTTTCCTTCTTCACTTCAAGTTACTTGTAAAGGATGAACCAAACCCAGCTGTTGCTGAATTACTTGCAACTAAAAGAGAACATTTGTGAGAGAGTGACTGACACAATGGCAGATGTACAGGATGTGCTATGGTCCTGAAACCTTCTTACCTGTATTTCGGATGTCATCCATGGAGGTGATCCTCTAAATCCAGCAAAGAACAATGCAAAAATAACACAGAGCTGGAAAAGATCTCCTGGACACTGAGTCTTTCCCTTTTTTATTTCAGGCAGAGTGCCACATGAACTCTTTACTGCCCTACTGAGACCTGCACCTGCCCTACTGCACCACAGTCAGCTGCTATGCACCATCTCACAGAGCCATCATTTCTCCCTTGAAGTACAGTAAATGCCAAGTTAAAGTTCATAGGGATAGGAAGATACTTTCCCAGCAACTAAAAAATTACAAAGGCATTGTGTTGCTTTTGCTACTCAGAGTTCACCAGGCTAACAAAGAAACCTAGTGCATTAACTTCTCCTCAAAATAAAAGTATGTCTTGGTTTGAAAAGACAGGTATGGTCTAAGGAAAGGCAAGAGCCCCTTTTCTGCAATGCAGAGTGCACCCCCCCTCCCTTTTAATTATTTTAGGTCCAAATCAGACACTTTCAGGCAGGAGATATGGGGATAAGAATAACAGTTCTTTACTGGTATTTAACAAGGCAGAAAACAACAACAGCTATAAGAAAATTGGCAACAGAACAGAACAGTCTAGCTCCGCTCCAGTCCCCTTTGGCCTCAGGCCGTGTCCCTGTGCTCAGTTACCGGTGCTGTGGGGGCAGGGCGGGTCCCGCGCAGTTGCAGAGGGCTGGAGTGATGGCGGCCGCGGCCCAGAGGTGAGCGGGATGGGGAAAGTGACTCCCCCCTCTCATGGTGTCGGTCTTGGTGCTCCGCAGAGTGTCCGGAGATAGTAGGGTGAGATGGGAGAGCAGCAGAGCGATGTCCAAAGGCAGGGAGTGTGGATCTCAGTGCTGGGATGGCAGGGGGAGAAGCCAGAGCGAAGCCCAGGCTGTCTTTCCACTCCACGAGCCAAGCGAGAGAGAGCCCTGCTCCAGACCCCTCTCCCACCTTTCCTTTTCCGGTTCCCCCCCCAACCCCCATACGAGAGAGCATTATCTGTGGTTTCAAGGTGTAGCCACAACTACTTAGCATAACAATGGGAGGAATTCACAGAAAGAAAAGGGGAACAATCCAACCCCTAACATTATCCACCCCTGAATTTCTCCCATACTAATATGCTATATCAAATTTAACTGTTACATTACATATACATACATGCAGTTAGAGACATAGGCACAGTACTATAGGTATTTCACCCTAAAACAAGGTCTCCTTGGGGTATGCATGCATCGGGTCTTTCCATTCTTTTGCATCACCCACCAAGTGCAACCTTGTCCTTGAGCGAATACAACTCCATGGATGGGATTGTCTTTGCTGGATGCAGAATTCACCCAAACATTTTTTCCTAGCATACCTCTCATGTGTACCACTGGAACCTTATCTCCATCTGATATTCCCAAGGGCTCAGACTGCGCAGGGCTTGCTCGGTTAGTGGAACCTCGGGTGTTCACTAACCAGGTGGCCTTTGGTAGATTAATCTCCCAGTTCTTGAAAGTTCCCCCACCCAGTGCCTTCAAGGTGGTTTTAAGCAGGCCATTGCACCGTTCAACTTTCCCTGCAGCTGGTGCATGGTAGGGGATATGGTACACCCACTCAATGCCGTGTTCTCTAGCCCAGGTGTTTATGAGGCTGTTCTTGAAATGAGTCCCATTGTCTGACTCAATTCTCTCAGGGGTACCATGCCTCCAAAGAACTTGTTTTTCCAGGCCCAAGATGGTGTTCCGAGCAGTGGCATGAGGCACAGGGTAGGTCTCTAACCACCCAGTGGTGGCTTCCACCATGGTCAGTACATAGCGCTTGCCCTGGCGAGTTTGAGGCAGTGTGATGTAGTCAATCTGCCAGGCCTCTCCATACTTATATTTGGCCCATCGCCCCCCATACCAGAGGGGCTTCACCCGCTTGGCTTGCTTGATGGCAGCGCACGTCTCACAGTCATGGATAACTTGAGAAATACTGTCCATGGTTAGATCCACCCCTCGGTCTCGTGCCCACTTATAGGTGGCATCTCTGCCCTGATGACCTGAGGCATCATGGGCCCATCGAGCCAGGAACAACTCTCCCTTGTGCTGCCAGTCTAAATCTATCTTCGACACCTCTATCTGTGCAGCCTGATCTACCTGCTCATTGTGTCGGTGTTCCTCATTAGCCCGACTCTTGGGGACATGGGCATCTACGTGACGGACTTTCACAGGCAGCTTCTCTATCCGGGTGGCAATGTCTTTCCATTCACTGGCAGCCCAGATTGGTTTTCCCCTACGTTGCCAGTCAGCCTTTTTCCACCTTTCCAGCCATCCTCACAGAGCATTGGCTACCATCCAAGAATCAGTGTAAAGGTAGAGTTTTGGCCACTTCTCTCTTTCAGCAATGTCCAGGGCCAGCTGAACAGCTTTGAGTTCAGCAAGTTGACTCGATCCACCTTCTCCTTCGGTAGCTTGTGCAACCTGTCGTGTGGGGCTCCATACGGCTGCTTTCCACTTCCGGTTCATCCCCACGATGCGGCAGGAACCATCAGTGAAAAGAGCATAGCGTGTTTCATCTGCTGGCAGTTGGTTATACGGTGGGGCTTCTTCAGCCCGGGTCACTTGTTCCTGTTCCTCTTCATCGGCAAGACCAAAGTCTTCCCCTTCCAGCCAGTTGGTAATTATCTCCAAAATCCCAGGGCGATTCGGGTTTCCAATACGGGCGCGTTGTGTAATGAGGGCAATCCATTTACTCCATGTGGCGTCAGTGGCATGGTGGGTTGAGGGAACCTTTCCTTTAAACATCCACCCCAGCACTGGCAGTCGGGGTGCCAGAAGGAGTTGTGTTTCCGTGCCAACCACCTCTGAGGCAGCTTGAACCCCTTCATAGGCGGCCAAGATCTCCCTCTCCGTTGGAGTGTAGTTGGCCTCGGACCCTCTGTAACTTCGACTCCAGAACCCCAGTGGTCGGCCTCGCGTCTCACCAGGCACCTTCTGCCAAAGGCTCCAGGACAGACCATGGTTCCCGGCTGCAGAGTAGAGCACGTTCTTCACATCTGGTCCTGTCCTGACTGGGCCAAGGGCTACTGCATGAGTGATCTCCTGCTTGATCTGGGCAAAGGCTTGCTGCTGCTCAGGGCCCCAGTGGAAATCGTTCTTCTTGCGGGTAACCAGGTAAAGAGGGCTCACAATCTGGCTGTACTCAGGAATGTGCATTCTCCAAAAGCCTATGGCACCTAGGAAGGCTTGTGTTTCCTTCTTGCTGGTTGGTGGAGACATTGCAGTGATCTTATTGATGACCTCACTGGGGATCTGGCGCCGTCCATCTTGCCACTTTACTCCCAGAAACTGGATCTCTTGGGCAGGCCCTTTGACTTTGCTCTTTTTAATGGCGAAGCCGGCTCCCAGCAGAATCTCAATGATCTTTTCTCCTCTCTGAAATACCTCCATTGCTGTGTCCCCCCACACAATGATGTCATCAATGTACTGCAGATGTTCTGGAGCTCCACCCTTCTCCAGTGTAGCCTGGATCAATCCATGACAGATGGTGGGGCTGTGTTTCCACCCCTGGGGCAGTCGGTTCCACGTGTATTGCACACCCCTCCAGGTGAAAGCGAACTGAGGCCTGCACTCTGCTGCCAGAGGAATGGAGAAGAATGCATTGGCGATGTCAATGGTGGCGTACCACTTGGCTGCCTTGGACTCCAGCTCATACTGCAGTTCCAGCATGTCTGGCACAGTAGCGCTCAGCGGTGGAGTCACCTCATTCAATGCACGATAGTCCACTGTCAGTCTCCATTCTCCTTCAGATTTACGCACAGGCCAGATGGGGCTGTTGAAGGGTGAGTGGGTTTTGCTGACCACCCCTTGGCTCTCCAGCTCACGGATCATCTTGTGTATGGGGATCACAGCATCTCGATTCGTCCGGTACTGCCGGCGGTGCACTGTTGAGGTAGCAATTGGCACCTGTTGCTCTTTCACCCTGAGGAGTCCCACTGCAGATGGGTTTTCTGATAGCCCAGGCAGGGTGTTCAACTGCTTAATGCCCTCTGCTGCCACAGCAGCTATTCCAAAAGCCCACCTGAGTCCCTTTGGGTCTTTGTAATAGCCGTTCCTGAGGAAGTCTGTGCCTAGGATACATGGTGCCTCTGGGCCAGTCACAATTGGATGTTTCTGCCACTCTTTCCCAGTCAGGCTCACCTCAGCCTCCAGCAAAGTCAATTCCTGAGATCCCCCCGTAACCCCAGCAATTGAAACAGGTTCCTTCCCGACATGTCCCGATGGTATTAATGTACACTGTGAACCAGTGTCAACCAATGCTCTGTGTTCCTGTGGCTCTGATGTGCCAGGCCATCGGATCCACACCGTCCAAAAGATCCGGTTTTCCCGTGCCTCTCCCTGGCTAGAGGCAGGGCCCCTCTAGCCCTGCTTATTATTTCTCTCCTGGGCATACATACTAGAGGTTCCTTCAAGGGGATCTGACAGATCATCCTCCCTTCTGTAATACCCTGCACCTCCATGGGAGGCTGAGGCTACCTTCACTTTAGAGGAGTTCCCTCTGTTGGTGTTCCCCTCCCTGAGTTGGCGCACCCGTGCTGCCAGGACAGAAGTGGGTTTCCCATCCCACCTTCTCATGTCTTCCCCGTGGTCACGTAGAAAAAACCACAGGTCAGCACGTGGGGTGTACCCTCTCTCCCTAGCTGGGGGGCGTTGGGCTCTACTTTTGAGGTCCATGACTCGCACTGGTGCTGCACTGATCTTCCTCACCTCTTCCCTTATCTCCTTCATCTCCTCCTTAAACTCCTCTCTGAGGTCCTTAACCACAGCAGAGACACGAGCCTGCATTGGGCCAGCCATCATACTCTGATAATTCCTGAGCCTGTTGGCAACAGAACCCACTGTCACTTGGTTGGTATCAGCATCAATCATTGCAATAAAGGAGGTATACTGAGATGGGCCCAGGTTTGCCAGATTCCACAACATCTGTCCTGTGCACCTGACCTTGTCAGGGTCATTGTCATGCTGTCCATCCCTCCCAAAGAGCACCTCTAGTACTGCCACTTCTCTCAGCTTTTGGATCCCTTCCTCAAGGGTATTCCAACGTGTTCTCTGGTGGTACTCCTGCATTCTTTCCCTGTGGACAAACCTCTCTCTCACGCTCATTAAAAGTCGCTCCCAGAGGGAAAGGAGACCTGTCTCCCTTACAAATACCTGGTCCACACCTGAGTCCTGGGTCAAGGCTCCCAAATTCCTTGCCTCAGTACCATCCAGTTGCACACCTGTACCCATAAGGTCCCAGACCCGCAGTAACCAGGTTGTAAAAGGCTCACGGCCCCGTCGTACAATGTCTTTTCGCAGGTTACGGAGACTCTCGTATGACAGGGACTCGGTGATGATCTCAACTTCTGGCTCCCCTGCTGGTTGTGAGGGGCCCCCTTCCTGACCCTTATTATCTAGGTGCCTTGTTTTCATCTTAGACTTCCTAGTTTCCACAGGGGCAACTGCTGCTGGCTGTGAGTGCCCTTGCAGTTCAGCTGGAACCTGGATGGATGTAACATCTGTGGGTCCCACTGCTGCACCATCAGATTCTCCCCCTTTAAGGCAGGGGGAGGGTTTCTCACCAGCTGGGGAGAGGTCCTTCAGCATCTGGCCCATCTCACGTATCTCCTTTGCTAGCACCCCCACCCATTCTGGGTGGTTCCTTTCCGAGGTGGGCTGTGGGGCAGGGTCAAACTCTGGGGTAATATCCCTGGTCTCTGGGACAGGATCAGGCTCTGGGGTAACCTCCCTAGTCTCCGGGACAGGATCAGGCTCTGGGGTAACATCACTAATCCCTGGGGTAGGTATCAGGGTTGTTATCCAAGTCAATCTCCCCTTATCTCTGAATGTTAGATAGAACAGATTTAACAGGGATATAAGCAACACCAGCCACAATATAATGTCATTAGCATTTAAAGCGGATTGGAACCCCTTGAAGACTGGTGGGGTGAACTTCAAAAAACCTGTGATGGGTTGAGAAAAAAATTTCACCTGCTGCCACTTCCTCACAGTAAGTACCATTATTGAAGTAGCCCCAGAAACACACACTTAGAGTGCGATAGCTCTGAATCCATGTGGCCATCTTCCAGAGAAAATTAAAAATCCATGAATTCCTCAACTGATCAACCCACATAATAAGCCGGATAATAGCCACAGTAACCTTGGTTATGAAACTCATGTTTAAAAAAGGGCTTGCAAATGGGAGAGATATAGCAGTGACCACATGGAGGCCAATCCAGGGTAAGCTGGACAGCATGGAGTCACCTACCACAAGCTTGGGTAATTCAAGAACTGTTATTCCCTTTTCTACCCCTCTCTCAATGCCCTCAGGCAATGCTCCACGTTTCGGGCACCAAAATCTGTCTTGGTTTGAAAAGACAGGTATGGTTTAAGGAAAGGCAGGAGCCCCTTTTCTGCAATGCAGAGTGCAACCCCCCCCTCCACCCACCCCCCTACGAGAGAACATTATCTGTGGTTTCAAGGTGTAGCCACAACTACTTAGCATAACAATGGGAGGAATTCCACAGAAAGAAAAGGGGAACAATCCAACCCCCAACAAAGTAGCAAACTGCAGGAAGAAATAAGTGTATTAATGATCAACAGCTCAATACCCAGAGCAGAAAATCCGAAGGAGACAGTAGTACTGTTGAAGAGGAGGATTACATTTCCACCACCTGAATAAGATAGTGAATTCAATGGGTGTCTGCTTGCTGGAGAGCTGCAGAGGACCCCTGTTCTGGATCTGCTGGGATCACCTGTGATAACCTTGGCCAGTGAGGACCTAAAACAGCTCTTCCACCTGACTTCTGCTAAGTGCCCTACAGCAGGTGTGCAGCCAAAATACATGGGCTCCAAACTAGTGCTGCTAGACAATGAAAAATTTACTCTCCATTCAAATTTGTTTGAGGATCTGCTCAGCTAGATGTGTCAAAAGTCTTCTGAGGTTTTTGATAATTAAAATTATGCATAGAAAAACACCTGGAAATGTTTGCAGACACAGTCCAAGTGGGGTCTTTCACAGAGTTCCCAGTGAGCCAGGGGCTGCCCACAGGTCTGGCAGGGCAGGACCAGGCAGCTCTCATCCATCCCAGTGCCCTGACCAGGCAGCAGGACAGCTGGGGCAGCCCCAGACATCAGGCACCTCCTTGGGCAAGGGCACAGGCTTATATGTGCTCTAGCAACATTTAGGAGGTCGTCACAAGAACAAAGGGGTTTTTGGGCTCTGCCTTCACCTTCCCTTTCCCTCCATTCCTTTCTAAATGGCCAGGCCAATTCCCGACTGCTGCTCTGCAGGCTGACAAACCACTCTGAGGAAACACTGCAGGAAACCCTCCGGACGAGAGAAGGTGGGATGGAAAGCATCACTCAGTGGATTCTACTATCAAGTCCTGCTTTCACAGCCTCTTCACGCAGCTGAATTACTACGGAGCAGCAGCTCACAGCTGGATTGCAAAGGCTCCCTGAGGACCCGAGACAGGCAAAGAGACCTTCACAGAGCTGCTCTTTGCAGAGCTAAGCTGAGGAGAGGGTGGGTTTGATATAAAGTGGAGTGATAAGAGATACTCATTGGTGAAGAGGAATGATGTTAAATGGCTTATTTACAACATCATTTCCTCTCGACTTGCAGATGCTATCAATATTTGTGCATATGCTTCTCTATCTCCCTACAATTATGTCCATTTTCTGCACCCTAATAAACAGATTTCCTACAATTAGAGAGATGGCAGGATGATGATCTGGCAGCACAGGGCACTGCTCTGTGTTTTGGGACTAAACCTTGCTCAGTCACTTGTGAAGAGCAGTCCTAGACATACTGAACCTGGCCTTTTTTGCTGCTATTAGTTACCTTGCAGAGTTTACAATTGTCCTGGTAAATTTGCCCTGACAAAGTTTGGTTCTGGACACCCCTGTGAGCTCTGGTAATCGAGTATTCAAAAGAGCATCAAAGACACTAATTAATTCTACTCTGAAACTGCCCCAATCTTTTTCCTCTGCTCTCAGACCAGCAGTAGTAAAAATAAGATTTGTTACAGAGATAATAGGAATTCTAGCAAGCCATCTTACTGAATCCTTTCAGGAAAGACAAAGTGGCAGAGCACGATTGAATGGCCCAATTAACCTCAGCATAATATCTTCAATTGGCAATATAAAAAGCAAATGCTAGAAGTTCCTCATCTAATATCATTCAATCCTCTGCCATGATTTCTTATATTTTAGAAATGACCAGAGCTGCGATGCAGTTTATATAGTAATCTGTGGTAATTTTTTTCTGTCAAAATACCAGTGACAGGGAAAAAAAAAAAGCAATTTGAAACTAGCCCTCAGTCTAGGAGAAATTCCACTTTTGGATATAAATAGCAGCAACACCTGCCTAACCTAAATGCTCATTTTACTTTAAACTAGTTTAATTTAAGCAATAGAAGTTACACTTACTTTTAATGGGCAGCAGCTGTTCATTAAATTTATAATGACATTTGGGTACCCTGGTGATAGACATTCAGAAATATCATATACATAGAGACAGAAATTCATTAGTAGCACTATAGAGATGGCTTGGAAGGGAAATTAACTTGAAAAGAGACACTTGTTTCACCTCCATCTGCAGTTTGAAAACCTAGACTGTTATCTAAGGCATATAAATGCATCACAGAGTGGTATTAGCCAAAGCCCATCCTATAAAAAATCTGAAGAATTTTCACTGTGAAGACATACACATGCTTAGGATTTTTCTAAAAAATTATCATGGTACTACTCCCACTGAAATATACATTGGTTTCACTTTCATTTATATACAGAGATATACAAACCTAACATAGAGATTCATATATTACCGCCAAGGCAGTGGTGAGTGCATTAGTTTATGCATGTGATGGTATTTGCCTGTCAGGGAGCTGCTCATTTCTAATGCACTCTGGCTTTGTCCTTCTGATGCCAGGTGGATTATTTTTAACAGTAGACAAAAGGGTTGATCCACATATTATGAACTAACACAGAAAGTAATTACAGAACTCTAGTAACAAAACAGCTTTATTCTTTTAAGAATGTTGTCTCTTGGTCCATTGATTATACATTTAAATCCATCTCCAATCTCTCAGCTTGAGTCTCTTCTTCATGTCAACTCCATATCTCCTCTCTGAAAGTAGTACCGCTAGGACCTACCTGTACCATCTTACTTAAACATACATGGTACATGCTTTACCTAGCCCAGAGAACTCAGCAGGGGATGAGTACTAAAAGTGTTATTTCTACTTTCATTAAAAAGGCATCCAAGGTCAAATAAAGCTGAGCGTATGGACTCCATGGCATTTCAAATAGTCTGCAGTGAGACCTTTGCAACCTTTTTTACTTCAATGGGATTGCCAAATGTTATCCTTTGCATTTCATTAAGCAAGTCTGTTGATTATACATAGGAATGGACTAGAACATGACTGGATTAGAAGAAAATTTGTAAAGTGACAAACAAACCCAAACAGCTTTGTTAGTCTGGTTCAGCAAGAATTGATGATACAACTTCCATCTGTATTATTTAATTGTGTGGATCAGTAGGAGCAGATTTATAGAGGGAAAGAGTCTAAGAACCCAACATCCACACCGCTCACAGGGTTTTGTTTTGCCTTTTTCTCCAGAGCAGCTCTAGTCCAGTCCCGCAGACTGAAGACCTGTTTGTCGTTTCAATGCCTTAGCTACACTACTAGAGAGCATTTTTCCCTCTAGTTTCATGCAAAGGGAATCCAATTCATGTTTCAAAAACTGTTCTGTGACAGGAACCAAAGCCTGGTAATTATGAGCAGAGACATTTGTTTCAAAAAACTCTTCTGATCCAAAATAGTGCATTAAAATAAATAAAAAGCATATTAAGCACGGTTTTTACGTATATAGGAGACAGCTCATACTGGGGCTGCTCTGAGGACTGCATTTGAATAGCTCTGATAATTTAGAAGCATTTTACCCTCACATAGTTCTCTCTGCGCATAGTTCATTTTTTTCTGTTAAGTTAGTCCTCCTGTGGCAGGAAATTCATTAGCAAACTCTTTGGTGAAAGTAATGCTTATGTAAGTTGAAGAAAAGCACATTATCAGAAGAATGTTTTGATTAATTTGCTGTTCATTAATGATACACCTCTGTGGCTGTAGAGTAAGTTCTCTTTTGAACACAACTATAGCAATTATACACAGCTGCTTTTTTTTTTTGGAGAATCTAGTGTTCTGAGAACATTTAATCACTTCCAAGAAATGTTAGGTATTTGTTTACTTCAGGTTCCCATTTAAACTCTGTAGCACACAGTTGCAGAATGACTGGCAATCTGAGGTCCCAGAGGGCTTCTTCCAAGAAAGCTACAATTGCAGAGCCATAAAAAGTCTTCCTGGTGTTAAAAGGTGACCAGGTTTGTGTGTCTTGTCAACCATGAATCAGAGATAGAGAACATATATCAGCTTTAAACAGAAATCTTACAGTAATCACTTTTTCCAGCAGGTCAACTTGGACTCTTACTATGATGTACCTTAATCTGGATCATGCGTGCTTTACTTCCAATGTCATTGCAAACCAAAAACTTTGACCCTATTTCCTTAAGTGATATGCACCTTTTTGTGACCTTTGTCAGAATACTTAGCTTGTGTGACTGTTAAACTGGATATATCTTTCTTTTTATCATATTAGCAATTAGTGTTTATTGTGAGGAAAAAATAAAAAATAAGTAGCTTAGAATTTTTTTTTCCCTGGGAAAAAAAGAATTTAAATGACGATTTTACTTCTGTAATGCATCTGTGCACTTCTCTATTTTAAGGGGTATTATGGTGATGAAGACATCATCAGTGTTTTGACAACATCTACTAGCTACAGGTGTTATATCACTCCCAGTAAAAATAGCTGCCCTAGTAACAGCACTGTGCCAAGCTGGTACTAGGTAGTCATATTTGGCCAACATAACCTGCTACTAGATAGGGTATTCTTCACTGCAGTGCTACCATGTGTGGCAATAGAAAGGCCTCCTTCATTCACTTATTGTTTCTAGGGGTAAAATAAAACAGTCCTCACACATTGTGTGTGTTTCTGGGTTTCTAAAGAGCTTTATAATACTTGGGATGAAAACATTTCTATAAATATAAATAGGCATACTCTCATTTTCTCCACAGTTTGTCATCTGCTTAATTTTTTCAGTAGGTTTGCCCAGAATATTATTTTTCTAGCACTTGGTTTCAGCTAAGCCTGGTCTACTCAAAAATCAGCTCACAAGTTTCACTCAGCTGCTGAGCAAAGATTGGCTGGAGCGACTTACCAGTTAATAATTGATTAAAAGAAAATGGCTCTTCCTCCCAGACATCTTCTCACTTTTCCAGCCTCTAACATCAGATGAGTGGGAGTTGCAATGGTCTGCTATCACTGCTTCCATTTCTGTTTCTGCTGGAGCGAAGAGGGCAGAGAGTACTGACCAACAAGAAGACATCAGAAACACAGCGTGGCATTAACAGCTCTTGATCATTAAGGAGAACAAAGGGCCATATTT
This sequence comes from Acridotheres tristis, assembly GCA_037013685.1. Lineage (NCBI taxonomy): Eukaryota > Metazoa > Chordata > Aves > Passeriformes > Sturnidae > Acridotheres > Acridotheres tristis. Next base: position 124,855,116 of record CM072886.1, on the reverse strand, counting down.
CAGGCTAACAGCACAACATCTGCCAAAAATCTGCACAGAGCAGTTATAAACACAAATGGATACTTTGTGAGCACACTTCAACCAAATAACTTGAGTGAGCAGGTAGTTTTCCAAATACCTTCCTAGCTTTAATCCCAAGACAGAATTCTGTGCACAAATCAAGCAGCTTAATAGTGTTACCCTATGGAAATGTGCCCCCAGAGTCCAATGTTCCTCCTCTTTCTCTCGTACCCCCAAAATGACTCCTGTAAAAACCAGAACTTGTTGCAGAAATGAAAAGACCTTGAGGAGTTTTGTTCTTACGTTTTCACCATAAGAGGGAAGAAATTCAAAAGCATGATGCACAGAGAAAGTCGATAGGAACTTCATGGACCTCTGTGGAACATTCCTTCCTTCCCTGCTGTTAAATCAAGTTAAATATTTGTTTCATTTCTTTCTCTATAGACAGAGAAGATTTGAATGCCTTCAGTTTTGAACTATTGGTAAGAATATTAACAAAGGGTTAGATGCACAAGGGATTTTAAGACAGCTGTGCTCTAGCCCTCTGATGCATGGCTCTGGGAGGGAGCCTGCCTGGCTTGCACAGCCTGCAAATAGAGCAGAATTTCTAGATAGGCAAAACTGGCAACTCAGGTTAAAGCCACCTAAGACAGCAAAGCAGAAAAGCCCCAAAGAGGTGTCTTAAAATCCTCCCTTTTTGCAACTGTTAGCTCAAATTCTCCCCCCATACAAGAAAGCACTGAGGTGCTCAGGGAGAGGTGGCCTTTCACGAATCAGTGTCATACCAGGCAATATTCTCCTGACTGTAAAGTTACACTGGCTGCTGGTTAATGCTGAACTGTGAATCTTGCTGAAATTTGTTTCTTTTCTAAACTGATTATGACACAGTCCTATCATTCAAACCTTTGATGGGGATCTGATGGGGATCACCCTGTTGGTGTCTGCAGCTGTCTGAGATGCAGAAATCTGCATTTAGCTTCTGCTTTTGTCCTAACAGGGTTGAGCTCTGAGCATGAGAGGGCCCTGTGTATGTGTCTACCCCCATGCTTCTTTGTGGCCTGCAAAAAAGGCATCTCCTCCCTGCCATAAAAGTCATTCATTTTTGCACGGAAGAGGGGAACAAACATTTTCGCTTTCTAGTGATTGAGGAAGTTTATATGAGAAATAAGACACCTAAGAGTTACTATGGGGCTTATATCATACAATTTTCAATAAAAGATTACCACAGAAAATCTGAAGAGTTCATTTTTATAACTATTCAGGAACTAAAATGGGTTGCATAAAATGTTTCACCTTTAGTATTTACTGCAAATGATCCCATTTTGCCTCAATGGGGCCATGCTGGGGCAGCACTTCACGCTGGCTGCCATAGCTCACCCAGCTTCTGTGGTTCCAGCTGGAGCCACAGGAATGGTTCAGGTTTCTCTGCATGGCACTGCATGAACTGTGTGGCATTGAACTGTCCATTACTTCTGCATAGAGGGAACTTGCTCAGAGAAGTTTTGTTTCCCACCTGAGCCATCTCACTGACTCTAATAAAATCCTGCCAGCTGACATCCCCAGTCCTTGCAAAGAGAAGCACATATGCTTCAGCAGAAGTGGGACCTAAATTCAGACTAATTTTCTTCAGAGCAAATACTACAGGAATAGTCATGAGTCTTTTTGACTCTGCAGCCTGCAGTCAGACAAGTTCATTACCTTAAATACATATAATAATATCCAGAAGAATGTAGTGCAATCTTCCAGAGGTCTCAAGAATGATTAGGGACTGTACAGTTTTGGAAACAAACCTTATGCTTTCAAATAAGGTTTCTTATGGCCTTCCATATTACAGAGCTAGCTTAGCATGTCATGGAAAAACAAGAGGGACTTTAACAAAACAGCATTGTCAGCTCTTCCAGTTTTCCCACTACATTTCTTTAATCCATTCAGAAGAGACTGACCTTTTTTCTTTTGTATTGGTCTTCTATTCTTACCATATTGCACAACTGAAAATCTGACATCCTTAGCTTCTCAGGTATTCATTTTCACCATACTGTTCTAAGAAAGAAAATTCATGAATGGGAAATTGAAGCACCAGAGATCCAAAGAGCTCCCAGAGCCATTCAGGGAGTCGATTCAGGGAGCACTGAGTCCAGACCTCCTAAGTCTAACAGCAGGACATCAGCTATTCAATCATCCTTCCTTTCAATTGCACCATTTACCTGCCCAGAGATCACTTTCACATGATAAGTCTTTTTAATTTAAAAAATACTTATATTTTCAGTGCATGTTCATAACAAGAAAACCAGAATATTTTTACTGAATTATGTTCATTCTCTATCAGTTATTTATGAATACCAGACCTGTCTCTCCTTATTCAATAAAACACGTATGTATTAATTTAAATTAATGCAAATAAGGACCATTGATTCTTCTGACCCCTTTAATTCATTAGCCAGGCTGATTAGTTTTTTAGATAAAGTTGAAGGGAAAAAATATACCCAAGGTGAATTTTGAAACAACTGTGTCAAACTGAAACTGATCCTGAAGTGATCCTTATCTGCAAACTACAGGATATTTGTTCCACTGAACGTCAGAAGGATAAAATCTGTCTAAAGTCTCGTGTTAGCAATGGACAGCCACTAAAGAGCCCTGCATCTGAGAACAGGCTTTACTTTATTGACCATAAAAGTAAACAGTGTGTCTTATCATGCTCCTACTTAGGCAGCAAAATACTCTGAGATGGCAAATTTCTAAGTTTTCCATACTTTAAGTATATAACTTTTAATGGGCCAGTACTTTATTGAAAGACAGTCCTCAGCACAGACCTTGTAAAACCCAGCCATTGCACCAGTAAATGTTCTGGCCGTGTATTCTGACCTTTGCCTCCAGACTTGGGAGCTGGAGGAAGGCAGGGACGAAGATTTTTACAAACGAAGTGGAAATTTCCAAAGTGCTCAGTCTGGGAGGGGCCACCCAGGCCCCAAGGGCATTACTTACAGCCCCTAAATGCTGGCTGTATGATGTGATAATGGGGCATTTTAAAGCATTTCTCCTCAGAATAGGTATGTCTCCTTTTACAGTGTAAAGAACACTTAATAATGGGGCAACCATAGAACTGAGCTTTTCAAATAAGCCTAAAAAGTTTGTCAGGGGGTGTTATAATACAAGGCAGGCCAGACAGTGATTTCGGAAAAAGGGAAACTTCCACACCGCAGTCTTTTGCCATGAACTTGAGCAAAGTGTTCAGTAGGGTCTGGGAGCTGGGATTTCACCCCGCTACTCTGCTCTTAAGGATTTGAACTCATGATGCCTTACACTTTTCAGGGAAGGAAAGCTCTCACTTTTAGGTTATCGTATATTCTTGTGGGTAAGGGGAAGGAAAAAATCCCACTTGCAGTTTTTTTGTGTTGAAGCCACTCATTTTACATAAGATGATTAAATATTAATTGGCCAGAAGATAAGCATTACTGTCTAGATGTTCCTTTGGGCAAAGGGATGTCCCTGTTTCTATCCTGCCTCCTGTTAATGCCTGCACAGAGACAGGAAAGCAGGTGGCTCTCCTCTTTTAGCTCTTTTAGGAGAGTGCCTTGCAGCTGGGAAGGTACTCCTTCTCTTTGGACAAAGGGACATGCAGCTACACAATTCAGTGTCAAACAGCTGCCAGGGAAGGATGGGACAGAACCCCAGCCTGAAGTACCCCACCACGTGCTGACTCACGGGCAGAAAGGAGAGGGCAAAACTGCTCTTTACAGTTTTGGAGGTGCAAGAAGAGAAAGGGGAGAGGTACAAATCCTGGAGAAAGATAGATACCTCAACAGGGTCCACAACAATTGGAGTTCACTGAAATTCAGAGTAACTGTAGTTCTGGGAATGATTCTCCTCTCCTGAGCTCAACATATCTCTCATCAAAGAAAGAGGGATTTGAGGGAAACAGAAATAAAGAAAGGTGACATCTAGCTGCACTAGCAGGTGTCACAAAGCCTGGGACAAACAGCACCAGGGCTTAACGTCTGGAATTCAGCAGAAGACATGAAAACCTGTGAAGAGAAATTTGAGGCAGAGGACCCATGTGTCCCAGCTTGGTGGTTGCCTTATGGTCATCCACTCTACACGTCAGTAAAAGTACAGCTTGCATTCCTTGGTTATTTAGCTCTGAATCCCTCATGAAAATGGGAAAATATTCCTTGAAAAATGTACCTGTGCTCTTTATATACTTACTTTCAAATGTGAGTCATAGACTAAAATGCCTTCTGGATTTTTAGGTTGTGCAGAAGAAATGAAAGACAAGAGATTGCTGTGGATAAAGAAAATATGTCATATCTGTGCCATACCCAGCCATCACCATGCAAGCCCTGGTAACAGGGTTATGAGCAAGCAGAACCATCATGGAAAGAGCTCTGTGTCCTTCATGAGATGCAGCTCACCAGCAAGAAGTTCACTTATACAGTTCAAATTAAATTCAAACCTATATTAAACCAACTGGAACTTTTTATGTCTATCATGTAAATAATGAACTCTATGTCACTGATCTTAGAAGACTAATTAATCTGTTTTTGCATTTCATATTACCCAAATGAACTAGATATGAAATAGTGTCTTGGGTGGTTTTAAGAGATACCTTTAGAAACACTGGGACAAATCTGCACACCACCATTTACAATACAAATGCATTTCAGGCTTCACTCATATTCCTCTGGAGAAAACAGGATTCTTTTCTTCTTGGTCAAACTCTTGCTCTGCAGGCAACATTTGTAGTAATACCTTGTAAATCAAAGTATTTCTAGGCTTTGCTTACATACAAATGAAGAAAAGTGGGATGCATCAATTTTGGAGGCATATTTACCACATAAAAAATCTTGAATATTGACCCTACAGGTCTTGAAGCTGTAAATGTCAAGAAAATATAAATAACAGCAACTAACATAGAAGTGATTCCCACTTATATCTTTTTTCTGAATTCCGTTCCCTTATTAGATTATTATCTCTATTCTGCAGGAATTGGTTTTCCCTCCCAGAACCACTTTTTTTTAAGCACAGGTAGGAACAAGAAATTGCCCGACTCATTTACAAGCAGGTTAGTCACTAATACAACAGCAAATGTGGAGTATCATGCAGTAAAAAAATTCAGGTTTCAATGCATTAACACAAATATATAGCTACAGAGACCTGTGGTGCTGCTCATCACTTAAATGAGGAGGCACTTACGTGGCTTTTCTGCCCTCTGACCTGGGTGTTCACCCTCTTCCTAGTCTCCCCTACATGTCCTGTCCTGGTCATTAGAAATGCTGAAGGATTTCTCTAATTACTGAGAGTAATCTTCTCACCTACCACACTGCCTTGGTCCACAGAGGTGCCATGGCAGTTGTCAAACTGATTTTTTTCAGTTCCAAGGGTACCCTGAAGCTGGGGTCATCTGGAGACCAGTTAATCTGATGTTAGGGCTGCTTTATGTGGAGGATACAAAGCTGAGCTGGAAGAGTGTTTGGACAAGAGTATTTGGGACTCCTTCCAGTGGTGTGAGATTTCTTGGGCATGGTGACCCGGTAATAAGGTGCCTTACTGAGCCAAGACTGCAGGAGCTGGTAAAACAAGGGTATTTCCTGCTAAAGCTTAAAGGACCTCCCTCCTTACCTTCTCCTAAATAAAACCCTGAGGGGAAAAAAAAAATAAAAATGAGCAGCTTATTTTCTAACACCACAGAAACTGACATATTTGAAAGTTTTTGTTATCTCTTTTTCACCACAAACTAACAAAATTAAAAATGCTACAGAATATTCTGAATTATACACAAATGCACAAATGTTTACTTAGAAAATAATTCAGGTCCAAAGGGAGACAGAAAAGAAAACCAACAAAAAAACAGTAATGCTGATAGTGGAGACTGAAGCAAAGGTACATCTCTCAGATTAGCACTCTCTGACAGCTAACAGCATTTGCATGAGCAGTGATTTAGGTCATATTTTTATAAACACCACATACTTAAAGGTATTAGAAAGACTTCAACATCATTAAGGAGAGCTACTAAAATGATTGCATCAAATTTCCTTTGATGGTTCCAGATACTTTTATTTGCCAATGTCAAATACCAGCGATCACTATGGCTGCTTTGCCTCTGCTTTAACGAAAGTGACTGTATAAAAACCATATATACTACTAAGAGAAGGAATGAGAAATTTTACCTGGTAAGGACAACACCTTCTAACAAAAATAGAAGCCTATATTTAGGTTCTGTTACTTCATGCCTGGTTAGTCTGGAGAGCATGTCCGGGAGAGCAACTGGTGTTAACCAGTCTGAGAGTGTGATGCCTGCAGCAATACAAACTTGTTAATCTTAAGTTTAAAATAGATCTTCACAAGCAATTCAAATTAACTATATCTGATCCAACTAGTTTTATCTTAGACTAGTCAGTTCATTTCATCTCCTCTATTTTGGTGCTGGGAAAATTTTATAAAATGTCTTGATCATTATGTAGCCTGCACTGAATTGCAGATACAGGAAATTTGTGGACTTTCCAAACTTATAGCTTCAGCTCAGTAGAGTAAAATGAAACATCAGACACCTAAATATGAAGACCATTCAGCACAGTTATGCATGTTTCAGTGGCCTTTGCACTTGTAATCATAAATTAGTTATGGTCCTGATTAAAAAAAAACTATTCTATTCCACTTAGGAAAATCACTTTCTTCCATCTTGAGCTACAGTACACACCACAAAAGATCCTAAAATTTATAAGGATGGTAATCTTTATCACCTTCAGGAAAAAGCCTTCAGGAAATGATGGTGAGTATCTGCTGCTTCCAATGCCTTAATAGGATCTGTGTGCATTTGAATTTTGGAAAGTCATACAGTGTTCACAGCTGCCGAGATATAGACTTTGGAGACAGATATAAATCTTTAAACTGTATTGCCTTTATCAAGCAATCTGACTAAACAATATGTATTATTCTCTTGCCAAACTTTCCTTCTCTTAGGAGAAAGAAAGATCCACTTGAAAAACTGAGCTGCAGAGCATTAGATTTTTGCTTGTTTTCTAGCATTTTTTTAACAACTCTGGTTGCAATATCAGAAAATCACATTGGGTATTCGCTTAGCTCAGTGCAATGATCCTACTTGAACTGGGGCTGCTCCATGGGGGTCACCTCTGGTGGGATTTCCTGGGCCATGTCTTCAACATGCAAGTTCCAGCTACTTACTGGCTGCCAACAGTTTAGGAGCACTCCTGCTCACACATTGCTGTTTGCTTGTGCTTTACTGTCTTTTAATGATATGGAGAGAGAGGAGATCATGAATTGCAATTACCAGTGTTCTCCCCATGAAGAAGTGACCATGAAGTAAGCTTCCGCCAACTCTGTTGCCTAAAGAATGCAGCCTGCCCACTGTGCCTCCTGTGAAATCAAAGCCTCCTCCCACTTTCTTGAATTGTATCTGCTTTGTACATCAGTTTTAAGAACAAATGACCTTGAAGCTGTATGTATAGCAAAAGGGAAGAATATGAGTCCTGTGTAAGAAACTGGAGAAGTATTATGGTTTTTATATCAATAAGCAAAGCATCAACAAGCCAGATATACACATGTGCATTGTGAACTAAAAAAGTCCTGCCCTGGCATCCAGGGAAGATGCAGCTTGCAGTATTTAAAAATGCATCTTCAGGTTACTTGAAACATTAATTATAAAGATTAAAGATTAATCCTGCTCGAGGAACTTGGCTTGTCAATGGAAAATGTATGGTGAAAGCAATTGTTCTAAGTCTTTAGAAACAGTACTGGAAAGGGTCACTGAAGTTAGCAAACTTTTCTCAAAGATAAAGGCTCTATGTGTTTCAGAATCTGAAGAGCAGCCATGTGAAACACTCCTAATTCCCCCACTCACCTGTACTCCAGAGAACATCACAAAGAGGAAAAGGGTCACTCCAAAAGGCATATAGGATATTCATGAAATAAAGGGAATAATAAAGTTTGGCAAATCAGAATATGTCTGCTCTAAAGTATATGAGGTACCCAGAGTGCAAGATTTTGGTCAGTCAAGAATATGCTCCATTACGTAAATACAGGACTTGAATGGAGCTCACCACCAGAACAAATATTTACTTTCTGGTGTGTCTGTCCTTCAGTCATCAGAATGACTTCAGGAGAAGCTAGGGGAGCTGTCTGCATCAGAATAGTTCATCTTCTTATGTATGGCTGGATAGAGTCACTGCCCCTACAGGTGGAGGGAGAATAATCTTTTCTTTGGTCCTCCTTCAGGTCTAACTCAGGCTCTGCCAGGCTGCAGTGATACTGATGTTAAAGCTCACAAGTTCCACTATTTCTCAGTTGCTTTATTCATTTTTTGTGGCTTTCTGGGATATTTTCCTCTGTCCATTCTGGCCACAGATTTATATATTGTTTCAGGCTGTTTCACACTCATTTATCTGTCACTTTTGCCTTTTCCATGCTTATCCATGGCACAAAGGCAAGTACATCCTTACCTTCCTCCAGGCTGTGGGAAGACTATGGTCTTGGATATGGTGAGAAGCAGAGGGGTAGATATTTCAAAATAGTCATTCTGAAACTGAGTGACTGATACAGCCAGTGAGACATTGCTGAAAAGTTGTGGGAAACCCCTGGCTATTATTCTAATTCCTCTAAAGTCTGGGACAGGTTCAATGCAGAAAAAATGGTAGAGCCAGCCCAAGCACTGGAATATGTAGGATTCCCATACTTTATGTGAAGAGCCCTATTACAGCTAATGGTGGAACACAGAAAAAAACCTGCATAAAAATCCTGCTGGTGGGACTGTGGAAGACAAGAAGCTTTCTGTAAGTGTCTCTGGAAGGTTGTTTCTGGACAAACTGACATGGGACTAGAAACATGGAGCTAAGGTCAGTCTTGTGTTGTGATTGGTGAGACCAAGACAAAACCACCTGGGCAGTTTTTCAGTTTTGCCCTGAAAGTACAGAGACCAATTGAAGTATGAATGACACATTTTTCCTGTATGATTGTGTGCAAAATGTCTTTGTATTGCTTAGTTCAGAGCTATTTAAATATAGGATAAACCTTTCCCGGTTTACGTTACTTCCACTTGGTCAAATTGGCAGCCCTGCTGGTGGTCCCAGCCAGTCCTTAATGGAGAGGAGAAAGCAAGCTCCTCAAAATCTTTCCATGGAAGATACTAAATAATTATATTCACTGATGAGAAATACTGCAGCAGGTTGGTCTGCATAGCCCTTCCACTTGTGCTGGCTCCCACAGCAGCAGCGCTGCACGAGGCACGGTGGGAATGGCTGTGCAATCCAGGTCGATCTCAATCAAAAAGTAACAAAGAACTTAGTGAGGCTGAAAAGAGGACTGTGAGGCTAAAGTTGTAAACTGATAACAGGTTGGACACACTGCACTGTTGTGTTGTGAAAGCCTAACGTTTAGCTTCTGTTTGCTTTAACTTGCTAATATTTTCCGTTCTCTGGCTGTTGTAAATGTCATTTCTTTCCACAATCATGAGGTGAGGCCCTGATGTTTTCTCAGAAAAGGGTCCAGCTTTTATATCAAACCTTCTAATCATAATTTTACTGCAGACCTTGGACAATTTTGATAAGTGGTTATGTTATGAATTGTTGCAAGAAAAGCTTCTAATCTTGAACTTGAGTGCAGGCATGTAGAATGGATCGAATTTTGAAATAAAACAAAATAAATACGTTTTAATGTATCATTTACAAGGTTCCAAGAAGCTGCTGTGATTATCAGATGCTGCAATCATTTCCAGGAGCTACTTAGAAGAAGCTGTCAATTCCTTCAGAAGTAATATGCCTAGGAGATTTCAAAAAGAGATGCCTTAGTAAATTTCTCTTTTCTAAGTTTGAACTCATCTACAAAGTAAATTATTTAAATTTCTAAAGAATTTTTTTTTAAATAAATCAGGGAGATGGAAAACAGTGTTCTAAAGTCTGCTTGCACAGTGAAATATTCTATATTCTAGATAAAATCACACACATATTTTAATCTGTGGATAAGAAAGAAGATAACATGGTGGAAATATGAAACAGAAAAAAGTTAAAAATAGAACAATGCAACAATCGATGTAAAAAGAGCTCATACAAACTAGGAGATAAACAGCACATAGATGAGTTATTTTTCTTTTGATATACAGGATTACCAGGCACCGATCTTCAGTGAGAGCTATGCATAAGAATGGGCTTTACAGCTGAATTATAGTTACGGTATTTGCATGGGAAAAGTAAACAGAGTTACATGCCTGCTTCTGTAGACTTCTAGTTGCAGTAATAATTCATCACACATATTTTTGTCCATTCGAAGAACTCACAATGTTATGCAGCAGCATTCAGTGACTGAAATTTTTATTACAATGGCACGTCATTTTTGCTGAGCTAGTTTTGAGTTCAGCACAGTTGGAAGATGAACCTGTTCACCTTATAATATTGTTTGCTTTATTTATTGTTTTTCCATATTACCCTTTGAGACTCTCACCGTGTAATTTTATGGCTTTCAAGTTGTGTGGGTTGACCTATAACTGTAATAAAAGAATTTGGAATGAGATAACACAAGTTTTTCCATTACTTACAAAAGGTTGAAGCTACTTATTAAACAACTTCATATTCTGTAACTTTGCTAAAATGAATACTTTTTCAAGCAACTGTTTTGTTGTAGTAGACCCTTGCAGCACACAGATTGTATGAGATAGGCCTGTGCCATGAACCCAAACAAGAAAAGACTATGGCTTATATTTTTAATTCAACCTTTATGAAGAACACTGCATTTCCTAGTTACAAATTAACAGTATGTGATCATCCTACATAACTACTCCGAGACACAGGTTGTGTTTCTCGTGATTCATGCTCTTCTTAAAGAGCATTGAGTTCAGTTCAGATGATGCAAAGAAAATAGAGGAAGATTTGTCCCTCATTCTGTCCCCAAGGGATTGACCCACCAAACCACTCAACATGGATCCCATCACATCTAATGTACCCCTAAGTTCCATGCCTTTGTTCACACAATCAGCTTTTCCTCCAAGTCAAATAGTGCCCTGTGGATGTGCCTGGACTGCAGGGCAGGTGTGCTCAGGGTGCTCCCCACAGCCCTGCTCCCCCACTCACCAGGACAGCAGGACCTGTGGGCGTAATATTTTTCCTTTCAGCTGTCAGCTCAAGTTTCTTTGCAAAAAAAAAGAAGTCAGTGTTCAGGAAGTTAGGACTCTGGGAACAGGGACCACTGACACACACCCAGCTCTCCTCCCACTGCAGAGCTAATGCTTGGCCAAAGCATGCATACTGCCCTGTAAACCAGACACAGTCTGAGTTCTCCAGGATATAAAGTGAAAATGGCCAAAATACTCAAAAGGAGCTCTAAAATCGTCCAAAGAGGCAGGCAAACCTTCTAAATTAGGATCCTAAATTTCCAGCTGTCTTCCAGTAAAATGTCTCACAAGGCAGATATCTGAAAACTTTAGTAACTACCACCACTATTAGTAGCACTAACATCCCAGGTAAGTACTTTCTAGACAATTAAACTCTGCTGAATTTGCTTGGAATTGCATGCAAAATGCATTATCCAAACAGTGGAAAAGGAGAGAAATCCAAACAAAAAGAAAATAAAAATCCGGTCTGTCATATAGCAGCATAAGCCACTTAAAATCCCACTGAAACTCACTGAAAATCAAGGATGAACACTGGATCAAGCTCTCATAGATAGCACTGGGTCCAGTGAACCACAGCCCATCCCCAGTCTGTCTGTGCCATGGAGAAAACTCAAGGCTGAAGGTCTCCTTGTGGCAGGAGTAGCCTTGGCTATAGCAGTAACTGCACAACATTTCACAGGCCACCAGGGTAAAAGTATTATGGGATTGTGGCTGGTGGGCAAGAGGAGCTGCTTTTCCTGGCATGAGTTAGGTCATCCCCAAGCTGCTTTCTACTGGTATAAGTTAGGTCATCCCTAAGGCTCTTTTAAATCTCATAGTTAGCCAGGTACTTAGCAGCAAAATACAAGACAATAAAAAGTTAGGCATAGCTTGGGAAAGCTGAGGCTAAATGCAAGAATGCTGCATGACTTCACTTGTTTTCTGCTTGGCTATAGTTAGTCTATAGTACCAAACAGATCGTCAAACAGATCCCATCCACATCAGGTGCTATTTCTGGTGGTACTGATACACTGACAACCCAGTACAGCCTTTCGTGCATGAACATGGTGTTGTATTGCTTCAAACAAAAAAGCTGTTTCCCTATGTCTGGAGCCGCAGGCTATCATGCCCCCAGCTCTTGGGAGTGGCTGGGTTGGAGTTAGGTCATTGCCACCTGTGAGGTTTGTCCTGGGATGCATTTAGTTTTTGAAAGGAGGGAGCTGAAAAGTAAAGAATGAAATATTCTGATGTCTCTGAGGATCTTACAGGGAAGATATGAAAAAGCATGGTTGCATAGACTATTGGCCTTCTAGTGCTAACAAAACTGTTGTTGAGCATTGCCTTGTCATTGTGCCTCTTCTTGGAAAGCTACAGATGAGACTGTAAAGATATAAAGTGGATTAGAAAGGGATGAACTAGGCCCTAGCTTCATCTGTCAGAAGGTTAAGGCTTGGATTATGCTGCAATCTGAATTCACAAGTGACTCATCAATTTGCAGTTTCTATTAAAATATATTTTAAGTCCTCAAAATTATTTTGGACAATTCTGTCTTGTGCATGAAAAATATATTTCTGTCTCTATATAATACTGTCTGCAAAAACCAGCAAAGACTCGTGTATTCCACTATTTACATAATATATTTCCTGTGCCAGTAGTGGTTTACCATAATGACTATATAATCCAAGGGCAGCTTAACATAGATAGTGCATTTCAATGCTGCATTTTCTTTTTCATTTTTAAAGGATAAAAATACTGATTGAAATGTAGATAAAGTAAGCAATAAACTATTCTGTAGTATTAGCCAAAAAGACACATTCCCCCACCCAAAAGCAGCCATACTTGGTGGCAGTTGCACACATCTCAAGCTGAATTCTAGAGCTGAACACTACTTCTGCAAATTCTGCCACAGCCTAAACACTGTTCCAGCTTCTCTGCCTGGTTTATATGTCAGGAGTAAGCTTGGGGATCTTGTTTGAGTACCTTGATCTAAGATTTAAAAGAAAAAAGTTTTCCAAGGCTTGGGTTCCAAGGATCCCTTTATAAAGCACTAGCCCTTATCTAACTTCTGGTTTGCACATCTGTCACCATTAAGACTGACAATAGCAGGATATATTATACTATACTGTGCTATGCTATGCTATGTTATATACTTTGTATAGATACAGATGTTTTCACTTTTTCAGAATTAACATAATCTTCATACTTTTATGAACGACTTTCAGTTATGATATTTTTCAGATATGTCTTTTAATGTAAGAGTGTAGAAGAACAAGAGACACTCTCTCTGTATCATGAAAAGGTTATAATTAAAATCTCTGAAATCACTTGCTTCAAAATGCTTTTTACTCTTATGGTTTCATATGGAAAAGCTGTCAACTTCAGCCAAAGAACAGGATTTCCTTCCACACCTTTCAGGAATGACTGTTCTGCTAATAGCCACTAAGTATCCAATAGGAAAGAAGAAATAAATAAGGCAAATCCAGCCACAACTCAGGATCACACAAGAAAGCGATCTTTCAAAAGAGAGATGACAAAACAGTCCCTGCCTTTGATATAACTTCTGATGATGGACTGAAATAGCTAAGTAAACAACTTGTGTGGTCCTTGTAGAGCTTTTGTGTCATTCATGTAGGACATGTTCATTTGAAAGTTCTTACATTTGCATCTCTTTTGATTTCTGCTCAACAAAATCAAGTTTGTGATGCTTCACATGATGCTTAAATTTTTCTGTTTTCTGACTGAAAATTACGTGTCCTGCTATTTATTTGGGGGATATCCTAAGTTATAATTGGCATGTTTGATTTCCACACATCTTGAGAAACCCTTGGGCTATTACCATTAGGTGTTTTCCTGAGAGTGACGAGAGAAGTCTGGTAATCAGAGTTAAGAAGTCTCAGAAAAGCCACATACAAAAAAATATTAATGAAAAGCATTTGAATAACAAATGTTTTCAAAGAAAATCATTATCACTCAGATATTGGGTCAAATTCCCAGCTAGCTTCAGTGTAGCTTTTCTGATTTCTGCCAGATATGGATCTGGCTCATGTAGCTCTTGTAAAAATGAACGCTGAAGCTTGGGCTTCTCAGTAAAGTAATTCATTAATCAATGTGTATATCTGCTTATCACCATACATATAATTTCTGAAAATGACAAGAATTTTGTCCTTGCATTCCCTCTAGAATCACAAGGAAAATTTGCATGGACTTCACTGGGTTATGGATCACATCCTGTATATATCTACATTTTAAAATCCTGTCCAATGCTTCCTCTTTCAATGGAAATTAATAGTTTCTTGAATTGAAATGACCAGTTTCCGATTTAGCTTTGCATAAGCAGAGTCCAGTGGGATTAAATATGAATGCTGGCTTGGTTATTCATTAATCATAAAAATATGGTGTGCAGTTAGTTATGTAAGTGATTATTTTTGCACGGAAATGTCTGCTACTTTTATGCCTGTGCAGACGGACCATGACAAGTGCAGCAGAGAACTTATAAACCCATTCACCTTGATATACTGTTTTATCAGAACACACAAAGATGCATAAATGCTCTGGAGCCAACACTGATTTTAGATGTTAGCATAATGAGAGGTCAATGTGTCCAAGCATCTGCATTCAATTGTACAGTTACGGGGAGAAGCAGCAAAAGTTCATGCGAGACCTCTTTTAAATCCTTCTGGCCACATATGACCTATGTAAAATATTTTATTCTGAGAACTTTTGAAAATGTAAACATTGCAGCTCCTATTCATTTAAAAGTCTGAATAGTCAGATGAACAATGTTGAGCTAGCCCCAAACAATGCTAAGTTCTTTGCTCCCATTCAGCCACAGTGTTTTGGGTCAGGGAAAAGGGACGAGAACAAGATGTGATGTGCCATTGGAAAATGGTAAGCAGCAAGGAGCAAATCAACATCAGATGCAAGTCAGAGGTCTGTTGAAACAGGTTCAGTACTTGGTTTCTTTTCCTGCAGGCTTGCTGGAAGCTGAAATTCTGCACTGGACAGGGTAATTCAATACGCTTGGCATATAAGAAGTTGCCTCACTGGCACAGACATCTTCTATCTAAAAATGAAGGAAATGCTAGTTCCACCTTTGTCTCCTTCCAGTGTCCTTGCGTCACTGGCACCCCATTGTCTTTTCCAAGTACAAAGAATAATCCCAGGCTTGATTCACTGTGCTTCCCTTTGTCGAGGCCAGAGCTCTGTCATGTCCTTGCTCCTTGTAAAAATGAGCCTCATGAATTCTCTCTTTTCTGGTCATTGTTGCTACTTTATGTAAGTGTGTTAGGTTCAGATTTTTATTTTCAAGAAAAGATGTAGTCAGATTACAAAAGTTTCATGATATAGCTCCCATTGAAGTCTTCTTCTCTGAGAAAGCCATGCCTTAAAAGTAGTTCCTAGATGGGAAATTGGCCCATCACGATTTTTTATTTCTTTTTTTACATGGTGAAACAGAGTATGACTGTAAGGAAATAGTAACATTTCTTCAGCTCTTTTACAAATATAATGGGTATTTGTGATGGCAAAACTTGTCTAAACATTTTTCACTAATATAAATATTTTGAACTGAAGAGATTAACAATCAGTTTCTTGTGTATTTTCTTTGCTGCTGTTTTGTTCAGTAGCTAAAAAAAAACACAGGCCAACCTGGTGCATCTCTTGAAGAACTCACAGCCTGACAGAATTGCCAGAAAGAGAAAGGGCCGCACATAACAGGTGGAGAAACAGGAGAATGGAAAGATGGAAGGAATCAAGTATAAGGTCTCATGATTACTTAATCACTATGTCCACATCTTGTTCCATAATGCATACAAGATTTCAGCCATCCAATCTACTGAAATCCCTCTCAAGACATGTCAGCCTTTAACTAAACATCCCCCTCTCATCCTGATGAGTTATCCATCCCCTTTGCTGTCTTCTGCATTATCTTGTTATTTTGTTATGCTCATGCTATTTGTGAGTCTTAACATACTGTTGCCATAGTGTTAGCCATGCTGATCACTTAACACATGGAGGTCTCTGGGTTTTCCAGCTGTTCACATCTCTCATCTTCACTGTACTACCTACTGCATTTGGGAGTGTCCTGTCAGCCAGTGATCTTGACCATCAAACCATTGTAACTCAGTGTAGTATCTGAAGGATACTGCTGGAAGGAGAAAGGCAGCTTCAGTGTTTTAGACTACCCAGGTAGCCCTAATGAGTCAAGTTAGTCATCCTAAAAGGGACTTAGTCAGCGTTACCAGCACAGCACCATGTTTTGCCACTGCAAGAGGAAGATTTTTGTAAGCTGCTCTGTCCCCTTCCTCCAACTCATTGCTTATAAGGGAGCAAGTCTCCAAAGCTGGTCTACCAACAAAAAGGGCAGACCGTGGTAGCGTCCCTCATGCCTCTGCACTGTTTCTATGCTGTCTCAATATGGGTATTTCAATATCCCATCGTATCTCGGAAGGAGTATCAGGTAAAGGGTTGCAGCTCTTTAGAGACCAGCTCTGTGCAGAGCTGTCTGCAGGTCTGGATTGGAGATGGACCAGTGAAACACGAGTTCCTTGCACCCCACACGGTGCCCCAAGTGTGTTTTTCCTTGTACCGGGACATCCTGAGGTGCTGCACGCCACGCTCTAAAATCCCTGTTCCACATGGAAACCCCAGGGCCGAACTGGGTGGCTGCGCTCACCCTCGGTGCCCACGTTTCACGGGCACAGCAAGGGATGCGCACTCAACTCCCGAGCGGGTCCTTCAGCGCTGCTCTCTCTGCTCGGCGCTCCCCGCTCGGCACCCTCACACCCCTCCCACGCCGAGGGGGCTCGGTTCCCGAGGGCTCCGCCGCCGGGCTGGCCCCGGTCCGCGGTGCCGCCGTCGGGAGACCCGGGCCCCCCCGCGCCGGGGCCCGCGGAGAGGGAGGGCAGCGCCGGGGGGAGGGGCCCGGCCGGGACGGCCTCATAAATAGCCCTCGGCGGGGCGGCGGCGGGAGGAGCCGTCGGAGCCGCCGCTGCCGTTCCGCGGTCAGAGCCCGGTCAGGACCGCGGACAGCGCCCCCCTCCCCGCGCCCACCATGACGGCGGAGACGCACCTGCAGGGCGTGGAGATCTCGGCCGCGCAGTTCTTCGAGATCTGGCACCACTACGACTCCGACGGTGACTCCTTTCCCTCGGGGGCGCGGGGGGCGAGGGGGGCGAGCCCGCGGGAGGCTGGGGGGACAGCTCGGCTGCCCGCCCGGAGCCGGCCCGGTCCCCGCCCGCCGCCCGCAGCCTCGGGCGCAGCCCCGGAGCCGTCAGGGGCCGGGGCCGGGCGAGGAGCGAGGGGAGCCGCTCGCCGGCAGGGAGAGCCGGGTCGGAGACGCCCCCGCCGGCGCTGGAGAACGGAGAGAGAGTTTGGAGGGAGCGGTGACGGCAGCCGTAACTCTTTCTGTTGTAGGCAATGGGTTCATGGACGGGAAGGAGCTACAAAACTTCATCCAGGAGCTGCAGCAGGCACGGAAGAAGGCAGGCTTGGTAGGTTAATGTTTCGCCCCGCTTTTCCGTCTTCTTCGGGAAAGAAGAGTTTTCATGAGCAAACTCCAGTGCCCCGGTTCCTTCTGTTCTCTCTTGGCATCACACCTGCCGCACCGGGCAAAGGGAAATAGCTTGGTTAGAAAAGAGCAGGTTGCAAATCAGCTAAATCGTCTGCTTTGAAAAAGGTGAAACCAGGGTCCACCTCACTGGTGAGCGGCTCCCGGTCGTGCCTTGCCAGGCTACAAGCTGATACTTCTGACAGTGTTTAAAAAGTCAAGAAATGTGTGGATGCTGTCTTTTTGTCTTGGATGGGACCTTATCCCATTGCAATTAATCTTGTCTGATCCAGATATGTACTCATTAAAACTAGCGGGGAGAAGGAGGGAGAGAAAGAAAACTTAAAAAAAAAAAAAAAAAAAAAAGGAGGAAGAGAAAAACCCAGAACTTCAGGGTAGCTGGACTCTTAATTTCACACCTAATGGGCAGCACGGGCTGAAATGCGTTTCTGCCCCTTGGTGGTCACTAAATAGATCTGCAGATGACTCCTAAACACTTACTGCTCTTCACCGGGAGTAAGAGTACCAAATCCTGGCTGTTTAAATGGCTCAGAGAAACAGTGAAGTTTTTGACAGTGTTGTCAAAACATTTCTGTATGTGAGTTATCAAAACATTAATTATTCATTTCCTCCAAACTATATCCATACAGGGAAGAAAAGGGAGAAAGAAATTAAAGATTCCGTGTAAAAATACAGCCACTTTTAGCATCAAACTCCAATATATAACGTAATGGACTCAGTCTAAATGAATCTATGCTAAAAGACTTCTGAAGAAATAGAAAAATATATAATTTAAGTGGATGATGTGAGCATGGAGGAAATAGATTAATACTTCATAGTAAGAATGCCTCCAAATTGAGAAGTAGTTTTTCAATAATTAACTTTGCTTTTAAAGTTCCTATATATTTTAGACTTAAATACAGAAAAAAAAAAATATGAATAATTATTTTTGTGGAAAAATTTATCATATAAATTGTATGAGTACAAACTTTGCACATATGAAAATCTGTCTCCCAGCAATGCCTCTGATGTTACTGCAGTCTAGGTAGCAGTTAATTCTTATTAGAGGCATTGGTGTAGGCTCTCATTTTCCTGAGCGTAAGTTCAAACTAAAATTAAAAATAAAAAAAAAGCAAAATTCAAGTTAAAAAAACCCCAAAAGAAAATGGAAAATTGGGAAAGGAATGTGGGGGTTTTTAGGAGGAAAAATATCTTTTTTTCACAGAAAAGATTAAACGACTTCAATACATTTCAAGTACTGCAACAGAACTAATCTGTCTTCTGTGCTAAAGTGCAGGAAACTTAAGTTTGCTCGGTAGAAAGAAGATATTAAAGCCTCTTTATATTTAGTATGAATGGCATTGTTAGTGGAAATGCTAATATATTGTGGAGTAGTTAAAAAATAATTAGAAGCTCAAGGTAAAAAAAATTATAATTTTAAGGTCAGGATCTTTTCGCTCTTGAGACATGTGTGCATCTCTTAAAAACATAGCCTACTCAAAGCAACACAGAAACCCTTTCAGGATTATTCTTACCTGCTACAAATGTTATAATAGATGTGAGTTTTTAAAAATAACTCTTGTCAATATCTGACACTGTATTATAAAAATGTTCAGATATTTAAATTTTTCTGTCCCATTTCTCTGATTCAAACCTAGCTTTGGAGTGTTCTGCTGAAAAGAGCAATCTACAGTAGCAAAACCAAATTCAGCACCTGGTCTGTGAGCTCTGGAGTATAGCTCTATGTCATCTTAGGTTTCAAATCTAACCTGATTCTTGTATTTGAAGGCTCATTTGCTAAACAAGCATCTCATTAGTTCCTTTCTTGTCTCACGGGATACTAATTCAGTATCTTTGAATATCTATTCTTCTGCCAGAAGGGACACATTGAGAAACTAGTGTAGGTTATATGTCATTTCCTTGTCTGTCCTTCTTTTAACACCCCAAAGCTTCTTTGTCATCATTAACTTCTGGATTTCAGGTCACTCTTCAGCTCACTATTTTTGAAATATTCAATTATGCATTCTTCATAGCTGGATTTTACATCAGTCATGCCACATGCATTAAAGAATTACATTGATGCTGTCATTGAATAGGATGGTTTAATATCTCCCAATATTCTTCCCAACTGCAGAACTGTTCTAATTATGTTCTGATGCTAATCCTTGTATTAATCCACTCAGTAAGCCTGTACTTTCACAGCTGCTTTTTCTCAGACAGAGGGGTAGCATGCAGCTTGATTCAGGCTAGCACCCCAGAAAGGGGGGAATGTCTGCTCAGAAAATTTATTGCTTGGGCTTTGGTAACATTAGGCATTTCTGCTTCATGCGTTATGGTAGATACTGAATTGATCTGGTATAACTTCAGCCATGTTTAAAGAACTCATTTTTAAAGATAAAATCTACAAAAATGTATAAACATAGCTTCTGTTTATTGTGACCCACATTTATGCAATACATTCTTTTTGGGTGTGCCAATTGCTGAAAGAAACTCTGGGGTATGAGTGACCAATGCAGATGTTGAGAAAGCGTCAATAGATGGATCTTGTCTGAGCTATTCCACACCCGTTTTTCACTTTCCCTGCCTATATAGATAATGACAGTATTTTTCCACAGAAGTATGTGATTTATGAATACAATTATGTGAGTGTTTCCTTAGTGCCAACTAGCCTTACATTTTCAAATCATATAAAAAAACCTAATTTTTCCCACTTGTTGGAAAAATATCTTTTCTGAGATGTCTGAGGTGTGAAGGGCTAGTTTCTTCTTCAGTTCAAAAACTGAGCATTGCATCTCTGTCAGGTTTAGGACTAGGTTAAATTTAGGCAAGTTATTTTGACCAAAAATATTTATTTGAGTAACATAACTCTTCAAGCAGCTCATGAGCAGGTGAAGCGAACACCAAAAAACTCATTATAATTTCTGAATAATGAAGTAGAGAATAAGCTTTTCCTGTTTTGTGTAACCTGTAATCAACTGTGCCTCCTCCAATGGCTGGACACTGTCCGGCACTGCAGAGCTGCTAGTAGAAAGATTAGTAAAATATTTAACCAAGACTAATTAAAATCCAAGTGTCTAATTCTCTATTCTATCTGCTAAGCAAACTTGCCCCACTTTGGGATCATTAGATGAAAGGTGACTTTGAAGTCCATTATATTAATAACCACATCTCTAATTAAAGCCACAGCAAATTACTAACCTGCTATGGATGACTTTGACAGAAATAGGATACTAGGCCGTGACTGTATCAGCTACAAGGAACTGACATTTTAGTTAGCTTTGGTAGGTGAAATTTGGGACAAGCTACAATGGACTTTGTACAGCTGAGAGCCCCTGGGTCTCCAGTGAGAAAATCATTTAGGTCCTCTATAATCAGATCTATTATGACAACTAAATCTCTAATTTCTAAAGTCTGATGTAACTTCATCTATAACCGTATGATTGTCCATTGTTTCAATATAACTGTAACCCTATTCTTGCTGAATGGTTTCACTAGCTTCCACCTCTAAGAAATACAATGAAAATTAAAAGTTTAATCAGTATTGAAGGTTGATGACATATCAGAGGAAGGCAGGTCAAGTTGAAGTGTGAAATCAAATATTTAGATATTTACCCCAAGGCTGACACTTTTTGCCTTAGCCTAGAACGAGAATAGTATTTAGGGAACAGATGTATAGCAGGCACCATAATATATATGGACAACAAAGAAAGCTTTATTCTGTCAGATTTAAGGTACTGCTTGAAGTTTTCTCCTGCCTAAATCTGCCTTTCTACATTTAAGCAGTGACATTTTGATTCTGTTTCCATGATAACCAGATACTAAACAGTGAAAAATATGATACTGTGATGAGATCTTTTAAGACTAAAATAGCATCCATTGTTCAGGAAAGATCCACTCAAAGACATGGAAAGACTATTTTTGTGTTCAGATGTATTATACTGAAATTGTTTTCCTTATTTTGAAAGATTCTCCACTGCCTTCAAGTTACTAATTTAAAAATGAAAACTAAGGAAATGGAGTAATTGCCTATGAACTTCACTATCACCATCCTAAACAAAGGCACTGTTAGACACATCTTCCGACATATCCGTCCTTATAATTTGTTCATTCCGTAAATTATACGTTCTAAGTATTTAGATGCCAGTCATTCACACCAGCAATAATAGAATTCCCTAGGAAGTAAAATTTATCAGAATGACATTATTTATGACAAAATCAATGCTCGTTTTCATTTAAACTTGGTGAGTGTAGCTGAAATCTATGAGTATTCCATTAAATGTGGTATATTATTTGGCAAATACATTATTCAAGTATGTACACATATGTTTCTTGTATTTTAAAATAATGCTTCTATCATTGTAACTTTGTAGGATTTAACACCTGAAATGAAAGCTTTTGTGGACCAATACGGGAAGTCTACTGATGGAAAAATAGGTATAGTTGAGGTAAGACAGTTACTTTGTAACTTTACTCGAAGAAAATACATTTAGCACAGAACAATGTGAGCATTATGCCAATACTTAGGATTTTTAGATACATAGAATATTTCTTCCTCGCTCTTAAAATCTTTTTTTTCTTTCCACTAATGAAACTTTTTCATTAACAAGTAATGCGCTCCTTACCGCATTCCAGACATTTCACAAGTCATGTAACCTTTCTCTCTTTATTCAGTACAAATAAGCATCACCAGCAATTTAAGTTTTCTACAAAGCAGATAAAAGTTCTATTTTAGAAACTGAAATTAAAAAGGTAATTTGATGAAAAGTAATGTGATGTAGTGCTACCTGTGATTTTGAGCTCATACTCTGTCACCACTCCTAATAGTGATAACATCTGAGTGAACTTTATTGGGCAGTCACTGTATGTAGTCTATTCTAAAAAATCCCCAAATATGGTAAGTCACCATGTTAATCATGACTAAAAAAGAATTTCTTAGGATTTCTTTTCTTGAACTCTAACAGAACTGCAGGCAGAAAATTCTCACATTCCTTACTCCCATTTTCTGAAGAGGATGAAGATGACCAGCTTTTCCTCTACAGTTGCTCAACAATTGTATAACTTAGACAGCTTGCTAGGGAGGGGGGAACAAATTGTGTTTTCTCTGAATTTCACTCTTCAGCACTGCAAGTCAAAAAGGAGAGTTTGTGGAGTTATAGGGTTACAGCTTGAGAAGTCACTTTTCTGAGCTCAAATCAATGGCTCATTTATGTCACTCTGAGTGCAGAGAGACTGCGGTTTTATTATTAAATGATATTATTATATTTTTTCCGGATAATAAGAAATCTGACCTAGAGAGCTAATTAAGAAACAGCTGGAAACAAGCCAGGCCTGCAAAATTTCTACAGTGACCAGCTTTGAGTCAGTATCTAATTAAAACAGAGGACTGAATAGAATCCGTAGAAATCAATAGGAAGTATCACTGCTGATACAATAGATCATTTCAAGATACCTTTTCTCCTCTGTCATATGTCTGAATTTTATATACTTGTTTAAAGGCATGTGTAATTACAACTGAACTACTACAGAAATATGAACAATTTGTTTCACTTGCAGCCACAATTGATTTTTTTTTTAAAGTGCATCTTTTAAAAATACTTAGCCTTGATCAAATAGCTTTGTATCTAGAAATAAGTAGTGTTTATTTGGTAAAACATTTTTTTTTGTTGTTTTGGACTAACAAATGCTAATTTATTTATTGAAGAGTTTTATTTAAATTAGTCTTTTTGAATATTGTATAGCAAGCACTGATGCAAGAAAAATATGTGAACAGTGCCTGAAAAAGCCTGTGCTTCTTCACTTAGGAAAAGATAACTGGAAGGTTTACCTTTCAAATTCTATTTCTGATTCTGATATTGACTTAATGAGGGAAGATGAGCAAATCCAAGAGGGTCTGATATGGCTCACCACCCCCAGTGAAGTGCCAAGCATGCTCAGCATCCACGGAAGCAACTGAATAGTGATAGTATGGAGTTCAGTGACTGAAGGGACTTTCTCCCTTAATATAGCAGTTTCCAAACCCAATAGCTATATTTTGTTTCCCTTACATCAGCATGAAGCTTGATTTGGAAACTGCTGATGGGACTCATGAAATTTGTGGTACGTGCAGAGCAGTATGATATTAAAGTTGGTATTTCGACTTGATTCTCCTTCCTTATATTAAAAAAAATATCCAGTATTTCCAGATTGTTCCCATTTACATAGCACATCAAATCGTTTTTCTGAAAATTGTGTAAACGCTGTTTAAGAAAACTTATGTAAAGCCATTCAGACTCCCAGCCCTCAAAATGAACACCCAGCCTTTGAAAAAGAATGTGCCAGCCAATAATGAGTTTTCAGGAAAGGTCTGTTGACTGAGATAAAGAGGAGGCCTGAGTGGTTTCACAGAGGAAGAAGTGGATTTTCAGCTCAGATTAAGTGTTGATTCTGTCTTTGCAAGCACGCTGCAGTTAGTTCTCTGGCTATTATCCAGTGTCCTCCAGCTAAAGGCAGAGCCTGACCTGCCCGCTTTCTTGCCATTGTGTAAGAGACCTTTAATTCACCTTTTGTACTCATTGAGACCAATGCTTTCACTGAAATATGGCTGTGAAACCCAAGGTTTCAAGACTCATAACTGCAGCAATTTCACATTCAAATTATTTGAAGATTATGCTGCCATGAAGTTGACTACTTACTAGCCTACAATATTCTTTGTACTCCCATGCTCTATTTTAAAAAGGTGAAATGAATTTAAAATAGCATTAAATATCAATGGAATTTACTTAGAGAACAATGTCTAGAAAATAGCTCTGATATTGTTTTAGGTACTGAGAGTATTTTTCTGCTAGGTAATCTATAATGACACACCTCAGCCTGCAGCTGACCAGAGAGGAGTCAAACCAGTCTCAGGCTTTGTAGCCGTCCTCTATTATTTGTGGTCCAGAGATAACCAACCTTCTCCATAAAAGCAGCAAAGCTCAAGGCTCACTAAACTGCTGTTGCTGCCATACACAGACTTGAAGTGGTCTGTACTCTTACTCAAACGTGCTCATGAAGCCCCCCTCTGCTTATCCCCACTAAGAAGTCATCACTTAAAATAGCACCAGGTTTCCACTTTTCTTCTTGGTAGTAGTATAAAACTGGGACTGGGAACTTGAACCAGTTTCCACACAATCTACTCATCCCTTTAATACTGCAGAGTTTTCCACAAAAAGCAATTTAATGTTTTCCCCTGAGACTTACAAAGGGTGAGAGGTATAGCTTAAAATAAGGTGATTTTCTTCCAGCGGTAATATATTCTGTGCCTCAAATACAGTTTGGTACTGCTAATAAGCTGTTAATGATCCTTTGGACAGTTCCTATTTTATGGTGCCCTTGCAAAATTCACAGGAGTTAGCTATGTCATTCAATGACATCTTATTTATATTTTCCACACAAACAAATCCTTTCCCATTGTTATAATCAGTCACTTCTCCCAAACTATCTTTGTTATTCTAAATAGTTCTTCCATTCAACATTTGCTATTAAATATGAGTGTACTCTAACAATCAAAGCTTTTCTGCTGTGAGAGAAATAAAGGCATTTTTTCATAAATCAGGGCTAGGTTACACCCATTTAGTTGTTGTGTACACATAAATATATGCTTACCCATTCATGTATATGCTATTTCTAATGGAGTAGATTTTGAAAGCTGCTGAAAAAATGCATTTCTTAGGTTGATTTTGATTTCAGGTTCAGCCACTTAGCAAAAGCACTCAGAAGGCTCTGATGAGCCTGACAGCCTGTCATCAGCTGTGCCATTTCTGTAAAGGAGAGTGCTCTGATGTGTCTTTTTAACTGTACCAACACTGAAAGAATTTAGCTGATTCTTTGTATATATGATTTTAGAGAAACAAGAGATATGTCTCTATAACTTTGTTGTGTCTGTGGGGTGAGAGCTGAAGTCACGTATGGCTCTGCTGGTTCCCAATAAAAGTCTCAGCAATTAGGCAATAGCACTGAAATAGGCAGAACAAAAGATTTGAGAGTGTGAAACGAAGGCAGAAAAACAAAAATTTTAATCAAAATTTTAAGATGGGACTCCAGAAAGTCTGCAGATGTCATTTTATATAAAAGAAAGCAGCTAAGAAATCTGTCTTTCTCCATTTTCTCCATAGTAAGCACAGCTGGTCTATTCTTCAAGTAAAAAGTTTTTTTTTTAATCAAAACATATTTCATATATTTTGAGGACAGAAAAAAAAATTGGGCTTTTGTTAAAAACAAAAGATGCTAGATTTTACATTAAATTATACAGCATACTTTCCATCTTCTACATTTGTCACTTGCCAAAATTGGGTTATAGTAAATGAACATTTTCAATAATCAGTTCAATAATGTCTGATTTTTAAAAAGCCTTTTGAAGAAAAGAGGCATTGGAAGAACCGTCCCTGGTTTTGCAGGGCTAAAAGCCTTCTTGATTTCTTTCTGGTATTTATAGCTCTTTTATGAACACATCTCTGTGACTGACAAATGAGAATTGCCATCCCTTACTCTCCCTATTTTCTTTTTTATTCTTTCTCCTGGCTTTTCCTGATATTTAACCATTTATATTACATGCATGTTCTTCATGTCAGTGTTCCTTTCTTTCTTGGTATCTGAATAGTCTATATTTCTCAGTTTCCTAATTCATGGTCATTCACAGTTATCCTCTGTGAATCCTTGTGTTATGCTTTCTCTTCATGCTAATTCAATGGATGTTAATACAGATCCTAATTCTGGATGGGCGATTTTTTCCCTCCTTTCCCCAGCTAGCCTTTTGTTGATATTCTACCTCACTCTCTCAGACCTCAAGTTCTGTTTGACCTTGGTGACTGACAAAGCTGCAAGCCAGAAGCCTTTCAGAGGCATCTTCCAAACACTTCAGCTAGTAGGATGAAGCTTCCAAGTGGGCCACAATACAGCAGCAGCAGTATGAGCACAAAGAATTTCATACACTTTTAAAAATCTTCATGCTCTATTACAGGCTCAGCTGGCCTAATGAAGAGCCAAAATTTAATCTTTCTCAAATTCTATTACAGCTTGCTCAGGTATTGCCAACGGAAGAGAATTTCCTGTTGTTCTTCAGATGCCAGCAGCTAAAGTCAAGTGAAGATTTCATGCAGGTATGAAAAATTGCAGTATATATACTGCAGGTATGCAGTATGAAAAGTTGCCTGTTGTAAAACCATTGAAGACCTGTTTGTCATAAACATATCATTAAAGCATTCACATTCTGATTGCAGACATGGAGGAAATATGACAGCGACCACAGTGGCTTCATTGATTCTGAGGAACTTAAGGTAAACCAATATCTTTGAGCATGCACAACATGAGAACAGGTGTTGGATTACAGCCTGTGCTGCTATCTCTTTTGTCAGATATCCACCTGTGCATGTTTTTGCATTTCAAACTTGGGAAAAAATGCAATACAATTAGCTGATGTTTTTATTGCCAGTAAATTACTTAGAGTGAAACTCTAATCTGATCAATGTTTTTTTAAGCCATGTTTTAATTCAGATCAGTGTTGGTATTAAATGACTTAGGGTACCAGGTAGTTTAGAAGTAGAGAATGATTAAGAAAGCAAGATCAGTCTCTGACAGCTGTGTTGGTTATTTTTCTGGCCTCTTAGGGAAAAGAGCTGCTCTGTTGTGTTTTTTTCTTGAGAGCATCACTACTGTTAATCACTATGCTGCTGGACAGTTGATGCTGTCTCAAGTACCACGTAACCCTACAATTTCCTAACTGTAATACTGCTACACTAACACAAATGGAACTGTGCTGCCTCTGCTTGGTTAACCTTGTAGGATTTTGGTATCAGCTTTATATGCACAAATAAGAGCAGAATTGAGGTTACCCCATTAGCCATCTCAGCCTTACACAGTTAAGAAGTCTGGAAAAAAAGAGTGATTTTATTTCCCTAGTCATACAACCAACATCAATTTCTCAATGTTGAGTTAGTGTCAGTGAATCACAAGGTGGGTGTTAGGAAGCTCTGGAGGTCATCTGGTCGAGCCCCTCTGCTCAAGCAAGACCACTGAGAGCCAGTTGCCCAGGACCTTGTTCAGTGGCCTTTGCATGTCTCCAAGAATGAAGACTCTACAGCCTCCATGGACAACCTGTGCCAGTGCTGTGTCATCAGAAAATGTGTTTTCTGATGCTCAGAGGGAACATTTTGTGTTTCACTTTGTGACCATTGCCTCTGGCCCTGTCAGTAGCCTAGCTCCATCCTCTTTGCACCCTCCCTTGAAATATTTATATACTTTGATGATGTTCTCTTGAAGCTCCTCTTCTCCAAGCTTAACTGTCCCAGTTCTCTCTGCCTTTCTTCATAGAGCAGAGATGCTCATATACAACAGAAAGGTGCCATTTTCCACAGTTCAACTGCATTTGATTCATTATTGTAGCTTTACATTCAAATAATCAAAGCAATCCATTGCAAGAGAAAGATCTAGCAGTGTTTATCCATCTACTTTGGACTATTCTGTCCATATGTGGTATAAAGAAGAGTGATGTAAGTTTTAAATAAAGCACCAGGAGATCAAACTGTTCAAAATCTTTACTGTTCTTCTACTCAGAAGAGGAATCCATGACAGAAAATTCACATCTTTTTTTCCTTTTCCCTTTCTCTTTTGAGTTTGATATCTGTGTGACATTTGCTGAGGATCTAAGCTTAGTGTAACCCTCAGGCAGACAAGCCCATTCTTCTGCTGACTGGTTGCACCAGGTCGGTGTATTTAAAGTTGGTAGGATCAGGAGAAGGTAGCACTTGAAAACTCTCCAGCTGTTAGATGATGCCTGCTGACTGCTATATTTTAAAATAGATTTTAAAATGCAGGGCTGATTGAGGGCCAGCTGAAGAATGAATAATTTTAACTGAATCTCTAATGGTTCATCTCTCTTGTGCTGTGAGGTTTCGTTTGCCTCAGAGAAAGAGGCCATTTTAACACTGAAAATAAGACCTAAATGTCCAGTTTTATTTTTAGATCAGTATTTCTTGGCAAGCCCAAACACTTTTAAGTATTTGCTATGGGAGGAGTACACCCACTTGCAACTTTGTATGTGAAATTTAAGCTAGAAATCAGGAAAACTTTCTAACAATAGTAATGGCAGGAGAATGTGTTGTCTAAGGGGGAGGCAGACTGTTAATCGCTGCCTGTATTTAGGAAAGGTTTGGCAATAGCTCAGATCAGAGAGTACTTCAGAAAGTTTAGATAGATGGAATCCTGTCTTGAGACATGCACTGAAGTCTTTTAATTGCCCTTCCAGTTCTATTTTCCATTGAAGCGCACAAGATTAAACATATTTCTGTAACGTCCATTCACATTTCAGTCGTGTTCTTCATTACACAAGCTACCAGGAAGGGCCTCCAGTGTTGAGGGTGCCAGGCTAAACGAACTATAGTGGGTGTTAGATATATGACTGTTGACATGTTTGCATTCAGGTCCAGGAATATAAGTTTATTCTTTTATAAGCTCTCACATTTTCTATCTTGAAATGTGGCCAAAAATTCCATGAAGATAATGGCACTCCAACTAATTACAGGAATTAGATCCTTTATCAGGTCTTCAAATGCCCTTGCTTTACAATTTGGTATCTTCCTTTTTTTGATGTCACAGATCTAGTACAGAAATTTAAAACACTGAATGGGTGGAAACCATCTTATTTTTTGAGGTAAAAATGGCTGGTGTTTCAAGTTATGTGACACCAAATTCTCATTCAAAAATGCAATGAAATTGGCTGCACGCATTTAAAATACAAGGTAGGAAGAAGCAATGTTCACTTTTAGCATCAGGTACTGCCATAGGCAAGGAAGAAACTCAATTAATCATTGATCCTTTCTGTAAAATTGTTCCGATGCTGCAAGAAGTGATTAGGCATACAAGCTTTCAAGGAGACCCAAGGTTAATTGGTTTGGTTTACTGATAGTGCTTATTAAGATGCAATATACTTGAAAGCCAAACCTTTTTCCAAATTCACAATACAACAAATGGCATATGATGCAAGAAGTTTTATTACTTTTTCCGAATAAAATGCAATATACTTGAACTTACCAAAAGAAGCATATATTCTTAGCTGTTAATAACTAGCTTTTCCTACTTATTTGGAACTTCAGTAGTAAATACTAAAGTGGAAGTAAAATAGTATTTCCCATTACTTTAATCTGAAGTTAGCAAGTCAAACATTTTATACTGTAGATAAAAATTCACCTATTACTCTATTTATTTTAACAGAGCTTCTTAAAAGATTTGTTACAGAAAGCAAATAAGCAGATTGAAGACTCAAAGCTAACAGAATACACAGAAATAATGGTAAGTTCATTTACATGCATAATGGGTTAATGGGCAGTTTTCAGTACTGCTAAAAAAGAAAAATCCAGGAATTTTTAACCTTCTTGGTATTTATATAATATCATACCATGCCATTGTACTTTCCCTGTTTTGTTCCCTTGTGCCACTAGTTATAAAACCAAAGTCTCCACATTTCATAGGAGCAAAATTGTTCTTGTCAGAATTATATTATTATGTTTAGATCAAAATAAGTTGGTGTTACTTTCTGTTTTGCCTTCTTACAGTGCTGTGGTGTCTGTCTCTTGTCTTAAAAGCTATGCTGGCTTCCTTAGATTTACAAACATCTCACACTTTCCTTCTCCCCTTGCTTCAAGAAAGATAAATTGATGTTTTAGATCAAACACTATAGCAAAACTGTTGCCTTCCTGGCCTTAAATCAGCCCATCCTTGAAACAACCCATGGTAAGGACCAATACTGGCTTTTCAAGGAAAAAAAGAATTCTGGTCTCCAGGAAATGTATAACACTGTATTTTTTGTTTTACCAGCTTATTTTCATCTTAAAATACTTTAAACAATCAAAAATATGGGAGATGCACTAGTCCTCAAACTGGCTTAAGATTTCTGAATAAAACTTGTGTTTCTTCTGGAAAAAGTCTGCTGGTTCATTGTACCATTTACATAGAATTGTCACTGTTCATCCACTGCTGAAGATAACATTTCCATTCAGGGAGCTTTTTGACCTCCATCCTAAAGCATGCTATGAGTTCTGGCCTCTGCAGAGGCACACAGTGACAAAGAATTTAGTTGTAAGGGAAAAAAATTAGCCCAGATCTCCAATCATCTCCTCAGAAAACAGAAGGATGATAAAAAATACACAGTCCTGACCAGCTGCTGGCAGGCAGAGCCAGCCACTAACCACTCATCAAAATACAAAATAAGTTCATTTCACAGCTGCCACTGCTTACCTCCCTCAAATGCAAATCTGTTTTCCTGGGAAATGCACACAAGGCAGATGCTTTTATACAAAGTAAAGAAGTCTTAAAAGGAACCATGGTGTTGTGTAGAAATAAATGTTTGTAGAATTGGTCACTTTTTTTTCTGGTAGCCTTTGTCATTTGTTGTGTATTAACAAAGTGAAATTAGGTGTTTTTTTCATTGCATTACATTAGTTCCCTCTTTAAAAGGATATGTGTTTATGTATATATGTCAATACAGGATATTGCTTTTCCTCTTATCTATAAATTACATCTAAAATTACTGTGATTGCAGGTGGTATGATGGAGAGTGGGTGGTGGTGCTTTCAAAACAATGCTTTGTAGTCTGATGCTTTTGAGACTCTTTTATACAGCAAGTGCAATATAATGTTCAAAAGTAGAAAAATAGAACTATACAGACATAAATACTGGAAGAGAAAGTCTTATGCAAGAGCAGTATCTTTATCTACTTCTAACAGCTATTAGAAGTTGTTTGTGTCTTTCAAGTGGCAGGAACTCATCCTTTCAAGGCCTCAAAGGAGAACACTTTAATAATATAGTTATTAAGAATTATTAGAAAAAGTAATCACTTATTTTTTTGAAATTATATTAACATAGTTATTACTATAATTTAATTATGCTTCTTTGGAGAGATTTATTTTCATACCATCAAGAAGATAGGAGCATCTGCAACATCTGTTCACCTTTTTTTTTTTTTTAATATAGCACAGTAACAAAACATTGTCTTTACTTAAATACTTAGACCTAGTCAATTGAATGAAATATCTATTGTTTTCTGTCTTGGGAATGAATGCCTTGGTTTCTATTGCACTTTACCCAACAGTTTTTTCATCTTTATGAATAGAGAATAATGATTCTATTATTCAATCATGACATAAAGTCAAAAGTAAAATGTTATCATATCAACACTCCTGTTATTTATAAATAATTACATGCACATTTCTCATACAGGACATTCACTCATCAGTATAGGCAGGTTAAGACCTACCTACCACAGGTTAATCGGAATTGTTCATCTGGTTTCTTGTCAAGATTTTGCAGTAGAATTAATTAATATAAATTACTTAGTCACTACTTAAATGCATTAAACAGCAGATGTGACCTGGGGACATAGTTTCACGACAAAGTTAATTGGATTTAAGTTTAGCAAATAAGCATTTTCTTCATTAGGTTGATTAATTTTGATTAGCAATGTAAATTTATGTATTCTTCCAGCTCAGGATGTTTGATGCAAACAATGATGGAAAGTTGGAGCTGACTGAACTGGCCAGGTATGTCTCCTGTTTGTTTTCACAACAAATATCATATACCAAGTGCTGCAATGGGAACAGTTAAATATTTTGACTTTTGTTTTTTTTTCTCTCCAAAGACTACTTCCTGTACAGGAAAACTTTCTTATTAAATTTCAGGTATGAATATTCACATTCTTCAGGTAACCTGTTACCATCACACAGTGTGATTAATGGGTTTGTTTTCCTTTTGGCATTTAGGGTGTCAAAATGTGTGCAAAAGAATTCAATAATGCCTTTGAGATGTATGATCAAGTAAGTCTTAAAAAATGTTTTTATTAATGGCATAGTTTATTGGCACTTATTTTCTGAATTTGTGGAGAACTAGTCATAGCCTCTGGAATTAAAAATAAATGTTTAAACTAATCTTTAATGGTATTTTTCAGGATGGCAATGGCTATATAGATGAAAATGAGCTTGATGCCCTACTGAAGGATCTCTGTGAAAAGAACAAAAAGGTAATCCTAGAGGGCTTCTTTCCCCTTAGAGATTAGATTTAATTTGGATTTTAAGGACACCTTAATCCACCTTAATAAGATAAATATAGAGCTTCTAAGTCATAATTCCTGAAGTCAAAGTACAACTAAAAATTGTGGTGGAAATAATAGCAATGTAAATCCTGAACTGGGTGAGTTGTGATTACACAGTTACACTGTCAAGAGCTTGCTTGCTTCTGGGACACTAGCTAACAAACATATGGCTCTCATATAGATAACATACAAATATATAAAAACATTTTAGTGTGTTACTGTCAGACAGGCTGAGAATACCTGGGATTTTCCTCATTTCCTGCCATTGGAAGTAAACTTGTTCATGCTGATAACTAAACAGGATTATAAAGCATTATCTGTTCTTTAAATAGGAATTAGACATTACCAACCTTGCAACATACAAGAAAAGCATCATGGCCTTGTCTGATGGAGGAAAGCTTTACCGAGCAGAATTGGCTCTTATTCTCTGTGCTGAGGAAAACTAGAGCTCTTCTATCATGTCCACTTAACTAGTGATGTACTCTACACAATAACTGTGCACTATAAGGGAGTAGGCTGTATTTTTAAATTGCATATAGAAAATTAGCCAGGATGTGTGGCACATTCCTTTCAGTTTGTTTCTATACTGTTTGAAATGTACAGTTTTTGTAACAATAAGATTGATAAAGAGAATGTCAGTGTTCGGGCCAGTCTGTATATTCAAAAAGAAACTAAATATGTCAGGGTTGGTTTTGGTTTTGGTTGGGTTTTTTCTCTCATAAACACAGCTGGAGAAAAATTAAACCTGCTGACATTGCTGTGGTCATCATATCCTTTGACACTCGCAACATTTCTTGTAAAACTACATAACAAAAAGACCTATACATAATTTTTCCCATAACAATTAAATGTGGGGTTTTTAAATATAAAACATGAATAAATATGATCTAGGTCTGAAATAGGAAAGAGACATTGGCATATCTGATTTAAAAAATGTAATAAGGCACTAACAAATACTTGCAATTGTGAAACCACCCTCTTACAGGTCTATACTCTCTGCAATCTTACAATTACTCTTCTCATTACGAATTCATAGCATATAGACAAAGCATTTATCTGGAATAGATCTCCATGCAGTAGTTGATAAAAATATAGTGTTCTCAATCTAGCTGTTTTACTGAATTTAAACATAGGCACTTCAGAAATAAATGCCTTTAATCTGTCTTGAAATCCTGGCTAAATGACAGGTAGTATAGTTAATACACAGATTAACATATGATATTATAAATGTACCTTTCATGACTATTGCTGTGTCAGAGAATATGACAATCCATTTTCTAAACTATTTTCACATTTTGCAGGTTATAATTATTCTAGTAAATTGCTGTTTTTACATCATATTCTGTGTAATCGATAATTAAATTTAATATCCTAAGATTATTGGTGTCTAGTTTGTGTATCTCCTGGATTCTTGTATCTGTACCATGTAAAGAACAAACTGACTATTTTAAAAAATGTGCCTCCTTGGATCTTACTAAATTATTAGTCTATCTCACTAGCATTAAAATTTGACAATAAATTAAGAAAAAAATACTACAGATTTTATAAAAAATCAGTAATTTAGTTTACATGGGCTCTGCTTTTTATTATATTAGAGATGTATTTTTTAAATGGGAACTATACTATGAAGCAGCCCTATCTTCTTGCATCCTTGGGTTTTTTTGGCCTGGCTTTCTTTTTACTTTACACCAATTTTATGCTAGACAACTTCATGAATGTCCAGGCCACTGCTCCGAGTAAGTACTGGAGAAGGAAGGAAATTGGGCTGTGTCTTAAAGCCAATACACCTATGCTGCCTCCATGTACAACTGTTTCAGAAGCAGATTAGCTATATACAACTTCTCAGATGCATTTCTGTGTCATATTTAACAAATGGAAGCAAATGCATTTTATTTGAAATGTGTCTCAAACAATTGAGGCTCAATCCTTCAAGATTACAGTCAATGAACTTCCACTGAAATGAATCCTTGAATTCATTCAAAAAGAATCCTCATGTGAACTCAAGCAAATAAATACCATTTCAGGAATGGCCTAATGGCCTTGGGCTCTCTCCAGGCTGAGTCTTGGAAAGTTAAGTGGTAGGTATGTGGTGCTGGATGGGGTCTTGCTGGGGAAAAAAAAAAAAAAAACACATACAAAATCTAAAATGAGGTTTAACCAGCTCATTCTCACTGTTTTACTTCCACTCCATGCACAGTGATTTAACGTCTTACCTGCTTGTCTCCTCTTTTCTCTATGCAATGTGAAATACAATTGTGTATATTAAGTGAAGGAACAGTGAATCTGCCTATCAGTACAATAAATGATTGATATTGTTCATACTGTCCACGTGAAACCCTGGATTTTGCCTTATTTTGACATTTTAAAAGTGTAAAGAAGAAAACCCCAAACCTTGTATGTAAAAAATATGTTTGCTACATCATCACAGTGAGAGATAAAGCTTTTTAAGGGCTTTGACAGAGTCACCACAGAACCTGAACTCTGTCTTCCTGAACATGAGTAAAGGTAACTGTCACAGATCTGTTCTGAAGCCACCCTCGTGCTACTGCTGCTGCTGCTCACCAGCTGGCTCTGCTGCAGGGCACAATACAGAAAGCAGGTCTCAGTCACCCACAGGCACAATGTTTCCTGCAGTTATTTCTCTTAAATAAAATCTGGATTAAATGACAGCAATTTAAAACCCCAGTTCTGGCAAAGGTGCCTACAGTCAGTGCAAGGCAAATTGTGACAATATGGGTAAGTCAAAACTGCTGTAAAACCTCCAGGTTTTAAACTCTAAATCACTCCTGGGCAGACATTTTTAAATGTCAGAGTTGGGGCAGAACAAGGCATAATAATAAGAGAGATGTTGATAGGGAAGATTTCTTCTTTCTTCTAGTAGACGTCTGGTGACCAAAGAAAAGCAAAATCATAGCATGCACAAAGACTAACTACATGATGTAGTGCAGGTATGCCATATTCCAGCTGAACAGAAACTGAGACAGAGCTACTTAGGATCCCCTTTACTGAAGCTATTAATCATTTTGCTGCCTAGAAATACATAATTTATTAAAATAAACATGCAGATAAGCACTCAAGCTAACAAATACCAAAACTCACTGTCCTACAAATTACAAGTATGCAGTAAAATATTTTAGGCCATTCTAGTTTAAATGTGTACAGATTAAAACTTAACGTAGCACTAGGTACTCAAATCAAAGAAGGTGATCTTCTAGAAATTTTAAAGTACAAACCAGCAAACTGAAAGAATAATAACAATAGCAACTATGAGGCCCTTCATAAACCCATGGCATTATAAATGAAGTGTTTGCTGACAGAAGTAAACCTTAACAGTACCAGGTCAGGCAGAGTGAGTGCCTGCTTCCACCTGGGCCCACGCCACTGTCCATCAGGGCACCTCAGCAGCCATCAACACTGCACAGCTAACCATTATGGAGAATATCACGTGAATTTCCACCAACAACTTAATCAGGATTGAACACAGCCCTTGAAACAAACACTTTGGCTTTCTTTTGTTCAGTGCTGCACTGTTCTATCATCAACAGCTCATGCACAGTATCATAGCACTGATCTAATCCTCCCTGTTTAGGACTTACTTATCCACCTTTAAAAAGATTATCCACACAAGCTGATGAAATTTCTAAACACCATATTCCATGGGCAAATGTCAAATACAGACCAGGGTGCTGATAGTCATCAGCACTTTTATGCAAAATGAACCTTGTCAATGAATAAAATACATACACACTGCTGCTAAACTACCCTTAAACCTTGATTAAGGCTTTGGGGTTTTTTTACACAAGGTTTGCTTTTTCTGATTTTTACTAAGCCCTCATCATAACCATGGTTATAGCCATGATTATGATGAAATGGTTATGGAGGGAAACTCCACCTCTACTTGCTGCTTCTTTGAAAAAGATACAGAATACATACTTGGGCACCTGAATATACATGGCCTGATTTTCTGAAATGTTGTACACCTCCAATTCCCTCTGAAATCAACTGAAGTTATTCTACAGCAACTCAAAAGCAGGTCAATGCACTCAAATCCCAAAGACTATTTTATTGCATATTAAATGATCACATAAAACTGTGGGGTTACCTTTGTTCAAGTGGGATTACTTATTTAGCAGTTACAACACAAGATGCTCCATGGAGTTAGACAATGGTACAAACTTTCTTGCAATTCAGTATCTTTCGTTACATGTTATCAGTATGGGAAAAAAAAAGAAAATATAAATGAACAGTTTACATGCCCATGAACTTGGAAGCCAGTAGGGACAGCTAGGAACTCACAGTTACCTCAAATAATATCATCCTCTGTTTGTAAAGCAAATCCTCCAGTTGGGAAATACAAGCAATATTCTCAACAGTAATTTAAATATTCAAGACGAGAGAGTTCCCAGAACTAGGAGAACTAAAGACTGACAGCACTTCTGGTATCGTAGTGAAGAGGTAATACAACAGATTTGTCTCATTTGCAATCTCAAATGATTTTCATAACTTGTTGATAAGCCCCTACTATAGCACAATACCACTTTTGCAGCACTGAATTATTCTAATAGATTGTATTAATAAAGAATTTTAAATCACCAGCAAAAAAAAAAGAGGGTAATTTCAAGATTTAGTTAAGCAGAAAAGATGTACTTCTCAGTTGAAAACAGACAATGAATCCCCTTTGTGGTTGTCTCCAAGTTGAGTTCATGGAAGTGGTAACACCTTTCACTGATGGATCATGCAAAAGTAATTTTTAAAAAAGTATTTAGATTTTAGGGAAGTGTCCTTGTGATTCATGAAAATTAAATTGCCTCTGCAGCCCTACTGACTCCTGTTGCAATCTCCAGTGCACACCATCACCTTTTCTGACTCATTCCTTCACCTTCCTGTCCCTACAACTTCATAAAATGATTATGCCACGAAGCAATACTTTTTGTCAGCCTTCCCTTTACATTGTGGATCCCTGGCAATCTCAGATAGGGTGAGGAATGGAATAACCCCAAGGCAAATATGCCAGCCTAAGACAACATGGACACTATCTCTCCTGCCAGTTTAGTTATATTTGGAATAAAGTAGCTGTGATGACTGTGCTTTATGTCAGTCTGTGAGTAGTACAAAGCTGTGGGACATGCTTACGGATTGGACACCTCTTGGGTTTCAGAGATATTTTATGCCTTTTTCAGGACAGTCTAATCCTCATCAGCATTTAGGAACAGCTTCTTTTGGAGTTTCCAAATCCAACACTGCCTGGATTAGGTAGTAGCTTCTTTCTCTTATTCTTTTTCTGAGTTCAGATATCATGTGTTGCTACTTCAGTAAGAATTACATGATATTTAGGCAAAACATAAACTTGAGATGTTTAGGATTCATGTCTTCATAGTAATGTTCCTTTTCTGTCCCTACCAAGTCTAACAACTCTTACTGAAGGAAATGTGTCTCAGTCAGATTAGTCCATTCTCTGCAGCTGTGGATGACAAGATCAGTTATTCTTTTTCACTTAACTAAGTCTATATATTAGCAAATACTTTGTAAGTTAAGTAACATGTAACTCTTAAAACATTATATGCAGTTTCTAAAACCTGCATCAACATATTATATGTACCTTGGCAAGACAAAATGCTCAGCATCCAAAAGCAACTAACTTGTGTAGTTTGAAATGGATGTCACTGGCATAAGCAACATAAACCCTATTCTTATTATGGATGCTCATTAAAACTTCAAATGTGCTTTCTGGTTCCATCACTTTAAAAATGGGGGTCTTTGTCACTTTACAACTAATAATTCAGAAGCAGTACCCATTTCTGCAAATGACAAACATTCTGTTAGTAAGTAAATCCCCAGTATCTCTTTATAAGACAGGCTTTAAGAGGCCTCCCTTCAATATTATGACCATGTCAGATGAAGCAAAATCTGCTATCCTATGTTACTATTATTTTATACACAGGGAAGAGAACTATATGACAGGCAGAAGTGCTTCCTAGCCCCCAAAGCCAAGTATAAACTGAATCCCAACTTCATGTTAAGACTTGGAATATGCCTCTTTTCTTGATCTTTCCCACCTGTGCCCCACACATGGTCTATGTATTGTGAGCTAAAAAGAACTTGCCACTCTTCTTGCTTCAGATGACCAGCTCTGAGGGAATACTCCAAAGTACACCTGTCCTTCTATTGACAGGCTACAGAAGTGGCTTCAGGTCACATGAAGTCTATGGCAATTTCACATATTGAGCATGGTTGTCTTCACTCTCAGTCCAGTACTTCAACCATACGACATGCTTAGCTATAGTAAGTCACAGAAACCCATGGATGCAAGAGAGTGATAGGAATATATTTTTATTGACGGCCTGGCATCAGAGGACTAGACACTCCACCAGAGTGGAGTGTCACTTCCAGAGAAATACTTGATGTTACCATATCTCACAAACATACATTTGAATTTTTTTTCTGAAGCACTTTTTTTCAAATGTCAAAGTCTTATATGCAACTGTGTCCCATATAAGGAGACAATATAATTATATGCAAAGGATGATGGGCCAAAACCAATATGTATAGGCCTAACTTCTCAATTGTATCACTTCTAGGGGAATAGACATGCTCTCATGTCAGAATTTCATCTTGACAACACACCTGCCAAACCCAAGCTACCATAAAAAAGCTTTATATTATGCTCAAGAACACCTTGAAGGCTGCTACAATAAACTCAGTTGATTTGTTTTACTATGAGTGGCTATTCAATCCCACACAGGATTATCACTCATAGGAGAAAGGCACATGGAAGCCTGCACTAAGACAGTCCACACTTTCAGCAGAACACATCTTAGCTTGCTTCAGATTTGTAACAAGACAATCAAGTGACTTCAAAGTCAGATGTTGGCATATGTTAAGTATGTCCTGGATTGTGTGGGAAAATACATGACTGCCACCAGCACCTGAAGGCAGACATCCTTAAATTGATTCTATTGTCCTGACTCTTAAATCACTGTATCAGTCTCAACACACATAAAACTATGTACGTGCTTGTATGTGGGGACAGGCTGGAGCTCTGGTTAGATATAAAAAAAAAAAAAAGCATTATTTTCAGATTGTAAATGCCAGAGGTTGATAATTTCTTTGAAGAATTCCAGCCATTGTCTGAGGCATGAGGGACAAAATCTACCAACATTCCAAATTTGGATAAAAGAGGGAGAGCAATGTTTTTACCACCTGCTTATCTGGGATGGGTAAACTGACTAGATTCAGAGGTAGTGCCATCTAAAAGTTTCTTTAGTACCAGCCTGTGAATTCAAATGAAACCTAAGGATTTTTTGTAAATTTCAACAAATGAGGTTTCAACACTTTCAGCCCCAATTTACTAACATCCCTTTAATAGTCTTAAATAAACCGTTTTATGGAGAGCTGCCATAGTCACACATATGCAATAAGAAATTATTTTTGGTGTCTCATTTTCAAGAACATTAACTTCATCATGACGAAGAGCAAGCTCCTTAGAAAGGCCATGCAGGTCCGTAAATGCCATTTTTGAAGTTCAGAATAAGATAATTAAAAGACTTAAAATGTCACAAAAGATAAGACCAAGATGGGTTATGCATTTCAAGATTTCCTAAGTAACCACAGGAGTTACATCCTTTCTCAGTGTCTGTAGTGCTAATAATGTGAAACTGTATTTGCAAGTTTAGAACTTCTTACTGAAGTGTAAAGATTAGGATTTAATATTTTATTTCTCTCTTCAGACTAATGATTACATTCAGTTATGATAACACTGAAATCCTATTGGTATTACAATACTAAGAGACACTTGCATATATCGGAGAAAAAAAAAATCCTCAGAAAGATTAAAAAAAAGGTCGATTGTAGACCAAGGCGTGGCTATGTAAGGCAATCTAAAGATTAAAATACTAGTGACCAACTGTTGTTCACTATTGGCAACAACAGGTTATAGATTGGAAAAATATACAAACTGTATTCAAAATACAACACTTTCAAAATATTTTATTGAAATTAGCATAAAAAAGATTTTGAAGGCAATTTCTTAATTGGTTATTTCTAAATATTAATGAAAATGTAGTGGTTCATTTCCAAGAATCTCCACCATGAAGTTATGTACTTTAGGAGCCTTTTGTTTTTCTAATCATTGCTTCCATCATATCCCACTGCTCTTTGGTAACCTAACAAAAGAAAAGAGATTTTATTGGAATTTCATATAATAATCGCACATCAAAGTATCCGAATGTAAAATAGCAAACAAGGAAATTAATACCCTCTTCAAATCATTGAATTCTCCTGCCATAGAAACATATTCTCCACCATCCATTCTGATAACCTAGAAAAAGTACAAAGAGTGTATTTAGTAATTGTGCGATTTCTGCAGTATTCCCTTTTACAAACTGTGAAAATAAATTTTACTGATTTGGGTGAAAAAAGCCCATACTCAAAATAGTGCAATAAAATCACTTTTAAAAGTTCTTTTTAAAGGTGCTAACAACCACGCACCACACTTAAAAGATGAATAATACTTGTAAAGAATTTTTAAGTAAGATGTTTTGTTTCATTTCTGAAACCAGAACTTTAAAAAAATATCAGCAATACTCACACCATCAACAGGTTAATTGTACAAACAAGATCAACCAAAACTCACTGCTCCATTAACCCAGCTTGCATAGTCACTGCAGAAATAGGCAGCAAGATTTGCAATTTCTTCTACAGTTCCCAGACGACCACAGGGAATCCTCTCAATCATCTTCTTCTCAAATGCACCTGTTGGGTCAAGGCGGCTAAAAGCACCCTGAGAATTAAAAGAAACATTACCAAAATGTTATAACTACATCAGAAAATAAAATCCAACAGAGATTTGACTCCACATACACAATGGAAGTTAATATTTGTGGCTAAGCTGTCTACACCCTCATTGTCAGTAGCACAAAAAAGAAGGAAGTACAAAAGAAAAAACAATTTATCTCTATTGCACTGACACGTATCTAATGATGATAAGCTGGAATTTAACATTTGGGATAGTCACCCACCACCTATCTGTGAAAAACGAAAGGGGTTCATCATCTTTCTTTCCTCATCTTTCTTTCCTCAAACACCCTTGATAAGCATTTGAGGAAATAAGACTCAAAATTGCTGCAAAGACAGAGAGGAACAAGGGAAGAAGAGGAACAGGAAAGCGACCAAAATAAATTATACATGACAGAATACATAAAATGGGAAAGAAAAAAAAATCAAGTTCAGTTAAATTGCAGCAACTGCTAAAGCTAAAGGAAGTCACCAGAAGCTTCAGTACTTGAATAGCTTAAAATGGCATGGGAAATAAAATGTTTTTTTCCTTCCCTGCTCCTCCACAAGGAAATAACCTCCTCACTCAAAATCAGAAATGTATCAATAACATTTCTGTTAAATTACTGAAGCCGTGATTTAAAGCACGTTGTAATTCACGTAATCATGACATTTAAGTCTTTTACTGCCATGTTTTTAATTGCCAGTTTATAAGCCTAACAGTGTTTTGCTGATATGCCTTGTTCTTTTCCCATCATGACTTAAAACAGTATGCTTTTAGGCCATAGATATTTCCCCTAAGGCAGAAAACCTTGATTTTGCAATGTGCTATCTGCCTTTTAATGCTTTCAGGGAAATTTTGAGTTGGAACCATACACCAAATGTAGCATTTTATCAGTATCTCAACCCTATCGGTATCTGAACACTATTAGTTCACAAAAGGAACATTAACTGGAGGTAGCACTATTGACATTTAAATCCCTTAATTTGCCAAACGTTTTTCTTCTATTATTACTTAAAAATACACAAGATACAAGGTCTGGAGAACTTTTTGGTCTGATCCCCTAATACTATCTCAACATTCTTATAATCCTGCTACTTCTGCCACTTATTTTTCTTTATAGTGAAAAGAATTTAAGTTTTCTAGTGTAGCATCTAAAACTGACAAGAGGGAAAAAGGAAAAAAGTAGTAAATAAAGAAACACACAAAAAAGTAAAAAGGAAACAACTCTACACCCCTATTCCCAAAAGAACAGCAAAAACAACTGAAATATTTTACAGGAAGAAGTAATACCATTATTAGTTGTTAGTGTTCATAATCATAATAATTTGATTCAATGTGAAATGGATGCTCCTTTCTCGCAGGACTGTTTTCTTTATTCTTCCTGTTCCAGCTGCTTTGGATTACTTCCTTCAAACCCTCCAATCCTGCTTCTCACTCACTTCAAAGCTTCTCATTTCCTTGCCACCTTAGCTTTTCTCTTTCTAGTTT
This sequence comes from Acridotheres tristis, assembly GCA_037013685.1. NCBI lineage: Eukaryota > Metazoa > Chordata > Aves > Passeriformes > Sturnidae > Acridotheres > Acridotheres tristis. The sequence continues at coordinate 124,812,116 of CM072886.1, read as the reverse complement.
TGAGATTTTCAACAAAACTAGTGAGATTCTGTTTTCATATACCTAAAAGAGATTCTAAAATTTTGGAACTGATCAGATGTTTAGTTTAAATATTAGGGGTTCAGGCAGAAATAGGAACTTTACTCCAACAAGCATAAGAATTCACTCCACTTGACAAACTAGATACACAGAAATAAGAATCAGCATTAAGTACTTTGATGTATCAGTTCTTTAAAAACAGTTTTTATCAAGAGTACTAGAGGGAACAGTGGCAGGTCTCAAAAGTTCAAGAAATCCTATTTTACAAAAAAACTAAGAGGGAAGTGTGTTCAATATTCCAGTACAGTCTTGACTACCAAGGAAATCATATTAGAATTTACAGCTACAGAAAAATTAGACTGTTGTAAAGTTAAGGCTGTACTACAAAGCAAATTCAAGGCTGGGTTTCACTTCGTGCCATGTACCTTTGTTTTTATTGGACCTGGTTGAATCACATTGAATCTCATGCCATATCTACCCCATTCAGCCGCAAGAGACCTAAAAATTCATTAACAGAATGCATCAGTATTTTAAACACAATATTGTAATCCTACCCAGAAAAAAAAATTAAAATTTAATCAAATGTGTAGATACTAGAACATTCCTGAAATAGACAATTTCCACTTAAAGGTTTTTTTTCGTGCTTAATAAAATTATTCAGAGAAGGAAAAAAAATCTCATTCACCAACAGGGGAATATTTATTTACTAGAGGTAAAGCAGCATGAAGAAGCAATTCTTTCCCCCTTGCAAATCACAAGTGGTGTTGGCACCTGAATTCCTTAACAAACAACTGTTAGGCCATCATCTTTCTGTGGCAGTTTAGACTATTCCATAAGTACACATTTCTAACATTTGCAACACAGCTCTCTCACTATATGTTTTAAAATAACACAAAACAGAGGATATATTCTAAAGCAGGACCACTAGAATAGTTTTGCTTTAAGACATTTTTTATGCATGATGAGTATTTTGGATCTACTTTGGTGAACGAATTAGCTGAGTCATAAAGCCTCTGAAAAGTACACATTTCTGTTACAGCTCTGTAGAACAGAAATCAAGACCATTACTCAGTCCCTCATTTTTTTCAGATTCTAGATTCTAGTGAATTCTAGTTACGAAAAGGCTGCCAGTCGATTTAGTTCTTTCTGCTGAAGTGCAGATCTATATGCTATGAAGTACTAGCCTGGAAGTAAAAATGAGAGAAAGCCTTTTGTTTGTTGACCATGGATCCATCGACATGATACTGTTCTGAACTAAGTAGAACTGCAACCTTAATTTTAAATAGTTATAGAAAACAAATTTGTTGATGAATCTAAACAGAGCTGAAGTCACAGTATACTGCATCCAAATAAAAGGTATGTATTTTCCTCAGACAAAAGAATGTGGAAGGTGCTATAGATCTCAAAAAGTTCCCCTAATAGCTGCCTTTAGGTGCTGGCTCATCTATAAGAATGCAAGAGAACCTGATTATCAAAATGCTGTGAAACAAACTTTGGAACTTGCACTTGCCAAAATAAGTAGTTCTACTTGTCCTTATCTTGATCTTGTGAAAGAACCAGTAGGAGTTAATACTTCCCTCTGTAAGAAGCTGTCAGCATACTATTTTCTTGCTAGGATACTGAAGCCTGGCTTGAACTCTTGTGTTACAGTGAAATAGGGGGACTACACTAATGAGCTCCATTTTTATACACCAATTACCCCATCTTAAGGATGTGAAAACCAAAGCACACATTTTGCTGTTTTACTCACTTGCTCATTGCTTCTACACCAGCTTTGGCAGAGGCACTCGGCAACACAAATCCTGAACCACTCTCTGCATAAATTGTTGTAATAGCCAGGAATGCTGCTCCTGGAAGGTGCAAAAACACTTAAAAAACAACCCACACCACACAAACCAAACAACCCTGAAGATCAAACTCTCAAGTTCTGGTAAAAGCAAGATAAATGGTACAGAAGTTTTCAACTCAAGTGCTAGGGTACCTTTTCACTCTGAGCAGAGAAAACGCATTTTAAAAATATAGTCTTAGAAACTTTCTTTTCAAACCTTTTTATTTCAGTTCCCTCTTTTGCATGAGTGTTAAGGAGTTGTTCCAAGTAAGTGCAAATAGCTATTGATTAGGCTCTGAAGGGTCTAAGCCCTCAGACTTCGACTGATAATGAACTTGATGCATAAATTAGTCTAACTGGAGTGAAGGCCTAAGATCTTACAGTTTTTTTCAGAAGCTGCCCTAGTCTAGTTGTCACCAACCAGACATTCTGCCCTAAATTCATCAATTATTGAATGGGGGAAAATACAAAAAAGAAATTAAAAAAAACAAACAAGGGAAAAAAATCAGCATTAACAGTTACAATTGGCAGAATCTCAAATTAACACTTGAGGGCTGGAGTTAAAGTTTATGCAGAAAAATAAAGGTTTTAAAGAAATTTTCAGAAGCCTTTTCTGCAGCAGAGCCAATTACAGAAGAAACCTGCATAACTTTTCCTGTTATTATCATCATCATCACAACAAACTCCATTATAAAAGAACTAGTTTCTTTTATATGTTACATTTTATAACAGATTTAGTAAAAAACATTCTGGAATGGAAAATGCAACTGCTTATTTAATCATTCTTTTATAGAATCCTGCAAATTATGTCTAATCAATGACTGGCATGAACTAACTGTAGCTAGGAAATGAAGGACAAGGGATGACAGTTCACTGCTTACGTCACAGTAACTAAAATAACTGTTCTACTTACTATATTTTAAAAATAATTTCATTAGAATGGCTGCCCAGGGGATAATTCTAAAACAATATACACTACTGACTGATTATATGTATGTAACTAGAGACTCAGGTAGAAAATGACAGTAATATTACACAAGAGGAACTAAAGAGAACCATAAACAAGCACAAACTGAAATGCCAAAAGATATCCAGAAACTATGGGCCTTGATTACAAAAAAGGAGTCCTCACTGGGAGAGATTTTGAAAGGAAAAATCTACACAGGCAAAAACCATAGAATAACTTTGAAGTTATCTAGAGATCATTTTTAATTACACATTTTGTAGAATTCAACCACTGATTTTTTTTAAATTCAGATTTAACAGAGGCAAGTTCGGTCAGCCTAACACAGAAACTGACAAATTCATAGCTGATATTTAAAGAACACTTCAGCTCATACACAACTTTTATTTCTAAAGTGTACATTCATAAAATGGACAATAACTGAACAATTAACTCCTCTCACTTTGTAAAAATGAGTAACACATTAGCGGATTACAAATTCTTTTCAAATACCAGCACAAACTTGCAGTCTAAAAGCAGAGAATTTTTTTTTACTGCATTAGACTTAATGTAAGTCACACTGCAGACCTAAAGGACATCCCAGTGTTCTATAAAGTGTCAGATTTTTAGTATCCTCACAGACTGTTCTAAAATATTTGCACTAGTTAGCATCACTTTAGAAACTAAGGTTTCTGCTCAAACTAAAAAAAAAAACAAGCAAGTAAAAAGAAAATTAATGTGAGAAGACAAACAGGTACACACATGCCTTACTTGCAAAAACATGCCTTAAAGAAAGCTGTAAACAAAAAGTCTTATTTACAGATGGACTCCCCTAAGAAGAAGATATGCAAGTAATAGTAAAAGAAATTCACATGTTTTGGAAGCTCAGAAGTCAAAGAAAGAGAGGCAACATGAAGATGAATGATGTCTGGATTTTACCAAATTTGAGGAAGGAAGTAAGGAAAGTAGCTTTTCATCCAACTACAGCAAAAACAAAAGCAAGTTTGAATTCATATTTCACATTACTCTATGGGCACACTGCATGCACCTGGAGGACCATATGGCAACCTGTTTCAATGGTCTGCCATAATGATAGAGTAAGTCATAGCTGGAGATGGGTTTCTCATGTGGGAATATCAGCACTAGAATGGTGGTAATTAATTTTTCATATGCTGCTAAAATATAGAGGGGACATACTTGTGTACTAACAAAAACTGTTACAGACCCACTGAAACAACATTAACTTCATATTATTATAATCAAATAGCATAAGCTCATGGACTACTTTTTGGAAAGTATTTTGAAGAAATTCAGCTAATTCAGAGGTTAAAGAAATAGTGTAAATGCAAAAGTAGTACTTTGACATAGTGGCTGTACCTAGAAAACAGGACTCATAAGTGAGGGCACATGGAAAACCATTATTATATCACACTGCTTTTAAATGAATGACATTATATTATTCTGATCTCATAAAATAAACTCAATGTTTTTCAATTTATAACTGGAATTTAAAATAAAAGCAGTTCTTAGAAAATAATTTATAACATAGAAGGGCATACATCACCTTTCCTTTTAAGACAATAATCTGGTTGCTAAATAGTATAGAAAAGAACTGTCATATTTTTATATTTTCATGAAGCTATAATATTGAGTTAAACTTCTAGGTAGTATAGAATTAAGAATTAAACTTGGAAAAATAAAATCTTAATTCGATTTCAATTTCAAAATTCTTTTTCCAATTATCTTAAAGGCAATATTCTCTAGTACTCTTAGTCAAATAGCACAGCTGTAAATTTTATTTTACTATAGGAAGTAAATGGAAAGGGATATCCTGACTTCTTGTTCATTTAAAGAAATATCCCATGTTCAGTTGAATGAAATTAACATACACAGAGAAAATTCAGAAGAAATAACAGCTTTTTTTAAACATAAAGCTTTATCTTTTTAATTTTTAAAATGTTTTACAACTAGAACTCTTCAATTAGATTTTTGTATTCTGCCTCAGTTGGTCTCTGGGTCCACTTGTAAGGCCTGATACTACAATGAAGTAATTGTTAGCCACATCTACTGTGTGATACTTAAGAACAGCTTTCACTGAAAAAGTTCCTTTCTAGAACAATGTTAAAAATTGTATTTCTCTTCTCACATGAACCCTCAAAACTGGCTATAATAGTAGTAAGGCAAGGAAAGCAAGTAATAATATATCACAATGTTTAAGATACCTTTTTTTGCTTTAATGAGCTCCTTTCCAACTTCCAGAGTTACAAAAGCAGTACCATTAAGTACAATATCAGTTATTGTTTTCCAGGCATTAGCAGAAAGTCGTTCAGAAGGGGAAATAAAGTTCCCAGCTGCGTTGTTTATCACAACCTGAAACACACGAATGAAAAGAGTTAACTAAAAATAACTTTTTCTGAGACAAAAGTAAAGAATTTACAAGGAGTTTTTTAGTGTTTACAGGGACAAAAGTAAAAAAAAACCCTCATCGAATGAGGTACGGGGGCAGGGGAAGAGGGAGAATAACCCATAAGAAATTTTAACATCTGCAGCATACAAAAAGTAACAGAAAATAAAAGTGTAAAGTATCAGTAACAGAAAATGGGTTGTATTTCCAAACTACTGTACTTCGGAACTGTAAAATGTAGAGGCTGACTTAAGTCACTATTTTCCATAGTGTCTCAACTGCATCCTAACAGTCAAGTTTGCCCCACCAAATTCCAGCATCATGTCTATATAATATAATAGATGCATGGGCATAGAAGCAAAAGGCGGCAACCTGATAACTAAAGTCTGGATGAAGTGAGTGCTGCATAATAGGAATTCAAATCAGTCGTGATGAGAATATTATGATACAGTGTACTGCAAGTAACTACAACAAAACTTTTGTAGAGTAGAGGTACATCCATTACTTCCTATGAACAATCACCAGGTAGAGGATACTTTCACTTCAGGGGACTAAGCAGCACATTAGCAGTATTTAAGCCAAAAATAATGTAGCCAGATGGAGCATATTTAATAATATAATGTGCTAAAGCAATAAAATGATGCACTATTAATGGAATGGAACCTTGGTTCATGTAGGTTTCACATAAGACAAATTCTTTGTCATGAAGAATTTCTGGCCTAAATTCTAATGAAGATATTAGAATTTGCAGTAACAAAACAGAGCACAGTAGATATTACATGAATGTAAAACTAACAATATATAACAGCTATAAATTATACGTTTGGACAGCAAATTCAATTTAAATGTCTCCCTGAAATTTGAAGGAAAAAGAATCCAAACACCTTGAGATACTGAGGATGTTACTAGAATCACTGAATAAATACAGGAAAAACACAATAATAAAACTAGTGAACTAAGAACTGTACAATACGACCTTTGAGGTATGTAGGACTGCCAAAATAAGCCATGAAAAAAGAATGATTGCTTTCTAATTGGCAGTAACACTCTCACGAATGGAATGAACAAAACAAAGCTGGAAGGACTTTCAAGTTACTGCCATTAACTTCTGTCTTTGAGATCTCACCTCACACGCAGTATGGCAGTGAGTGATACCCAGGATTTGTAAACTGACACCTCATGTCTTCAACTAAGAGAAAAACTGGACAAAAAGAACTGAATATTCTATTTACTCTGCAATCTATCTTAAACACATAAAAAATGTGAAATTAAAGTGAAGATAAATGCTTGTAAAGAACAAGTAATAAGAAGCATTTATTAAAAAAATTATTGGTGCTCTAAAAAACATACTATACAGGAAGAAACCTCCTCCCTCTCTGCACACACTTAAAACCTGAAGATCACGATTTTGATTTTGGCCAAAAACAATGTTAACTAATGGTCAAAATAATATCCAGAGAATCTTGTCTACACATCAGGACACTGAGTTGCCTCATTTCTAGCACTGTTATAGCATACAGCTATAGAGCATATAATTTCTCTACTTCTTACAATATTTAAAATTCAGTAGGTTCTCTATCACATCTATAGGAAGTTCCTCGTGCAAATTGTCTATAACACATATACAAGAGTTTTGAATTTACAGTAAACAGTTTTAAATCTGATTGTCCTTTATGATGACGCTACATCATCACACTTGCTATCAGCTAGCAGAATCCAAGTTGTTATCTCACAATCAAATCCGAATTTTTGATTATCATCTTTCAAATTCCATCAGACCACCCTCCTCACAATCTGATGTAAAGAGCTCTGTTGCTTTGTGCCAAACTATTAAAAAAAAGATGCTTGGCTTGACTGAAGACTTTTTTCTTAATTTAATGAGATCTTCATCTTCAGATTGGTATCTTCTTTGTGTATATTAATAAGTTAAGCAAGGAACAAAGAAGACATTTATGGTTACTTCCATTCCTAATTTGTGAGGTATTGTGTTAAGATGTAATTCAGTAAATACAGGTAAATCACCTTTTCAGGAGGATTTAAGGGCAATATTCCATTCCCTTAATTGAAAGAATCCCTCCAGAATTTTCCCATTATTTGAAAGAAGATACTAGTCCTCAGAGTAAGGGTAAAAATGTTGTGTCTACTTGGCCGCTAGGTATTTTAAGAACCACAGGAATAGAGTAACTGGTCTAACTATGAGTATTAGATTTACCTTGAAATACTGCCACTGTTCTGTCTAGTGGCTTTTCAGATTCCATTAACTTTCTATTTTAATAACTTTCTTCATACCTACTATGCAAAGTATTTTCAGTAATGAAGAACGAGTTCTTTCCTTTCCCTAGAAGACTTACATCAGGATGTCCTGCCACTTGGATTGTTTCAGCAACAGCATTCTTAACTGAAGCTGGATCTCTCACATCACACTGGATGGCGTGAACCTAAAGAATAATGGAAAGGCAGTTGTAAGACTTAAAAACTGTATCATTCATACATTAAACAAGTCCATAGAAACATACAAATGCAAAAAAAAATCCAATAAAATCTAGAGCATAATACGTAACATATTCATAATTCTGCAAAAATTTACCTTATTCCCTGTTTTAGAAGAAATTTCATCTGCTGTTCCTTTCAAAACATCCAGCTTCCTAGAAATAAGTATTAATATCCCTCATGTCAGTTAAATGCAATTAAAATTCAGATTACTAAAATCTTTTTTTCTGAGCAAATAAGAACTACAACTTAAAATATGTGTGTGTGCGCATGCATGTTGCTGATTTTCATGAATTAAATCTATGATTAAAACTATGCTTAACCACTAACTTTCTGAAAGAAAACTTTAAGTAATTTATTTAATATCATGGTTAGTGATACTTTAAAGCAACTCAGAAGTGACAATGGTAAGAGACTCTAAAGCTAAACATGATGAGCCAGAAAAAAAGCACATGATCATAATAAACCTAGTTTTAACTACTACTCTACTAGTATTAATAAGAGGCATATATATTCACATTTAAAACTAAACAAATTACTGTTAGGATGAATGTCACAACACTTCTGTGTTGATTTAAAATGAGATTGCTTTTCTAGACTCTACTGCAGTACTTAAGAGAGCTGTAGAAAATCATCATTGAAAGAAAGTCAGGGCTCTTGTTGAAAAACAGAAGAGGACTGGATTTAATTCTTGATTGTAATTTAAATCTGAATCAAGAATGTGTAATAACACCTGTAATAACATTTATTACTGTTTAACACTGCAAATTTTTGTTCTCCTTAAGGTTTTATTTTAAATTCTGCCTAATATTTGAGGCTGTTTATTTTGCTGCCGTATTTCATGAAAATGTTCTCAGTTTGTTTCTTCCTACTGATTTTTATACCATTAACCATTCGCAGATAAATCTGCAAGTTTTTAGAATCACAATATGACATTGTAATTTAAAAGAGTACTGCAACAGAATAAATAGAATCTTTTTTTTTGTTTTCAAAGAAAAAAACATCTATTCAACAGTCAATACTAAATGAAAGTTCTAAAACATCTTCATTAAGGTTTACCTGCTTGCTATAACACACTTGGCACCTAAACTGGACAAAGCTGTTGTCATCCCTTTGCCAAGCCCAGTACCTCCACCGGTTATAAAGGCCACTTTCCCTTGGAAGGTATTTGGTGGCAGCATCACTTTTTGAAGAGGTGAGAAGAATGCAGCTTGTGGTGCACTGCTGTCTTGATACAGCACATTTGGCCCACGGCTGAAAAACTGAAAGATAAAAAACCCAGAAAGGTTAGTTTTTTCTCCTTTCTGTTATGCAAGACGAGATTTTCCTATGGCAGTGGAGTAACAAGCATTACTCCCTTATTTTAAGTAAATATATATGAATATAAGAATGACTAGATTACATTATATCAACACACATGGGCCTTTACTTAAATGCTATCACTAGACTATGAAAGCACTTGAGCTATTTTTATATATATTTTACTGCAACTAGAGAACTACAGAAAAAAATACTTTAGTCATGGTCCTTGCTATTTCATGCGTTCTTTGTATCTATCACTTTTACTAAAGCATATGGAAAACCATCAACAACTAATTACAGAAGGACTTGGGCTTCAGATTGATATATACATTGCAATTTATGCATAAACAAATCCACGTGATTTTAGGCTACATATGCATGTATTTACAAATTAAAATCTTCAGTAACAGATTTGTGATTTTGATCCTTTACTACTGCACCCAACCAAACCTTCTTCTTTACTGGAGAACAGGACAGAATCAAACTTCACAAGACCTGCCCTAATGGCCAGTGGAGCTGCTAAGGAAACCAAAGCCATGTCTCAGACAAAATTGGGTAGGGTTAGGTTATCAGCATCACACTGTCCCAGCAGAAATACCATCTACAGTAAATTAGCCTCGGAAGGATTGGTCCCTGCAAAAAGACACATGGTTGGAACAGGTTTAAAAACAGACATGAAAAAAGAAGAAAATTCAGTATTACATCTAGAAAACTATGCTAATAAGAAAATACCTCACTAATGTAAGAAGCAATTTGTGATGTCACCAAGAAAAATGCAGCAAAAATAGCCAGCCGGGTATTTCTAGCATCCTAATATGTTAAACTAACTCAAGCCCTAATCTAAGTATCGAATTAAATGCCTTGGGACAGCAGCATAACAGTAAGATTTCAGAAATTCCCTTATTATTTAAAATACAAAAGTTACCTTAACCTGAAGCTTCAAATGCTTCCAAGTATGACAAAGTAGATTTACATTATTTTTGATGTGCAAAACAATTAGCAGACTGTAAGGTATACTTATTTTCTCTTGTTTTACCTTATGCTTGAGCCTTTAATGCGTTTATTTTAATAAAAAAAAATTCTAATATAATTTTGTGAAAGAAGACTGAATGACTAGTCTTGTATGACCCTGTTAATAAAACCATGCAATTGTTCAATAGACTGACACGAAGAAGAAAGGTAGTTTAAAAATAGCAAAAATATTATAACTTGTTGTTCTGTTTACTAATTCACATTTTGAACACTAAAGTTAAGAGACAATATATTTAGTGGTAGATGATTTGTCTGTACTTCCCACAGTTTCAATGCATTGGAGGTTTCACAGAGCTTGAAGCTGGCCTGCAGAAGTGTGCACATGAATCCTTCTGTGTGGTAACACATATTTATAAATAACTCAGGTGAAAACAGAGAGAACAATCATGGAATTACACAGACAATTTAATGCAACTTAAAGCATGGTGCTAGTAACACCAGGGTCACAGGCTCAATCCCTGTATGGGACATCCATTTAGGAGCTGGACTCGATCCTTGTCAATCCATCCCAACACAGAATGTGAAAAACTAAAATTGAGTGGAATTGAAGAACTGGAGCCACTACATAGGACAAAATTCAGAAAGCAAAGCTTGAACTAAAGCTAAAACTATCACATTTGTAAAACACTACTGTTTTTTAATTCTCCTAGTGAAAATAAAATTTGCATGTTTTCACAGAGTACCAGAATACTATTAAGCCCCCAGGAAAGGGAAATATGATGATTCTCTTTTGGGACTTTCTTTCTTTCTTTCTACTCATCTCTCTTCAGGAAAAAAACTCCCTCTGGAGAATTTCAGCTCATGGCAGAGACTGCAAATCAAGACGGCATTTGGACTCCCCCTTCCTTCAGGATATGGAGATAGCCCCTGTGGTTACTGAGACTCCCTAATCAGGTCATCAGACACAGCCCAGTCTTCTTGTTCTCCTCCAAAGAAACACTGCAAGCAGCTTTCCTTCTGCTGGAGGGGGGAAGATTAGGAGATGCCATAGCAGAGGAAAGCAGAAGACTGCAAAAAGACTAATAAAGTATGGTAACAATAACCAGCCAGTGAAGTTGGATAATTGAGCAATCTTTTACTCAGACTGCTATCGTCTCCTTGCAATTTAATCATTCCACTACTTAAGGCTGAGGTTTTAAATTAAATCTCAGGTGTAAATAGAGATATAAAGAAGCCAGTAAAGAGCTAAAAAAAACCCCAAAACATCAAACAACAAATACAAAATTACTGACAAACCAAAAAACAACCCTCACCCGGGGGTAGAAGTGAATTGTGAAATGACTGCAGAAAGGCGTCTCAGAAACACACGAGTAGTCACTGGCAAGGAGCACCGTGCTCGCAGAGAACTCACTAGAAATGGCCTCCAGCAAGATCCACACAGTCACAGAATTATAGAATGATTGGAAAGGACCTCAAAGATCATCTTGTTCCAACCCTCTGCCACAGGCAGGGACACCTTCCATTATAAGAGATCCATCCAACCTGGCTTTGAACACCTCCACACACGGGGCATCCACAGATTTCGGGGCAACCTGTCCATACCTAACCTAAAGCACCCTCTTTCAATCTGAATCTATTCCCCCTTCTCCTGTCACTACATGCCCTTGGAAAAGTTGCTCTCCAGATATCTCGCAGGCTCCCCTCAGGTACTGGAAGGCTGCTATAAGGTCAACTCGGTCACTAATCAAGCCACGCCACTGCTTGGACAGCAACATTCCAGCCCTTTACCTAGATGGCCCGGCACAGCTGTGCTATCGGGGCCAAAGGGCGACACTACCACCCAAGCGGGAGTCACGGCAGCGCCCGGCAGCGTGGCAGGAGCCCGTACGGCGGGGAGCTCAGCCCAGCCCCGCGGGGGCTCCGCGGCGGACAGGGCCGGGAGCTGAGGCGAACCGAGGGGTGCCCCCTTCCTGGCTCTTCCCCAAACCCGGCAGCCGGAACCGAAGAGCCCCGCCGCGCCCTCCCTCTGACGGGACAACAGCGCCCGGGCACAGCCGGGGCAGCGGGGCAGCAGATGGCGGAACACCTGCACGACGCCGCCCTCACCCCGGCAGGACAGCGAGCGCCTTACCCGCCCGGCGCCGGACACACAGGGGCCGCGCACCCCGCACCGCCACAGCCCCGCCGCCGCCATCTTCCCCCGCCGCGCTCTGCGCCTGCTCCGCGGGGAGGAGCGGCGGGCACCGGGCGGGCACCGGGCGGGCACCGGGCGGGCACCGGGCGGGCACCGGGCGGGCACCGGGCGGGCACCGGGCGGGCACCGGGCGGGCACCGGGCGCCGCGGAGACCGGGGAGCCGGCGAGACCGCCCCTGCCTCAAGTGCTGCAAAATATGTAAACAATTTTTTAAGAAAGGGCGTTCTTTAATGTTTGCTCTTTGCTGTTTGATCTTTGTGTACTTTCAAGCCTAATCAACAAGAAAGGAGCAAACAAGCTCTAAGCGATGTCCAGGTGAAAGACAAATTATTTGTTTGTGGAATTGCCTTGTTAAGGCTTAGGGCTTGCCATGTTTCCATGATATCAGACCTAGAGGGTGATTAAGGAAAGTTGGGAAGAAGGATGTACCACTGACAGTGAACCCAAAGAATGCAGAATTTACGGGATACAACGGCATTTGGCAGCATCCTCAAGATAAGGAAAAAACATAAAGGCAACTCAGCAACTTCGTTCAAGTCATCTCTGACTGGGCAAAAGGTATTTCTGATGGGAGAGATTGCCCAGTGACCCAAAAGAAGGGCAAGACTGAGCATATGGACTAAACAGTATGAGAAGTAATCTTCTATTAACCAATAGAAGATAGAGTACTAATTAATAAGAGAACTAGGTAACTGGCAGCCAATGATCATGGATGCCTTTGTTTGCTAAAATGTTTAAATAGTGAACAATTTTGGTAGTCCTTGTGCCAGCTTTATGGATTTGTCAGCCAACACCCCTTTCTGCACAGAACTAATCAAATGTAGATTGGTCTCTTGCACACCAGGTGAAAGAACTATTTTGGAACAACACAGGGGCACCTTCTCAGCCACTGCCACTGCCCTGGTGCCTCCAGGTCCAGCTGTGAGAGCTGGAGACTGCTTGGTTAGGTCTATATGCTTCACTGGATTGGAATTTTATTATTGCAAGTGACTTATTAAATTCTACTTAAAGGATATTAAATAACTATCTTGTTTGGTGGGTGGTTTGGTATTTTTCTTTGTTTGCTTTCCTTGTGGTATCCAAACCCAGGAATTGCTGTGCCCTTTACCCATAGTATGGCAGCCAGTTCTTGGCATGTATTTTGGGGCGAGAGGAATTGTTTGTTAAAGAAATATGAGAAAAGAGGTGGCTGAAAATATTAACTGTCTGCTGATTAGGAATTCAAATGGATGAGTAACACAGGGCCTGATTTGAGGTAAAAACGTGCATTCCCAGATCACTCCTGGGCAGCAGAGAGAGGCTCCATTCTGGCTTCACTGCACACATCAACACCGGCTGATTGCTGTGAAACAAGGTTTGCCAGAAAGATCAAGAGTCCTCATTTCAAACTCAGTGTTGTTAATGGAGTTCAGAAACAGCCTAAGTGGTCTGTGAACATCAGACCATATTTAGCTGCGGGGGATTATGTTGAGATAGCAAGACACTTGGTTTATCTGTGTTGAGCACAGAGACTGGCTGATGCAAAAAGTACTGACTGACTGATACTCACCCATTTGCACAGCCTTGGTAATCAATCAAAGAAACCTGCAGAGTTGTATCTACTCATAAGGAAGGGTAAGGGGTTAGGGGAGTAGCATAATGGCTGTAAGAACCTACAGATTTAGTAAAGCTTCAGGTTTTGAGGGGAAGACACTACACTTAATGAATCTATGCAGTTATAAAACGTGGCATGAAAGACAACAAATCTATCAGTGGGTTTGTACTATCAACTTTTGAATTAAGGATTCCAGGTGAACTGATGACACACCTCCGTGGGAGTTCAGACGACGCCGAATTTAAATCCTATGGCTTACTCATCATTGCCCTGTATAAAAATGGTGAAAAAGCCATTTTCTCTAAATGTTCAGCATTTAGGGGAAAAAAATTGTTGATGCTCTGTTGGTACAGTAAGCTCTAGAGTAGGTAGCATCTTTGTAAATTCTGCACACCGTCTGGCAGGCATTGAAGCAATAGTGCCACACTGCTGGGCAGTAGTTGCCACATTTATCTTTAAAGCAGCATATGGAATGTATCTGGTAAGTTAGAGGGTTGCTCTAAGGCTTACATTGTAACATTTCCTTACAATCAGTTAATTCAAGCGCGCTGAGTCTCAAGGCATCGGTAATCACTGAATAGAAAAACAAAACAACAACAAACAAAGAAAGAACTCCAAGAAATAAATCATAAAAAAAAAAAAAAAAGCTGCAGAGACAGACTGTATAAGTGTATGTAGTCCAAGAGAAGGGTTTAAATTGCCAAATCCTACAGAATTTAGGAAGCTTCATCGGAACAATACCAACAACAGGAAACAAACTAAATACTATGCCTTGGAATATACAAATGTGCAGAACAGCTACCTGTGAAATAAACACTGTATTTCTATGGTGAAAGTGAACAAGATGATGTCACTGAATGTATTGGTTTTGCACGGCCTGGTTTTTGGTAGCGGGGGAAGCCACAGAGGTTGCTCCTGTGAAAAGCTGCCCGTGGGGCCGGAGATGTCAGTCTCAATCCACGCTGACACGGGGCGAAGGGGACCGGCTGTGACACGGACACAGGCGTGAGCCGCGAGAGAGCGCCAAGCCCGGTCCCGGTCCCGCTCCGGGCCCGGTCCTGCCTCGGCCCCGCCCCGTGCTCCGGCCCCGCCCCCGCCCCGCCCCGCGCACGCGCGCCGCTCCACCCCTGCAGAGATGGCGCGGGGCCAGTAGGCGGCGCCTCCGCGTCCATCCCCTGATCCCGGCCCGGTGTGCGGGATCGCGGCGGCGGATCGGATTCCGGGATTTTTACTCCCCGGCCCGGCCTCATCCCGGCTCGCCGGGGGCTGCCGGACGGACTTCCGGGATGTGGAAGCTGGTGCCCGCCTCGGGAAAAGGTGAGGGACCCCCAGACCCTCCGGCAGGCTGGGCCCGGGCACCGTAGGCCCCCGCTCCGCCCCGGCCCGAGCGGCGCCTGCGCGCGTCTCCGGGCGCGCCGGCCCCGTGGTGCCTTCCATAGCGCCGGCTCCTGCCGGACCTGCGTGTTCCTGCTGCCTCCGGCCCACGGTGCTCTGAATCCTCGTCGCTCTGGGCGTTCGTCCACGGAGAAGCCTCCGTATTTCCATGGAGCACTGCAGATCACAGCGCCTGTTAAATCCGGGGGGGCTTCTTTTCGAACCTGTGTGGGATGTCTTAGGGTGCTGCAGGTTAGAGTCCTGTTTTGAAATACCTGGGGACTTGAACTCAGAGGCAGCAACCTCAGAAACGGTGTTTAACTATTGTGTTGATGTTTCAAGGACCAGTTGTTGAACTTCATGGTGTTTCTTGTATACAGAGTTTTGAAACTAAGTTGTCTCTATACTTTTCTTCGTTTTCTTGTCTATAGGAGCTTTAGTAATAGGTATCATATAATACATACATTTGTTTCTAACTGCTTATAAGGAACAGACCTAACACAACTGTATCTGCTCTCTGTTTCCTGGTTCACTGTGAGGAAATTTTTGATTTATTTCCTGGGAGATACAACACCTAATCCTGCTGAAATGAGCTGACTTACCTCTGACTGCCTGAAGAGCTGTTGAATGAATCAAAACACTCTTAATTCTATTCAGATCATTTCTGCACAGTTCATTTTTTGAAAGTTATTTGCCAGGGTTGATAACTGGAATTTGTTTCTACTTATTCATGTTCACCAAGTAACATTTTTAGTTTTGTTGACCGGTGGTAGCACACCTTTGGGAGACAGTCAAGCCATTCACTGGGAAGTCACTGTGGGGTCTACGTGACAGGTAAAAAGTATAAGCTAAAGCATAAGCATTGGTCAGAGGCTGAACTTACTAAGTATCAATTTGATTTACATGAAAATCTTACATTCATTAGGAGGCATTTTCCTCTAAACCTCTTAACCAGTTATGAACAAATGATAAAACCTCAAAAAATAGGTACCCTTACAAAGGTGTTTTAGAAAACCTTTCTTACATTGTGGGGTTTTTTTTCTTCTAAATGTTACACTTAATCTTCAAGAAAGCATTGGTAAAAATGTATTATCCTTGAAAAAAGTGTGCTGCCACTTTTGAAACTGCTTTGTCGTAAAATGTATCCTTTTAATAATAGGGCAATGGAGCAAGAAGGCGAGAGGTTTTATCTATAAGCTAAATGCATAATTCTAATCAGCCTAATCAGAATTCAGAGTCACAGAATGTTCTGAGTTGGAAGGGACCAACAAGGATCATTGAGTCCAGTTCTTAAGTGATTGGCACACATGGGGATAAAACCCACAGCTTTGGCATGATTGCACCATGCTCTGACCATAAATGATGCATGGCAAAGCTGACATTTAGATGTACTACAAACTCCTCAGTGTCTCTCCTGTGTGCTTCAGGTATTTTGGTGGTTTTTTTCTAAACTGGTATTTTTCTGTCTGTTTATTTCCAGGAGAACCATATCGGCTTTTAAGTGGTGTAGAATATGTTGTTGGACGCAAGAACTGCACAATTTTAATTCAGGATGATCAGTCTATCAGTCGGAGTCATGCAGTTCTGACTGTAAGTCGGCCTGAAACAAGCCCTGTAAGTAGCCACCATTTTACTGCATTATCACTATAGGGATAATTCAGGCTGCCATGACCATGCATACTCCCATTTTGCTCTCACCAGTTTTATGCATGGAGTAAAACCATTGATGACCTCTCTTTTTTTTTTTTTTTTTTTTTAATCTTGAAATTTATTTTCCCCCCTTAGATTTGTTTGCTTTCATTGAGAAATTTAGTGGCATAATTTTAGTAGTCCAAGCTTCCTTTTATCCCAGAGTGAAGATTCACTAGGAATTTGTATTAAAATAATAATAATAGCAGAAAAATTATGCAATTAAGTTTCGTTACACAGACAAATTTTAGGTTCTGGGAAGTGCTTCAGTTGTTTTACTGCAGACTTAGTTTCAGTTTCGTTTCACATCATTAATTCTGTATTTGCTTAGGGCACGGAAAAGAAAAATGTACGAAGAAGAATTAGCAATCATCAATTTACTGCCACTAAGTGTTGTGACGTTTATGGATGTTTTGAAGCAAGATAGCAGAAATTTAATTTATGTAACCTTACGTAGCGTTTAAAATAAAATATGCAAAATATATTTGTCCCTTTAATACTGCAAATACTGAGTGAGTCCAGAGGAGGGCTGTGAAGATAATGAGGGGGCTGGAGCACCTTAGTTGTGAGGAAAGGCTGAGGGATCTGGGCCTGTTCAGCCTGGAGAAGAGGAGACTGAAAAGGGACCTCATCAATGTCCATCAGTAGCTGGGAGGGTGTCAAGAGGATGGAGCCAGGCTCTTCTTGGTGGTGCCAAACAATAGGACAGAAGACAGTGACAGAAACTGGAACACAATTCCATATGAACATCAGTAAGAGCTTACTGTGAGAGTGACTCAGCACTGGAACAGAGTGTCTGGAGAGGTTGTGGAGTCTGTCTCTTGAGGTACTCCAAAGGAGTCTGGAGACAATCCTGAGTAGCATGCTATAAGGAAACCTGCTTCAACAGGCAGGTTGGATTTGATCACCTCCCGTGGTCCCTTCCAACCTTATCCATTCTGTGAAATAACATATAACTGCATGGCAGAATTTCATAAAAACAAGCTGTCAGCGTTCTCATTGGCTTCTGAACCACTTTGGAAATCTGACAGTATCTAACTTCTCAAGAGATGCTGGTGTCTCCATGTCCTGCAGTTTGGGGAGGAGTAGCATTCCTCATGGAAGGAAGTGCAAGAAAGTGCCCTCAGGTGACCTTAGGCTTTTACTTACTATTCAGCCCAATGCCCAGGATAGAGCTGAGTAGTAGGTAAAATCATAATAAATCTCAGAGCCTTACTAAATTGCACTAGCTCAGGCTTTGGGCCAGTGAATGAGACTGCCATGAGGTCTCCAGAAAGACAAAATGTAATCTCCAAGAAGATGAAGTGTAAGAAGCACAGAAGTTTTAAAGCTAAAAACATTTATGTTTTCTCTCATTCCTCTACAGTGAAAAGCAGAAGATAAAGAATTACATATAGCAAGCCTCATTGTCCAAATTCTGTATTTAAGATGTTTTGTGGGCTACTTCCTATTTATCCATTGCTTTGTTCCACAGTGATAATAACTTGTTTCTGATAAAGCTGTCTCATTCTGATAAACTATAATGCCTTATTTATGTTTATTTTCAGAGTCAGTCTCTCTCGGTACCTGCACTAACAGTAAGAGATACCTCTAAGTATGGTACCTTTGTCAATGGAACAAAACTCAATGGTACTTCAGTCTCTTTGCAGTCTGGTGACAGAATCAACTTTGGAGTCTTTGAGAGCAAGTTTAGGTAAGTGTTTTGATTATAAAATACCAAGTAAAAATTAATTTTTTTTTAGAAGAGTATTTTAGCATATCATACAACTCTGCAAGTGATACAGCACTGATGAATTTTTAGAAAGCAAAGGAGGTGAGTAGTATTTTGCCTGTGTTCCACACCTGCTTCTGCAATAGTTTTCCATTATATTTTTACATAATTTATTTTGACACTAGGAGATTAAAATTGTAGATAAGAAAGCATTGGCATTTTAAAAGATGATATGTAATGTACAGTTAGTATTTTCAGGCTCTGTCAGGCAAAGAACAAAATCCTACACCAAATGAGAAGAAGGGAGAAAGGCTTACAGTTTGTTGGAGCCCCTGTTAACTGTTCTTAATGTATGAGAAAAGAACTGACATTGCAGGAGGATGTGAATCCATCTTGATGTTCTTTTCCAAATATAATATGGTAGCCAGTGCTATCTGTTTATTTATAGGAAGAGCTTCTGGAAATGAATTAACAGATAAACAGAAAAAGTGTAATGACCATTAAAATCAATGTTAAAGTAACCAGAAGGTGGCTCTGTGCCTTAAAATTTTATTCAGTTTTATCAATGCTGCTGGTATTATTTATTGTTAGGAAAAACTTGGCATTTTTCTCCAATTATTACAATAAATCAATTTTTTATAGTTTAGGTAAACATACCTGAAACATGATGCAGGAATCGTACCTTGAGACCAGATACATCATGACTGTTATACTGGAAAATTTACAAAGTAGAAAGAAATTTAAATAAATTAAAAATTAAATAATGGAATTTGATATGTTTTGAATTTGATATGGAAGATCTAAAATATATATATATATATATATATATATAAAAGCTTATGGTCAAGGATAATGGCAATGTTAGGAAAATGTTACTTGAAATTGCATTCTCTGTATTTTTTAAGTACTGATCTGTTGGTGACCTGTCCTGTTGAACATACTTTTGCTTTTGGAGACACACACTCAAATTTCTTCTGATATTCCCAGACCTTGCACTATTCTTGAAGCACTAATTCTGTGTGATATCTGTAAAAGAGCCACTAGTCCATAGAAATATTTCAGACATCAGGTCAAATTGTCATTAATTTTTCTGAATAAAAATTAGTATTTTGTTTCTTCGGGAAATTTTAAAGCAGGGAGATTTTATTTTGATCTAGATTAGAGTATGGGTATTTTATTTTTTTTCCTTCAGATTTCTGTGAGACACAAATGTGATAGTTAAGTCAGCTCTGTTCATCGGAATGATTGGCTGAACTAACTTATGCAATACTTTTGCTTGTTCTTTGCAGAGTGGAATATGAACCTTTGGTTGTCTGCTCCTCATGTTTAGATGTAGCTCAGAAAAATGCTTTAAATCAAGCCATCCAGCAGCTTGGTGGCCTTGTAGTGAATGAATGGACAAGAGAGTGTACCCATCTTGTAATGCTGTCAGTAAAAGTGACTGTTAAGGTATGTTGAGCTTTTCTCTGTTGATAGCATTGCTTTGCAGTTTTCCCCACAAATGCTAATTAAATGCTCGACCTGTTCAAGATTTTTCTCTACAAAACTGTAGTCAACTCTTTGTTTTCCATGTTTAGAAGATGTGTATCTCAACAGGAGGTTGAAGGGAAAGAAAACAAAAAAAGCTAGTTTTGAAGACCTATTGGTTTTTATCAGTTGCCTTCCACATTTTCATAACTTTAATCAATATACCAATTAAAAGCTAGGCTGTTAAATGCAAAATACTCCTAGAAGCACAAATCAGTATTGTTTTATTTGTTTGATATTTTCCACATCTTCTATCTTGAAAAGTTAATGTCAGTCGAACCATATGCTAATTCAACTTTTTCTATTCAGTAAATTTGTATTTTCTGTTTTTTTCAGACTATATGTGCTTTAATTTGTGCTCGACCAATTGTAAAACCAGAGTTTTTTTCTGAATTAATCAGAGCTATTCAGTCCAGGCAACAGTTGCCAAGTCATGAAAGGTAAGTTGCCAAATCATCATGTTTACTGTGTTGCAGAATGAAATTTATGGGAGTTAGATTATGAGATAACGACACATTTATCTGATAATTTTTGACATAGTATGCAATTCATAGTAATTTTATTTGTGGAGGAATGCTTAATATGATTAACATTTTAATATTCCAGTAATTTTATTATTCTCATCCCTAGAGTTATAAAACGAGCTCTGGAATTTACTCTATGCTTAGAGATGTTACTGTCTCTAAAAAGGAGCTTATTATTATATTGAAATGTTGCTTCAAACACTTCTGGGAACTGATACATAAAAATAAAGAAATTACACTTTTATAAAAGAAATTGTATCAAGTTTATTTCATTATGTAGACGTATTTTCCCAATGTGCTTTTAGTTACTGAGTTTACTGTAAACTTTGGTCAATGCAGAGTTAGCCTGACCATTGAATTCTCTGAAATCGAAGAGGTTTTTAATTATCTGTTGAGAGATGAAGTGAGACTAATGTGCACATGGCTTCACTAAATGAGAATAAAATATTCATTGTTTTCATGGTTAAATTAACTTCAAATGGGAATTCTTAATTTGGAATCATTAAATACTACAGAATAGCTCTTTTGGTTATTTTCTTGATGTGCGTAAATGTCACAATATTTTATGTGACAATTCCATCTGAGCCCATAGTGCTATTCATTTTACTTTGAAAAGGGAGACATTTGTGTTTTGTTTGGGGGTTGTGGTTGTTGGTTTTCTATTGTATGAACACATGATTTATACAGGTGAGAAATTCCCACTATGTAAATACATTCATATGTGCATAAATATGCATATATGTTAGGAAATGGCAATTTTCTTTAGTAGATGTGGTAGTAGCCATTGGTAGAATAGTTTGAAGTCTGAGCTTGGGTATATACTAAACAAACTTCTAGTGCTCACATGGAAATAGAAACAAAATGAAAGGATTCACAATAAGCTGTGTTTGATATGTGGTAAAATATATTTCACAGAACATAACACTACCTTGTTAGAAAAATAAAGATGCCAATCTAGAGCAATTGGTAGGAGATACTCCTTAGTATCTAGATGCTGCTTTACATTAGCAGGGTTTATATAATATGTGAAATCAGTCATCTATGAGTGGCTTAAAACTCATTTGTTCCTCAGTTTCAGAAGGGGAGAATTTGAATGGGTTGTAACTTTCCGTTCCATTTAAACTTCTGCATTGTTTTCTCAGGATGTAAGAAGACTAAACAAGCTGTTTAGAACTCTCTGAAATACTTTCCTGGGAGATTTTTTTTTTTGTAGTACAGGTCATGCAAGCCATCAGAAGCTAGAAATGGGTTGTGCAACTTGAAAATTGTTTGGTCGAGTATTCCTGGTAGTAATGCTGCTGTTCCTGTCTCTTACAGGAACAAGTAAGCAGTGTCTTTATCTTGCAACCAGGATGTGTGTCCGTTTAGTACAGAAGTGACAGTATAATTGGCTTTCAAGTGCTCCCTAAAAAAGAAGCAGATGACTATGTTTACCTTTCTGAAATATTTTTTGCTAACTTCTAAGATGCTGAGAGGACCTGAACTGGCTAAAAGTTAGTGGCACTAGTAGTATACACATTATATAGCTTTCAAAGAGAGTTCTGCATCAAGCTAAATGGAACAGCTGATGTATCACATAGATCTATGTTTAAAATAAATGCTGTATTTTAAATAGGTCGTGTTTTTGCAATGTAGCTTGTGGGAAGATGCTAAAAATTTACTTAGCAGCTATTTTCATTAAATTTCCAGAAATACTTCTGACTTCAACTGGCAATCTCTCTATTGTGCATTGTACCTAGAGCTTGGGGCAATACTGGTTTGGGTGAGAAACAGGAAAAATATATCAAGATGGCAATACTAGGTGATGCTGTTCATTAAATCTTTACTATAACTATAGAGCTGGTCTCTCCCAAAAAATCTAGGGAAACATTATCTTAAAAAGAAAGAAATTAATTAAAGCATATTTTTTGTTTATAGTAAGGCTTCATGTAATGGCAAACCTGCAGTTCCCATATGAATGTGGGACTTCTTGAGTTTTTTTATAGTGTTACCCCAGTCCTCTGGTACTCTCTGACAACCTATGCAAAGAACAATAACCGAAGATTTCACAAATGGCTGCATGAGCACAGTCCTGTATTAAATAATGTGTTTTATTACTGCAGGCCAGTGTCAATAGTGCAGGGCTTTGAAAAAGAAGAAAAGTAACAGTTTTTAACAGAAACTCACCAAGAATCAAAATCTATGTATTGAGAGATTCAAGGTTGTAGAGGATCTTTTCTAGATAATAGTGTTACTATTAAAAACTTATGAGGCCAAATATGAAGAGAAATTCAGAATCCTGCCTGCAAAAGACTGTTGCCTTTTGAGCTTAGGTCAGCATTGGATAAGAGTTTATAAGAAAATCAAAGGTAATTTTTTGGGTTTTTTTGTAGACAATCATCAGTTAAAGTTGTTTGCTGAAGTTAAAATTGGAAATTTAAAAATATATTTATAAAGAAACTGTAGTCCGGTTTCAAAGTAGTGAAAACTGTTGTTGTTTAGTTTTTACTTGTCCTTCCATCTTTAAAGATGACTTTGTCCCTTGTATTTATCTTAGGTTAATAACTGTCTCTATGAGAATTGCTATCAGAAGTCTTCTGGCATAACAACTAAAGTCTGAATTGCCCTATTTCTACTTGAAATTAGTAGGCTGTATCATATCTATTCAATTTCAATGCAGCAATATTTTTGTAAACAGATTCGAACAGGCTGCTGAAATAGATCAAATATTACCTTTCAAAATCTGGTGGATTTAGGTTGCCTGATTTTCATTGTGTACATATAGTTTGAAGAATTGACTGTGAGGAACACATAAGAATGAAGATTATTTAAAAGCACCTGTAACTATATAGCACATTTTAGTCTTTCATAATTGAATTGTGTATTTGGATGAAGTAGAAAATTCATGTGCTTATTTTTGTGTTCAGCTTGAAATATATGAATGTTCAGTGTTTGAGGGATGTTTTTCTGTTTACAGATGCTTGATTTTTTTTTTTTCCCAAAGTGTCAATATTGCAGCATTTAATGTTTCTTCCTTAAAATCTGCCAATCTTTGCTGTTAAACTGAATTTTGTTGGTGTGTTTCAGCATCTTTTTTTGTTTTCCTACACAGTATGAAAAGGATATATAATCAGCAGTCAGAATAAAGATAAGTAGTTCTGTGATCAGCCAAACTATGTACATAATCAGCTGTTTGGATACAGATGTGGTATAGTTTGGTTAAAAGTTCTTGTTTCTGACACGTGCCTTCATCTTGCTCTGTCAAAACTGCTGTAGCAGTGAATATGTAGGTCAAAGATCTTGTAAGTATCCTGAAATTATTAGTTAGATGCATGTCCTAACTCTTGAGGCTTTTCATGCTCTGGGCAGGCTATCATTAACTGGAGCTGAGGTCCCAGGCTGTGACAAAATGTAGAGCTTCAGGGTAGAATTTTATTTTTGCCTAATATGTTTCCCAGCTAACCTCCTGCTTATTTTGCCTGTATTGGACAAAACAATAGAGAATCTGCAGAGTGAATTCCTTCAGTTCTCTATCCCACCAGCAAGAAAAGTGTACTTGTCTGCTGTCATATTATAGGCTATTCTCGAGTGTGGTGGTGGTGCAGAATTTCTTGACACAGTAGAAGAGAATGAGGGGTGACTGTCTCCACGTGGAGGGTAGAGGAAGAAAGATAACTAATTTCGTGTGGAGTCTTACAGTTATCTAGAGTAAGTGCAGAATGAAGTTGTAGTCTCATTTGTCAGTACTGTTAGTAAGAATATGGATATGTGTACAACAGTTGGGTTGAATGCATTCCTAAAAGTGTTTTCTTAGTTACTGAATGGTCTTGTATTTGTTGTTGAAAAATTAGTGGCTCTTTTTCTTCTTAACAATCCCATGAAAATTATTTATGTGATTTTAACAGAGAAATGCAGGATTTTAACTTCAGAACTTTATTCTGAAGCAGAAAGGACTATGAGTCAGTACTGATAATTGAATCTGAATTTTCTAACTTTCATTTTATGTTCTTGCAGCTTTTATCCTCCAGTTGATGAGCCTTCCATTGGCAGTGAAAACCTGGATTTATCTGAGCATCATGAAAGGAAAAAAATATTCAGTGGAAAAACTTTTGTTTTTCTAACTGCCAAGCAGGTAATCACAAAAATATTGCAGGGTAGGTAGCTAAGTACAGGTTTGTTCACTCTGAAATCACACTCATTCTGGGTTCATCAGAAAAGAAGGAATTCTGTGTATTTATCCTACAGTACAGTGGCCTAAACAAGATAAAATGTAGAGGAGGAGCAAAACATACTCTGTCTGCAGCAGTGCATCAGTGAGAACCACTGCCCTTATACTTCTGTATTCTGATACCTCTAAACTGACTGCATTCTAAGATTTTTCTTTTTCATTTGCATTCTCTTTTTAGCACAAGAAACTGGGTCCAGCAGTTGCTCTTGGAGGAGGGGAAGTAAAGTTGATGACAGAAGGAAGAAAAGAAATGCCTTTGCTACTTTCTCCTGGAGTTTGTGTAGTTGATGTGGGTTTGACAAACTCTCAGACCTCAGGATCTGTCTCTATTACAAACTGGACTGATTCCATTCTGACTATCTTGGAAAGGTGCAGCATTGTTCTCTTGTACAGCGGTAGGATAATTTCAGAATTTCTACAGAGACTTAGTCATGGCGTTTGCATACATATTTAAGCAGGGGGCTCCTTATAAAAAGGGCATTTTTAAATTGTTCTAAGTATTTAGCAGAGTAACTAAAATCTCTTGAAGTAGGAAAGAAAGGACTTGGCAGTTCCATGAGGATTTGTTGGAATTTCTATTTTCCTTTTTTTTTTTTTTTTTTTTGTAGAACTCAGTTCTACAAAAATTCATTGTAATGAAGCTGCTTTAAAATTACAGGCAGCAAGTAGTTCCTCTTCTGCTATTTAAAATAAGTTAAAATTAATATATTCTAAAAATGCAAAATAGTACAAGATGCACAAGTAGATAATTTATGATAGTTCATTAATTATATGTATTTCATCAAAAAAAGAGATGAGATGGCACCTTGAGGTCATGTGATTTATTGTCATGTAATTAACTGTTTTTGAAGAATGTTAAATGCAAATTAGTTTTTGTTTTGGTGGTAGGTTTTGTTTGAGAGGGCAGACTGTTATGACATTATAGATGTTAGGATTATCATTATGCCATTTTTTTAAAACAATAAAACAAAATCTCAATCCTTAACATGTAAACCTAGTTCCCCTAAATTTTCCTGCTGGGTGGAGAAGATAGTGCTTGATCTCTCCTAGTGGCTGTAGTACAGAAAGTGGTTGGGGGGTCTGACATGTAAGAAATGGTCAGGTCTTCCAAGTCTCTTTTCACACATGTTTGAATCAGAAGTAGAGCATAGTTGGTTAAATGCCCAAAAGTCAGGAAAAGAGAGCTGTATGAGCCAGATTACTGGAGCCAGACAGTAGCCACAGCATCAGGAAATACAGGAGTTCATACATACAGGACATGGCTATAATGAAGGCTATTTGTGCTGGCTTAGTCTGTTGGGAAAAACTGGTGTAAGCTGACTTTTTTTTTTTTTTTTGGAGGTGGAATGGAATATTTTGTACTTTGTGTACTTTGTACCTGTACCCATTTGCCTATTTGTTTTTGAATCTGTACTGAAAAACTTTTTTTTTAATTTGTATATTAACAGCAAGAATCTTAGAGCTATTCCAGAGGCAGAAATTGGATTGGCAGTTATCTTCATGTCTACCGAAAAATATTGCAACCCTCAAAAGCAGCCTGCTTCCAAAGGTAATTTTATTAAACAGTCTCAAAGGGGCAGTATTTCTTTTTTGTATGAGAGCATTAGTTGTGATGTTCAAGCTGTTTTGTTTTGCAAGACCACTAAAAAGAGTGACATTCTATGAAAAATGTACACGATGCCAAAGAGGTAGTTGGTTTTTAATGGCCTTGCAGAAAATTGCAGTGAAAATTATATAACTCTGAGATGCAAATAAAAAAGTAGATATAAAACTAGCCTAAAAGGCAGACACATAGAACAGTGACCTTGAAAGGAAAGGTACTTTAAAAACATCTGAAGTTCGTATTTTTAGTGACCATGAATTCACATGTATGTGGTAGTTTGAATTCCATGCTATTCTGTCTTTCCGTATAATCAGGAAGTACAAGATGAGTGTCAGAAATCAAGAGAATAAGAATGGAAATAATTTGTTAAGGCTTGCTCTTTTTTTCTTTTTTTGCCCTTTTCACAAAACAGAATTTGCTTTAGGAAAATACAGTCACCTCCTGCACAGTTCAAAACTAAAAATAATCTTTCCATAAGTTGAGACAATGAGACATAATTGCCACATTTGCTGAAGTATTAGTTTGGGAGTGGATATTCCAAGACTTGAAGCTTGTATTTACTAATGCAGTAATAATAAAAGTCTTTGAGAGACAGAAAGAGGTTTTGTTTGTCAAATTCTCTTTTCATGCCTCTTCCTGTTACTCTATATTTTGTTGCTATGAAATTTTCAGAATTATATTTCATAGATTCTGTTTTGTACTACAAAATGTTGTATCAGGTAGAAAATCCTACCGTTATTTTTAAAATCTAAGAAAAAACCCATAGGTTTGTCTTTACGTGTAGGAACATTTCTTACTTGAAAAATGTATTTTGAATAGGGAAAGACATATATGCAGTACTGGCAGAGATGCTGATTCTTATTTCTAGTCTGAATTATTCAGCTGGATAAAAGTTAAGTGGTCTGAAATTGTGTAAACAGACTGTATATCAGAGTTTAAAGGGAGCAGTGTTTAAAATTGAAAAAACTTGTATCCCAGATACAATAATCACATCAGAGATCGTCATAAAGGAGTAAATATAAGGAATTTTGTGCTCTGGCAGTTTTGCATAATCTACATATTGCATTATATATATTTTATTTTTTGCATAAAATATGTACCACATGACTTTTTAAGTATATTATGAACATATTGGTATATGATTTCCCATTATGCTTCATTTTTATTTAAGCAGAATTCCAGTACTTAATCTGTAGAATATTTAACTAAATCTGAATTCTAGAATATGGTCCTTCAGAACTATTTTGGTCAGTTTTTTAAAAATTAATAAATCTGCTTATTTTTTAATTAATACTGGTTTAAGATCATTTTACAAAGATCTCACATGATCAGGTAATAATGTGTGATTGCATGTGCAAAGAAACACAGATTGGTTATTAATCTTCTAGTTCTTCTCTCGTGTTGGTCTTGCAGCTGTACCTGAAAGTTCTGCATCAGCTGTCAAAGGCCGGGCTGTTTCCCAGAGTCTGGCTGTGGATGAAACTATAATGCCAACTGCTGCAGATAGCAGCACCTTATGCATAGCTGATACAGAAGAGCAGACACGGTAAAGTATTCATGGAAATTTCTAAGCTAACACTTGCACATAAAGCAGTTGTTTGTGGCAGAAGAACTGTTAGAAATACCATTCATGAAATTGCTGTCACTTCTCTGCAGTGAGATATTTTCTGCTTTTGTGTACTAGATTACAGAAAGCATCCCATAGGACTTAGATGACTTCCAGATGCAAATGTAGATACTGTTTATCTGTCTTGACTGTCTGAACTACTACAGGTTTTCAAGACATTTCACAATTATAAAAATATATTGATCATAGCAGATTTTATGGTTTGTTTTTAGCACATTGATTTTAAGTTTATTCAAAATATAGGTATAGCTTTTTTAAAAAGTGTATCTCTGATTTGGTGTATCTCTGATCCTGTGTGTCATTCAGTATTTCTTTCCTCTCTAATCTAGTATGGAGATAGAGAATACTTCCCAGGTGCAGAGACAAAGGAAAAGGGCTTTCCAGGGTACAGCTGCTGTAAAGAAAAACAGCGGCACGAGTGGCAGTGTAAATGCAGGAACATCGATACCTGGAGGGAGCAGAACATCTGGGTTCAGCCAAAGAAGTCAGCCTGTCTCACCACCTAAGAGCTCAGAATCTGACAAACCTTGTGTGAGTGCTTCACGTCACCAGTCGAACTCAATTACAAATTACTTCCAGGTTACTAGAAAAAGGTGTGTTGAAATGTTCTTGGCATTACTTCCCTTATTGGTATGTTCATGCTGTTTCTGGAAAATTTTAGCTCAAGCAATGTACTTTTAATTTGACATGTACTTAAAAAGGTAATTTTTAGATTGAATTCCTAGAATGGAAGGTTTTTCCTCAAAGCTACTTTAAATTTCACAATGCAGCCCTTTAAACCCCAGAAGCTCTTGTAGATACAGCTAATCCTACTCAAAAATGCTTTTGTATTTTTTTTCTTTTGTAATTTATTTCTGGCTAAGGGAAAGAGCTGAAGAAGAAGAAACATCTATACCCAAACTAGCAAAATTGGAGGAAAGGTCATCGCCTCTTCCCAAGGGCACTGAATCCACAACGTCCTCAATCTGCAACAGTGAAGCAAAACAGCATCAAAAGAGAAATAACATCCTGGACCCAAACCCCAGTTTTGCAGAAGACATGGGTGTAAAGCTTATGAGGGAAAGTGCCAAACTAACAAGTGATAGAACAGACACTAAAACCACTTCTAGTGAAAATCATGCACCAAAAAAGAGAAAGGAATTAGATGATTTATCTGAAGATATAGAAACACTAGAAATGGTATTTGGAAGTGGAGATGTAGACTGGGAAGATCAAATGGCAGATCATGACCAGGAAGCTGCAAGAAATAAACGAAGAAAACCTTTGGAAGCCAAAGGTAGCAGGATTCAAGAAGTAAATGTAAATCAGCAAGAGGAGAATAAAGTATTGGTAAGTTTTATATTCTTCTCAGATGCCTAATCTTGAAATTTGCAACTTTGTTAGAAAAATGCACTTAGCTCCTTTAAGGAGGAGGCTGCCTGCATACAGAAAGTGGCTTTGTAAAATTTGTTTGCTTAAATCTTGTACATCAATTTTTAAATCAGAATGCTTCATCTTTTGCATGTGAACATTGCAGTTTTACACCTACCTGAATGGTTTTCTATTTTTCTTGGCGTTTTTTTCTTTGTGATTTGAAAGCTGCTTGTATTCTGAACTTTTCCTCTTTTTTTTTCACTTTAGATACTGTAAGTAGAATAGGAGGATACATCCCTCATCCAAGAAAATCTTCTCATATTGTTTGTTTCTATGTTAATTATAATGTTGTTATTTATTCTAAGATAGTACTCAATTATTTTTATGCAATTAATTTTCTAAAGAAACTTCTAGTTGACCTGTTCTGTTGAATACCACAGTAGTGTGCAACATCTTTTAAGTCAGTCTTTTGATCTCATGTGAAAGATTATTAAAATTCCTGTATGAGGAAAAACCAAAAACAAAGAAAACCAAAACCAAGAAAAACAACAACAAAACCAAAACACAGCTTGTGTTTTCGTGATTATTTTTCTGTTTTTGTTTTTGACACCAAGGAAATTTTCTAAGACATATGAAGAAAACAATATACCTTGAGTTAACAGTGGTCAGTATGTTA
Source organism: Acridotheres tristis (assembly GCA_037013685.1). Classification (NCBI taxonomy): domain Eukaryota; kingdom Metazoa; phylum Chordata; class Aves; order Passeriformes; family Sturnidae; genus Acridotheres; species Acridotheres tristis. The sequence continues at coordinate 124,782,079 of CM072886.1, read as the reverse complement.
ATAAAAGGAAAGGCAGGTTTGTAAAGAAAAACAATGTTGAGAGGTCTAGACTATTAATAATACAATAGGAATAATAGAACAAGTTAATTTTTTATTTATTTAAAATAATATTTTAATGCTTATTGTCCAGTCCATTTACAGTGTAGGCAGTGTTTAAGTGTTCAAAAATGTGAATGCATGATGGACTGTAATTTTCAAGATTGCTTGGACCATATAAGAATTAGTAGTTGCCTGTGCATCCTTAGGTCAGACCAGCTTTACCACCTTGTTGATGCTTTACTGGAGCTTGCTTCTGGCAAAGTGTGAACTTCATTATAATGCTTTTTTTGTATGTGTGTTACTAACCGGCAAACTTTAAAAGACAAGTCCTTTAATTTAGAGAATTTTGTTTCATGCTTTTTATGCTATCAGCAAGTAGGTTTATTAGGTCTGACCATAGTGATAGACTAAAACTGATGCTTGGAATAGTCTGTTAAATTTTGGTGCTTGGTGCTTGGAAAGTTTTCCTAGTCTTAACTCCTTGACAGGATACTGAAGGAGAAACAAATTTTATGTGCAACTGAACTGGTACTTTGGCAGATAGGCACTTAAAGATTTTTGCAGAAAAGAAGTCTTCTCATAATTTAATAATGACCTACTTTATTCATGTAAAATATATTTCCAGTGGACTAGGAAGGAGATTACATGATACAGGCAAATTTGGTAACTGTTTTCTGTAAGTATAGATGCATCTTGTATATCTGGCAAGACAAAGAATGTGAGTAATTGACTCAAAACCTGCAGGGTGCATAAAGCTGATTTGTTTTTTTTATCAACCATTGAAAATAATTTATGCAATGCAAATCTGTTTAAAACTATAGGACATAATCAATCTGCAGAATACTTTCTTGTCCTGGTAATGAAATATCCTTTCTGCACACAGGTATACTTCAAATGCTAAATTGAAAATGCTACATTTTATATTCAAAAGCTTTTGCAGTTTTCCAGAACCTGTGAGGACTTCGAACATTGTACAGATGGACAATATAATAAAGAAAGAAAAAAATCGGAAGTGAACAAATAATAGTGTTTTTTTTTTTTAATGGAGAAGACCTCAAACAATTGTTACAGTGTGTATAAAATCATAAAAAATTTGAAGTGCAGGGCAGTTTTTTTCTGTCTGAAAATTTGTGTTGGTTTGAATATGTTTATTCTACTATAAAGAGCAGAAAACAATTTTATGTAATTAAATTCTCACTTCATTTCAGTTTTATATTTAAAATAATTTTTAATCAAATAGAAAGAAGAGGAACTTGGATCGGTTCTAACTTCAGAAATGAAAAGTAATATCAAGCAAGAGTCACAAGACTTGGTAAGCTAATTGTAAGTTTGAACAGTGAGCTTTAAGAAGTATTACAAAAACATAAAAATTTTGCTCTTAAGAACACAGCATTTTTGGATCCTATATCTGACTAAAGGAGGTTTGCAAGATTGTACTCCTTAACATAATTATGTGTAAATTTGAAGAGTGCAGTCCTGCTTGTAGACTGTGGGAAAAAAAGTGCACTTGTAGTTCATCTGTGTGCTTCTGTAATGGCATTTGAGTGGATACTTAAAGGTGACTGAAACTGCATGTAATTGTATTTAGCCTTCAATGTAGTTAATACTTGTACTGATGTTTTCTTAGATTACTACTTAAAGACCTGCCAGAGATGTAATCTTGTCTGCTGTAAGATCACAACTAGAATGGAAGAGATGGAGCACTGGGAAAATAGATGTAATATACAGTGATTAACAGTAGATTAGCGTGCTAATTTTTTGTAGGTATGATGAAGGAAGGAAGGAGAGGAGAATTGCTTGGAATGGCAGTGAGGCAGAGGAAAAGGAGACTAGGCTAAATGAAACTGAAATAAAAAAATTCTGAAGAGATAGAGTGTGAAGCCAGTCAACAAGGGGCAGAATAATACCTTTTCACCCACATACAAAAAAGAGCCCAAGAAGAGGGAATGCTGAGTAGGTATACCAGAGTGCAGGGTCAGCTCAGATCAAAGGACTTTTAATTAAATTTTGCTATAAAACAACGGTACTGCATCTGGGCTGGAGCTGTCCTTGAATAACTGTCCTATAATGTTGCTTGTGAACTTGTCTTGCACACAGACATCCTCTGGAATCCACATAGATGCAGCCCCAGGCAGCGAAATGTGCATGCAGACTTGCTGGCATATGAGCGTTCTCATGGAAAAGAAAAATCTGGTGTATTGATCAGATTCAGCTTACAGCCCTGGAGTTGGGCAGATATTTGTAAGCTAGAATTGAGCTGAAGATTTTCACCTTTGTCTGCCATGGAGTATTTAAATACATATTTAAACACACACAAAACAAATACACTCTATTCATGGTATACAAGGAGGCTGAGAAGTTCATACAGCAGATTCTAGCTCTTCTGCTGCTTCCCCTCACTGTTTTGTAATCCTAACTTTTGCTTCTCTCTGCTCCTGATAACTTCCCTACAGTTCGTACTGTTAGATATGCTGTATGTCTGTACACACACTTTAATGCTTCCTCCTTTTTTTTCCCCACATAAGAACCACAGCAAACTGGAAGATGACTCCAGCAATCTTCCTAGCAGACTTTTGTTGACAGAGTTTAGATCGCTGGTTGTCAGCCATCCAAGACAGAACAGTCATCTTCCTGGAAATACCAGCTATGAAGGAAAGAAAAATTTCAAAATGTTCAGAAAGGTCAGTGTGTTTTTTAAATGGTCACAAGATGGCACTATTTAAAAATACTAAAAAGTGTTGCCTTTAGATTGTTTCTTTCTTTAGTTATTATCAAATCTTTAGTAACATATTTCTACAATTTAAATACCATATTATACTGTAAACAGATATTGTAATTGATTGAAGAAGTATCAGGTTGATAAAGGCTTATCTCGTGCTAGATTATTTAGATACTTGTACTCCCTATTCCCAGCTGTAGCTTGGAATAAGTTGCTAAGTGATAGCTACCACAACTTCTGGTTGTACCTCCAAAAGCTAGCAATTCCACTTCTCCAAAGGCCTATATATACAGCATAGACTGATTCAGAGTCCTCCATTTTTAACTAATAAATCTTGGATTTCTAAATAGAACTAAATCTATATCATACAAAAGTAAGATGATTGCTTGCTTGGGTCCTGAAGACAATTGCAAAATGATTCTGAATGTTCATTGTAAAAGTACCACTTCAGCTTATATTAAAAATAAAAGTTCAAATCATATGTTACAAGATGACTAGAAAGGCATTTCAGTAAAATACTGTTTATAGAATGTGATCACATAATACTACTTCCTGGGAGTATGCTCTCATTTTTAGATAGTTTTAATTTTCTGATAATATTTTCTTTTCCACCATTTTGTAACAGATACTTATGCAGTCTGACAATAAAATATAAACTGATTTCTATCAATGTTTTAAATTCCACTTAATGCACTATGAAATTTATTTAGCATATTTAAGTTACCAGATGTGTTTTTGCTTGTTTCTTTTGGTAAAAGGAGGGAGTTAACAGCTTTCTGTAAATGCTTTTTTAACTTGAGTCACTTTTAAATATGATCTTTGAATGTTGTTCAAAGAAAGTCAGGCAGTCTTTCTTCTGTGATACCTGAATAGACTTTTTGAATTTGGTAAAATAGATCTTCTGCTTGCACTCTGCTTGCCTTGTAGTTGTAAGAATTTATTGTCCAACAGGTAGCTTACCCTGGGGCAGGACGACTTCCATGCATTATTGGAGGATCAGATTTGATTGCTTACAATACTAAGAAGAATTCAGAGCTAGAAGACTGGTTAAGGCAAGAATTGGAGGTAAGAAATTATTTTTTAAGCATGATCAAATAAAAACTTGACTAATGTAAGTGATCATTACTGAAATACTTCAGGATTTTATTTTTTAAATAAAACCTCAGCCAGTTGGTTGTCTACACATGCTCATGGGAGCATGTACAGTAGAAAAGTTACTGAACGTCAGAGGTCAGTGGTAACACTCATCTTTTTCTGGTTATTTAAATTCATTTTGCATGCAACAATCATATAATTAGAAATATAGAAAGCAAAATTGTTAACCTAAATAAGAACAGTCTTTTGATGAGCAAAATAAGTGCTATGTCAACTTGTGAATTGTAAAAATGTGACAGGGAGCTAGAAAGAATTTCTGTATGGCTGTGTTCAAATAGTTGTACAGTACAGTTGATATTCTACTCTTGAATAGAACAGAAAATGCATGAGTAAAACTGTTGGAGTATACTGAAGAGATTTAGTAAGAATAAATTTTAATATTTTTTTTCTCCTGTGCAAATCTCTAGATATAAAAGTCCTAAAAAACACTTATCATGGCAGTTGTCTAGCACTTTCATTTTCCAGTAATTTCCTTAAAATACTTGCTGATGAGTCATATTGTTTTCACAGCCTGGTTGAGATCTTCTTGCATCAACATTTCTTATCTCATTTTTTTAATCCCTGAATATAGATAATGCTAATTAAAATTCCTTTTATACACAAATAATCAAATTTTAAAAATCTATATTTCTATAATGGTGCTTAAACCAAAAAAGTCCACATTTCTGACCAAAATTGACACCTTTCAAAATCTATTCAATTTATTAGTTGGTAGCAGTAGCCAAATTTCTGTAGTGAAATAACTTGTCTAATGTGATTATGCACTAAATGGAGTACATAGAGAAAACTTACTTCTTTGGGAAAAACTGTGTTAGTGCAGGAATATTGTTCTTCTAGAACGTTCATTAGAATTATCCTTAACAATACAATATTAAATGAACTTTCTCAGGAACAAGACAGACGTGCAAGAGAAGAATCACTTGCTGATGATCTCTTTAGGTAAGAGTTTTATGTTTGTACATAGAAAAATGTGAATTTTTTGCATAACATTTCTTTGGACAGATTTTGAACTTGGAGAAGACTACTTTGACTATTCTTTTCAAAATTTCGTGTATTCCCATGTATAGAATGTAGTCAAACTGTTTCAGCAATTTCTCTGGGGAAAAAAAATATAGTTATTCAGGTTCGTTTGACATGGGAAATGGGAGGATATTGGAACACTGGAAACTGGAAGTTTTGAATTTCTGTGCTGTTAGGCACTGATTTTTAAAAGAGTATTGTTTTTGACAATGCTGAGGTGAGATGGAGGAGTTCATGACTGTCTGTTATTTCATTTTTGAAGTCTGAGTTGTATAGCAACAACAGTGACTTCTAATACCTTTCTAACTATGTGGTGATGTAATTTGCCTCACAAGTTGTCACATTTTCCTGTCTAAGCAAAAAGTCTTGATGAATGATAGCAGAACTAGTGGAAGTAAAACTGCCTAATCATTCAGTTGTATCTTTAAGTTATTCATGCATGAATACAAAACACATGGGAATTTCAAAGAAATGACAGGATTTTGGGAGATGAAGCCCAAATGGAGAAGGCCAAGGGATAGAAGTGTCAAGAAGAGTCAAACAATAAGCATATTGCAGTAAATCAGGCAGCTATTCAGTATATCCAAAAAGTAGCTCTAAATTTCTAACAGTCAATCAGAAGCTGTATAAAGGGCAAGGTAGGGCAAGTATCTGCTTTATGTGGGAGTAGGAAGCAGCAGAAAGATTTTGTGTGGATGAGTTGTGGCCAAATGTACATCAGTGTAAACATACAGGATCCCTTTTCCCTCTCTCCTTTTTTGTTGTTTTGGTATCCTTTTCCAGTAGAGAGCTTAGTGTTGGGACAATAAAGGCTTGGAGAAGCTTGTTCATGCATCAGATATGAAGGTTGTAAGTAGTTAATAATCTGAAAATTTCATTATCAGTTATCTTAAATTTGTACACAAGCTGTACCTTATGCATCCTTCAGTCAAATAGTAGTAACTGTAGTTAATTATGGAGTGTAGTCAGGGAAAGGATTGAACACTGGCCATTCCCTTCTTATGAATATATAATAAAGTTGTTTGCATCACATTGTACATCTATATAAACTTTGAATATCATTGTTTTACTTATTAGTGACAAATTTTATTTTTTTGTTGCAGATATGATCCTAATGTGAAAAGAAGAAGATAAATTGTGACCTGGATTTACAGTGTTTCTCTGGCAAAACAAGCTTTCTGTTCCTTAGGTTTCCTGGTTACAGTGTGTATGATATTCCTATATAGGACCATTTGAATATCTCTTATTGTAAGACATGTTTTGTAAGTCTTACTTTTATTAAAGAAAAAGAAAAATTCCTTTGACTGCTTGGCACTTACAGATTGCACCATTGTCAAGACCTTCCCATTATTCACTTCAAAGTAATGCTCAGTAAAATACTTAGGATTTCATTTTAGGCTATTTTTAATGTTTGGTTATCAGTACTATTTTGGGAAAAAAGGAAGTTAGCATCAGGCTATTTTTTTTCAGAAAGGCTTTGTTAATTAGGTATTTTCAAGGGTATTATCTTAATAATTGAAAATCTGTTGAGGCTGAGATGCAACTGGTATTTGATCATGATGTGATATGATCATTATATGATTCATAATGAACCACTTCTCTGTGGTTCATTATATAGAGCATATAGTATTGTTACTGGTACAGACTGTCTTGGAACTGAAAAAGCGGTTTCTTCTTCTCTTGCTTAAATATATTTTCATTTACACTTTTAAATCATGAATGTTCATTTGTTAAAACCTACTTCCAAGCCAGACAAAGTCTTTAAGAGGTGTCGCACTCCAATTTGGAATTATAAATTATATGACTCATTTCTTTCTCTCATGCCTTTACTTTTTGCAATGGCTGTGTAAAAGTATGGCCATCGAAATAGTTCAACTAACAGGGGAAACTATGAAACAATTACCTGTTTGTGGATTGGAGAGCTTATCTTAATTATCCAAGAACTTGCAATTTGTGAGATTCCCCTGGAAGTACATTGAGAAAAACTTTCCAGACTTCCTGCTCAGCTGTATGAAGCAATCACATACAGATAAAGACAGACAGTAGCTCTATTGCATCCTATTTCAAGAGGGAGGATATCATTCCCCATGTGAGCAAGTCATCTAGTTGATGTAATTGAATTGACACAAACAAAATTACTTCCTCTGCCAAGAGCTCTAAGCATACAAGCAAGATGAGCTGCACTGTTAGAAGCTGTTCTGTTGTGTATCAGATCTAAAGAACAGCATTGCAAGATCTGTGTATGTCAAAATAGCAGATGTGCTGAAGTCATCATGGTTCTAACATGCAGAAAATATTTGGCCTTGTAAAGCCAGTATTATCTCAGTTCTGTCTTGGCATGTTATTGCTGGTCAGCAATGTCCAGAGTGATACACAAAGTGCAGCCCAATACTTCTGAGTTCCAAAAAGCTGTGAGAGTTTTTGCATAAGGGCACATAAAATCTTATCCATCAAATACCTTTAAAAAGACTTCTTAAGCAGTTGAAATGCTTTCTGGAGGAGATGTACTGACTATTCCATGCTCAGTTGAGTTTTTCTATCACTGTGAGAATTTTCAGGTTTTCTGGCAGAAGACCTACTGGTCCAACAGAGCTCTTGTAGACTGCTGAGGTTTTCGATTGTTACTAAATTCAAGCAAATAGGTTGGATAGCAGAGTATCAACGGACAAGATTCTTCAGGATTCTTCAGAAAGGCTGTAGCCACCGTTGTAAAAAACAGCTGGAGAATTTCTGAGGTGAAAGGACAAAACACACAATGTATAGGGGTCTTCTACAATAAAGCAAAGGCTCAAGTCCTTTGCTACTCAGACTGCAATCTGCTAGGGGTTCAAGTGACCCTGATGGCATAGCTGAGAGCACTCTTTTGTTCATGTTTTATGATTTAGGGCTCTTCAAATCCAGTTTCCTAGGCAGCTGAATTTACCAGCATTGATCTTTTTTTATTTTTTTAAGTTTAGTATTTAAGAATTGTGGGTCCCTTTCAGCTCAGAATAATCTAGGATTCCAACTTGAAGGTGCCTAGTAGGTGATAGAGTTTGATTTGTGATCCAGTTTCAGCTGCTGTCCAGTTGATGAAAAGCCTGCACATTAATGCACCTGAGCTTCTGCTATTTCAATATTAAGTTAGGTTTGTGTTAAAAAGCTTAGACATACAAACCCCTTAACCATGGCTTGAATTGTAACACCAAATTCATGTAACAAGTCATATTCTTTATTCTGAAGTCTTCTTCAATTTTAATTTGCTTTTGGCATGATTTTCACCTCAAGACATTAGAAGAAAAATGCTTGTTGGCTTACTGGTTTGGCCTTCTGTTACTGAAGTTTCTGAGGTAAATGATAATGGACATGATTACATAAATTTGAATTTCCAGTAAATTACATTAGTATCTGCCTTATCCCTGGAGCTAGTGCATTAACTTCACCTTTGTTTCCTTTATGGTATAGAACATACTGTTGTAGGCTAACCCCATTAGGCAGCTAAGCCCCATGCAGCCACTCATACATTCTCCCCAAGTAGGATTGGAGAATCATAGAATCAGAAAAGAGAAAGACAGAAAGCTGTGGTTGAGGCATTTTTATAGGTAAAGCAAAAGCTGTGAGCACAAGCAAGGGCAATCAACTTCGCATTCTGCAGTTCAGATATTTTGCTATGCGTTCTATTTTCACTGTGCAGCTTGTGCTTTCTGGTTACAATCATTCAGTTTCTGGGAGGGCGTGTGTGGTGCTGATTTTCTTTAGAAGGTTAAAAAAAGTTCAGTAAATCAGAAAAGATATCTAAGGTTTCATCTGCCACACTCACAGTCTGCAAGTATACCACGTTTTTGACAAAATTATGCTCTTCACCTTAAAAATACATCTAAGCAGAAACTTCAGATCTTGTTTCTTGCATTTTTTGTGTGTAACAGAGTTTGAGGGTTTGTTTGGGATGCTTTTTTGGTAACATTTATTACCTTTGTTCACACTGCTTACAGGAAGGAGATCCACACAATATATAAAATAATATACTTTTTATTAGCAAGGCTCTTAACATACAGTCTTGCATTCAGCAGTTTAGCTGATGAAAACAGTTTAAAGCAGATTGAATTACTCTAGGTACTACTAAAATTGCATAGCTGCTGTATCCCTGCATGCAAACATGTTTAATTTTCAGTTTAACTCACACCAATTTCAGCTGACTTCACATTTTCTACGTCAGATGGGGAAGCCACAGGTTTTTCTTTTGGAGAAGACTACCAAGATATTCTCACTGTTGAAGTGTGATTTCTATTTCTGTCCATTTACATCTATGAGTCTGTCCTTTTTTCTCCCACCTTTACTCCCCCATCTTCTCCCAGAATGGTGGCGGTTGTGCGTCAGGGCTGGCCTCTTCTTTGTGATTGGACCAGTTCCTGTATGTGGAAAGTGTGTTTGCAGTCAGCTTGAGTTCTTCCATCCAGTCACCTCCCCATAAATTTCCTCTGAATTGCCAAGTCCCCTTCCTTGCCTTCAATCCTGATGTGTGATAGGCTCTATTCCACGTTAATTCCTGACACAGTAGCTGAAGCTTCTACTGTAGACCTACCTCTAACCCACTCGCCTGTCTTGCTCCAGCCAATGTTGCACAAATGACTTCTCAATCCGTATTTTTCCTGTCTTTCCCTCTCCCACTAAACTGGAGGGAGTCTTGCACCCTCTTCTCTTGCTCTTTTCCATTTCTTGAGTCAATCCTCAGTCACATTTGGCCACATCTGGTTTGAGTCACAAATTCACAAACTGATTTTTGCTTAATTTTCAAATTCCAGTTGTGTTCTCCTTAGAATTCAAGCCAATTGTGCCAAAAAAATGAACCCTCTTCCTAACCATTATTCCTCCCGCTTCCTCTTGCCATCTTTGATCACCATCACCACATTCCACTGAGATAGTTACAAAAATGCTACACAATATCAGATAGCCCTGACTAGCAACTCTACCACTTGCTTTAGCGCTCTGCCCGTGCTGCTCTGCAGCTTTTACTACTGGAATCTCTGTCAGTCATTGCTTTCAGCACCACATCCATGCAAAACAACACCTTCTCCTTCATTCTGAACACTGCAGCTCTCTGAATGCCTTTTCCTCCACAGTTTGATCTTTAATTTGGCTTGAGTTTCCTACTTCTCAAAATCAAAATAACTGACTTCTTGATCACGCTATTTTAATATTTTGCTTTCAGTCTATAATCAGTTTTCACACATTAAGATAAAACAAACCTAGCATGCAAACTTCAGGAATATTTATCGTCTATCAAAAGAGAGGTTTTGCTTACAAAAAATGTTCTGTACATGTTTACATTGCTTGTCTTAAAAAAAAAAAAAAGTATGATGCAAGCATACTCCAGCAAAAAATCAGAACAGGCACTGCCACACACAAAGAAATGATATTTACACAGTATCTCCAAGTCCAAGTGCATTGTGTGTGAACAAACATATAAGTAGATGAATACAGTCCTTTATGTAATTTCTAGCTGGAATTCCAGCATACAACCAGCATAGCAGGTCTAACAGAAATGGGCAAGGTCAGAGTACTGACTCAGTAAATTGTGCCAGGGAGATGTAAGTTAGCAGGATCAGTTCTTGAACAATAGCTCACTGTTCACATAATAGCTGGTCCTAGCATCCAACCTGATGGAAAATATTTGTGTATCTAATTTAAAAACAACCTAAAGATGCCAGGATTCTATAGTATATTGTGAATACATAACAAACCTAGTTGTTAATTTTCTTTATGCTGGCATTTAAGTTTACAGAGGGTGTTTAGAGGACATACAGTTGTAGGATGGTACTTACAAATTGCCAGTGATCTCAGAATAAACAGATGGAGGAAGAAGGTGCAAATTAGAGTTACTTAATCTCCAGAAAAAAGTTTTTTCCTGGTTTTGATGACTACTGATTACACCTAGGTTTTAAGAGTTGGTTTATGATTGAGATTTTTTGGATTATGATTCCAGCTTTATGAAAGTACAAAATTATCAGTTAGAAAATGATCTAACATGCAGACAGGTATAATATAAACTCAAGCTCAAGATGTGCTTGAGCTGAAATGTTCTAGTGTCTACAAAGACAAAACCATCTCTAAAATAGTGCTTAGATTCACTATAGCTATGAAATAACACTAGGCTTTTCCCCTTGCCCATAATCCTTGTTCCTTACACCAAATTCATCCTTGACCACACAATTCTCCATGTAATTCAAGCTTCAAAAATAAATTAAACTGAAACTCCCAGTGTATTATAGTCCCAAAAATACACTCAGAAAAAGAGCTGTTTATAATTCCTCATTTCAGGTTTGTATCCCTAATGCTACCAAAGCCTTTCTTTTTCTGTCAAAAATGCTTCAATTTCCATTCTTTCTGCTAAGTAAAATCAACTCTTAGAGTTATTTCAAACAAAACAAAAGTTCTCTTTCAGGCTTGGCAAGGGGAAATGGGGGAAATATTTGTACAAAAAGCTCTCACATCCATTGAATGCTCCCATCTTGCTCTCACCCTAAAATAAGAATCCAGAAATTATGACAGAACATTGGTATTGTTAAGTTCTAAAGCAGTATCTAAATTAAGATGTAACAAAAACCTTTTGGCATTTTTGGTTCTCTAACTTACTCTAAATTATGACTATATGGATGATAATAAAATCAGCTGCCTTTAAGGCATATATGTGCTACCTCTTCCTGTTTAGAAATGTCTGGGAGCACTGTACAGCCCAGATCCTGCTATTACATGAAGATACCTGCTTGCTTTTTAGAGGTAGAAAATATGGTAGCAGAGTAACAAAGCTTTATATCTTGGTACATCATTGCTGATCTGGTCCTACAGTTTAGTCAGCAAAGACAATTTCTCATACGTGTTGCATTCTGTGTGCTTGAGTTAGTGGCCACTTACAGATACCCGGCAGGGTTTTGGATGAACAGCTCCTCTGCAGAGCTCTTGTCACAGACCCAGATCTCGACCCAGGAGGATGGGACAGCCCCAACCTATTGATGCTGTGCAGAGGCACTATAGCACCTGTACATCTGCACTTCATACTGCACATATTCTTCACAGCTTTCCTCCCATCATCCCTCACTGGTCATCACTTGTCAGCAGCAAAGACTCACTACAAGTTTGCAAATTTTACTCTCTTTCATTCCCTTTTAGGAGCATTTGGACTAAAAATGGCTTCTTCTTTCATCTGGGTGGGTATGCAGGTCATGCCTGTCTCAAAGTTGAGGTTTTAGTTTGACTCCCTCCAGCTTTGAGTAAATACTCTGGATTTCTAGCTCTAGCCTTCTTTTCAGTTCTTGAGCTGTGAGAGAAAGAAGATACAGCCACCTTTTTCAACAAAATTAGTATTTTTCATTATGCAAACATCACTCTATGAAATTATTAAAAAAAAGTTGCCTACATCCACCGGGCCAGAAGTAAAATACAAGAATAGCCCACCAATTCCCTAAGTGCTGAAGACTGGGGCCTGCAGCTGTGGGATACACTTTGATATCCCTTTCTCAGTTTATAACCACTGTTTCTGGGAGCCATACCCTTTTTATGCAGTCATTGGCAAGCCCAGGCTTCTAGTCCTAGACAAAGCACTTTCCTAAGAGAGAGAAGAATCCACTGTTGTTGTCACCACTCTGGATTCCTTGCAGAAAGGATTCCTGTGGTTACTCACTTGGGTGAAACTTAGGCTTACCCTTTGTGGAAAAAGTTTTAAGTACAATTCAGTCATAAGAGCCACTGGAAAGAGGCAGATTGTTAGGAAAATCTAGAAGGAGAAATCTTACTCCCAGTTCAGAATCTGGATACTACTTGAAATACTCTTAGCAATAATTTAACTAGGAGACACATTCGCAGCATTAAGAACCAAATCCAAATGTAAAAGCTGTTTTTCCTAGCCTATTAGAAAATACACAGTATGGGTTAACACAGCTTTACAAATTCCATAAATCCAAATTAACTTACTTCATCTAAAAATTATGTTCTTCCTGTCTGTATTTTCCTGATAAATCTCAAGTATTAAGTATCCTTTTAAAATCCACGATGTTTAAAAGTTTATCCTTTGCAATGAAAGAAAAGCTGAAAGAAAAACTCTCTCTTCTGCAAATTATTATACTTCACAGGAAATTCAAATGCTTGGGTTTTTTTTTAATCTGAGAAACAAGGTGTTTCCCCAAAAGACAACTATTCAGTGCCAACATCTAATTCACAATAAACGCAATGCTGTAGGTAAAGCTATCTTAAGGCAAAACCCGAACTTCTCTATCACCTAGTCCCTCAAAATACAAAACAGGAAAGAAACAAATTTCTCTCAAAATCAGAAAGGTGAAAACGAAGAAGTCTAACTACAACTTCAAATCTAGCAATTCCTAGAAGACACAAGATGATCTTTTAGCAAAGCTTTGGTTGAAATAAGTATATTGGCTTAATAAACATGACTACAGAGATTTCTCTGCCCAGCTAGGGGGGTCTCATATGCAACATTTATCTCAAAAATTCTGGCAAGATTGATGAAAAAAAAAAAGCAGTTAAACCTCAAGGTGCTGTAAGATTGCAATGAAAGATACTTGTGTAATAATAGATCAAAGATCTCTGCTACAACATTGTCACTACAACACACAGAACTCGTGAGTAGCTGCAGCAGCTGAGGCTAGAAAAGGGCCTGAAGGTTTTTTCCCCTTTTTTGCAAAACAACTCCTAAATTTTTTTTTTTGCTGGCATTTTAAATGTCTGCTGTGACAAATGAAAAAGCAGTAACATGCCATATGTTGTATGTCGACATTTATATTGATACAAAACTGCAGGAATTTAATCACAGTGCAATGTATTCCCATAACTTAACTGCAACACAATTCTATTATCAAGTATTTAGCACTTATAACCGTTAAAATTATTAGGTATCACAGGTTTAGAATTAGTTTATATATACAGTTTCTGCCAGAGAAGGCAAACTGTAGAATCTCAAAATATGAAGAAAAAAAGCCTAGATTTTAATGGAATTAAAATCAGCTCAATATCAGTATAAAGAAAGTACCTTAACTAGTATTGACAATGCTAATGGCTAAAGCCAACCATGTGGGCAGTGAGAAATTGACAGAAATGCTCCTTTGTCTGTGTTTATGCTGTTAAGTGGCTCTAGACTAAAATTTATTATTATTAGTAGCATAATTTCATAAATTATTTTGGGCTTCCACTAAAAATAGTAATTTTAATCCTTGCATCCTTTACCTTTTCAACTTCTTTGTCCAAAGTCTGAGTAACTTACTCAGATGCATAAAGACCTGCAGTAGCCACAGAACCATGTAATTTAGTAGGCACAGAAAACAGGCATTTATTGACTACAGCTATCTGCCAATTATGAAAGTTAAGACAGCTGGGAAACCAGCAACCACTCAAAAAGCTTAACTTTTTAAAAACTGTTGAAGTTCTAATATGGAGATTTTTAATCATGCAAACAGAATACTTGAAACTAACACGGTATTCTTTAACACAAAAAAACCCAAACTGAAAAATAACATATTTTCCATCACATTGGACCTGAATTAAAACATTTGGAAAAAAACATTTTTGTCTATTGAAACTTTAAGGAGTTCACTTTCCTAACTTAACCTACGACTGTATTTAGGTAAACTAACTACTGTAAAACCCAGCAAATGAAATCTAGGTCTTACATTATGGAGCAGAAAGATGAAACTTGGATTCAGAGGTAGGTACAAGTCTTTGTCTTTCATTAGAAGCTTTAAGATTTAAAGGAACTACATGTTTGTTTTGAGATTGGTTTATTTTTTAGCTGGCTGTAAGATCTAAGCCATCCTTAAGTTTCAAAAACTGCAGGGTAAAATATTTTATTATCATGTGCTGCTCTAGGAAAAAAAAGAGAACCAATTTTTGGTCAAATGAGAGCTGAGAATATCTATCACCCACCCCACCTTCATCAGCCAACTGATCCCATTCAGTCTTCCTGAGTTTGGAAGCAAAAACCCCTTAATTCTCTCATGTACCTAATTTTTCAGCAGTACACTAGATATTCATGATATTGACACTGTAATAAGAGCACTTACATCAGTACTTTATTGTTTATGTTAATGTGTATTCTCAGAAATGTACATATCACTGTAGGGGAACATCTCATGTTGGTCTTCGTGCACTCACCCAACTCTAGTCATAGTGTGAAGAAACATTAATGGATTGGGTCAAATAGTTAAAGATTAAATTAGAATGCTTATTCTTTTATTCCAATTACCAGGATAATTTAAAACTGTTGAGGATTACTTCTTGCTTATAGAAGTCCTTCTTACAGTAGAAACCATTTTATTAAGTGCTCATTCCAAGTATTACTGTGGCAAATAAATAAAATCCTTGTTTCAAGCAGAAGGCTCCAAATTTGCTTTGGGAAAAAGAATCACTTTGTACTAAACAACCTTTCTGCTTTTATAAGTTATTTAAATTTCATGGTAAGAAAATTTTTGTCACATTTGACACTCATATGTAAAGCCACTCTGGCAGGCATTGCCTTTCACAGACAAAGTCTGCTCTTGTAGTTGAGCGAGAGATGACAGACAGGCAGGCCAAGATAAGTTAGTCTCATTTTCTGTTTATCTGGAAGCAATTCCAGTTGAGATCAGTTGAAATAGCAGATCAATTTTTTTGTATTTTTAAAGAGTGAAGTATCGTAATATCAGCATCCTTTACCAAGCAATACAAGCGCAGGTTACTTGTACACAACAGAAATGTGACTGCTATCAACTTTTGCTGCCAGAGAGTTTTCTGTTAAGACTATATCTGAAATCCTGGATGTGAGAGTTTCTAATGTTTCATTTATGGTACCCCATCACCTCCTCCATCCCCACTTTCAATCAATTCATGTTTCTTCTTTTGTCTTATTGCCAAGCATCGTGCAATGCCCAGTGCACCTCCTTTTAAGAACCGTACAAAGTTGTCTCCCACCAGAGGCCCTAAAGCAAAGAGGTTGGCTTCTTTAGTGCATTCGTAAGTGTATGGATCAATCTCTATAGGATTCCCCTTGCATGTGATGGGCTGATTAGAGTGATGACCTATGCTATGTCCTTGGTCCTTTAAAAAGAAAAGATTTGGGTGAGAACCTATCAGAACTAAGGCTACAGAAAACTTTAAGATTTTCTTCAGTCCGGAGGCACTCTGAAGAACACATTTCATTTCAGGCTTGAAGGAAAGTACATTGTGTTCAGGGAAACTAGTGTAAGCAGAATGTTGATTAGAGTCCACGGTATGAGACTGAGTACACATCATATGATAGACCTTATGGTATTCAGGGTAAAGCTTTTTAGGTAACTGTTTGAAAATTAGGCTTGTATCGGTAACTCTTCTACGAAACACATGGACTACTGGGATGTTGTTGTTATAGGCACATAGCACTGCATCAGCTGCTGTCAGTCCAGCACCCACAATCAACACAGGGTCTGCCTTCCCACGTAACTTTCCTTTGCTGATTGCAGCTCCAAAGTCAGACATGGAGTGGAGGACAAAAGGAAAGTCTTCTCCCTCAACTTGCAGTCGGCCAGGAGAATCAAAGGTTCCAGTTGCAAGAGCCACATTCTCAGCAAAGAGGCAGAACGGCACATGAGAACCATCTGCTGCTCGCTGATAACCTCTGACTTCCCAGTTTCTCTTGATAAGTGATTTCTGCCCATCTTCCATTTCCAAATGCTGTGTTGAAATATCTTCATTTTGGTGACTTCTACCTTCATCATCCTTTTCTCGGTAAAGCCTGGACACTGATGTTATGTAAACATTGTCTCTGAAATTCTTTTGGAGGCCCATGACTTTAACATAGTGTTTATAATAACAAGCTATTTCCTCTGGCATTACTCGATCGCTCTTTATATTTCTGAAAGAAAATTTAATGGTTGCAGTTAATAAACAGACCTTACTGGTAATTTGAATATCAGATATGACATACCACATGACAAGTCAAATTTATGAAGACTGAATCTCCTCAGTGTAAATGACACTGAGTTCAGCATCTTTAAAGGCATTTGATTTATTTGTTCTCTTGTTTCTTGATACGCAAGACCAGCTAACTTTTAAAATATAGTTTTAAGTCTTTATACAATCTAAACTGCTATGGTGATTAACAAATTAGGTGTAACAAAGCTCTGGAGTATCACAGCAGCTCTGTATGGAAGTTTTTACAATGTTTCACATCACAACTATCAACAATACAGTCTTGGCTAAACTTGTACCCAAAAACTTGTACTCATACTTAGTTACTATCTCATTAATCAAATGACATAGTTAAGTGCTAATTATGAAACTCTAGGTTCAATATGTTACTGGAACCAAGTATTCATTATACTTCACAAAAGACCTCTCCCTTGGGTATGGTTAAGTTCATGAAGTATCAAATGAAGTAGTTCCATATCACATGAATGAGCAAAGCAAACATGACACAGAGTGTTAATGCAACTATGTAAACAGGATTGCGAGGTTCAAGTGTTCAATAAAAAACATTTTTGCACTGCAACCCTGCTATTACATCTGTGCTTTTCTCGTGATTATTGCAGTCTCATTTATAAGAAAAATAGCTAACAGTGTAATTATTTGGAACAGTTGCATGAATTCTGCTGCTTCTTTAGAAGTAAGCTCTAGGAAGAAGGCAAAACGAACTGCAGTGAACGTCAGGATTGCCACTAAATTACACTTAAAATCATATTTACAAGTCATCCGGCTAGTCATTTTCTTAGACTTACAAGATAATAGCACATGTTCTCTTAAATGCTCAGGTTACTACTCTGAAAATCCCCATGAGATATTTAATGGAAGAGAATAATACGACAGTATTACACCTCTTGCAAAGTAACTTAGGAAATCGTTCTACATAACTAGAATTTTACATTATCATCAATCACTTTGAATAAGCGTGTTTGTTTGTACTATAAGAGGTCAGTATTTCTGGTTTTAGCATTGTTGAAAACTATAATGCATAGTTTCAGATAATAAGCAGCTTAAGGGATTTCAGTTAATAAGAAGGCAAGATTGCTGTGGTTATCTAAGAAAAGGATTAAAGAACAAAGCTACAGTTTCCTCACTTCAAGGGCTGTCCTGAAATGAGTAATAGTCTGCCCTTAAAGACATATGCTCAAGTAAGTCTACTTCTTTTCCCATACATGGTACAAAACCAATTTCCTTTAATTTTCCTAGAAAATTCAAAAAAATCAAAATTTTAGAAAAAGCTCACGTAGAGTGCTCCTAGGTTCATCTGCTGACAGAGACCTTTATGAACTGAAGTAAAACCAGTGAGCTTGCACAAGAGTAACTTTTCTTGTCAAGTTTTTTCAAGAAACTTATTGCTACAAATTAACGCTGAAATACTGAATTATTCTCTTAAAATTAAAATTTATAGATTTCAGATGCTGCAGCTTTGTCTGTAGAAGCAAATGCTGAAATATACAACTTCTTGAATTGCAAGAAAACTGGTGTGCGTAGCAACTTCAGCTGCATTGGTGTTGAAAGAGGAACTTGCAATACTTCCTTCAGTGGATTTTAAAGTTCTTCCTCCATCTTCCCTCATCTCTGATCAGAACTGCTTTCAGTAAGTGCCTCTTTCTGAAATGCTGCTGCAACACACTGCTGCCTGTACGTTTGCCTTCAGTGCACTCACAAGCAATTGTTCTGCCTGACCATTGTCCAGTTTGTTTCCATCAGAGTACACACAGCAGAAGAATTCCAGTGCCATCAGGCAATTAAATAAACTAAACAGGAAGCCCTCCTGTGAACAGTGAAGTTTGAATATTTTCCAGTTATCTGGATTTTTATAGCAACTAGGATTCCCAAATAGATTCTGCAGAACCTTTACCTGCGTTTGCTAGCTGCCCACTCCTTAAAGCTGAGGCCAGGCAATTCCATCCAGTCTCCAAAACTGATAGTTAGCATAGAGCCCTCCATGGACTATGGAGAAAACATGAGATACATCATCAGACACATTCCAAATTCATGTAAAAACCAGTGAAGCTCTTCTCATTGTACTCATTTAGAGCCACAAAATACCAGAACACAACATAAAACCAGGGCATTACATGAAGAACTGAAGAACTATTTCTGTGTTACGCTTAGATAATCTAAGCAAACACATGGGCTAATAAAGAAGGTGAAGAGATAGCATGTGAAAGAGAAACTAAAAGCAAGTTATTTAAAAACAAAAGAGGAAGAAAAATATGTGAAAGCAGCATCATGTAAAGACACTGAGATTTAAGATTTTGTGTAAAAGCACCTGGAAGCAATGCAGACAAGAAAAAAAAAGTTATAGAAAACATTCTTCATTATAATTCATTAAAGGTAAGCTAACAAAAAAACCTGGTAATATAAGACAGCACTCATGGCCACAAACACTTGAGTAAAGGGCAACTGCTTTCTTCCTTTCTCATATCCCCCCCCCACTTACTTGGGCTTTAGTAATGAG
This sequence comes from Acridotheres tristis, assembly GCA_037013685.1. Lineage (NCBI taxonomy): Eukaryota > Metazoa > Chordata > Aves > Passeriformes > Sturnidae > Acridotheres > Acridotheres tristis. The sequence goes on along the minus strand of CM072886.1, from coordinate 124,762,727 downwards.
CAGTTAAAACTGCACCAGGCACTACCATCTAAAATAGCCCTAGAGTAAGGCAGTAAGAAAAATCCCAAAACACAGAGTTATCAAGTTCCTCTAGGAGAAGGATGAAATTTTTACTCACATGCCAAGCCCCACCAGGTGGTCCTTTTCCAAGCACTATGTGGGGAATGTAATTATGTTGTTCTAACTTCCAGTGCAGAACAGGCGGGTAGTCATAGCCAAAGTCAGCATCAGGGTGAAGCAATGTATCAAAAAGCACTGCAACTGGGTTTGAGGAGCGTCCTTCCAGGCCTTCTGACAGGTACTCCAGATCCTGAAGGATGACAAGTTTTAAATTTCTAATGTTCAGCATGCTATTCTGATGTACAGAAGTTGAATTGCAACAGAAAACAATAAACTCAAGTTGTGTTTTAGGTAAAGGTATTTAATGCAGAGATTGAATCAGAACACTTTTCAGAAATAACTACTATGATTCAGTTCTTTGAATAATATATCTCACTCATTTAAAAATTACATGCTAATAACAGTAATTCTGGGGAAAGTCACTATTTGATATTCATTGTAGAACAAGAAGTATGTGAACAGAGATCAGAGCAACTTAGTAGCATCTATGTTTATAGACAGCAGACTGCTTTTAACAAACGACTGCTAATATTCTAGGAGCCTCATAAAACAAAATTGGAATCTAAAACATTAAGCTTTAAACATCAAGTAGAAAAGGCTCTTTTGACAGCTTTTAGCTAATTCCAACACTAACTGTATTATATCTTAAAATAATGAAGATAATATAAGCATTATTTTTAAAAAGTAAAAATAGGATTATTTTACACAGCAGTTAATATTGGGGAAAATTAACAAAACTTTGTAAAGTTCACATTTCAGCATCTATTAACCAGTCTTGTTCTAAAAATTGCAATTGCAAAAATTATGCAATAGTAGATATTTGAAGAGAAAATAGAGATTTGAAGAAGGAACTGGACATAAGACCAATTTTTGCTGACAAAGTCAGTACGGCTTAGCTTCCTAATTACACAAAATACCAGGGAGTCAATAGAGGACAAAGTTAAATGAAACACCTGTAGCCAAAACTTAGACAACTTACTCTCCTGCAAAAGAAAAAGACCTTGAGACCTAGGGTAAACATTACATGCAACTACCACAGCACTGAAACAAAAACACCTTCCAAAATCCAAAGCCAAACAATCTCCTACTTACCCCCTACAAATATAAATCCATGTTTGTATTTCAAATAAATTAGTCAAAAAGGCAATACAGTGATAGCATTGTCAGTAATCCATCAGGAGTACAGTGAGGTGAGTGGAAAACAGTGTTAACACAGCAAGCCAACAGACAAGCGAAAAGAAAAATGCTGGAGAAGATTTAACTAATCAAATCAGACAGAAAAATTGGATGTATATAAGGGTAACAACTACAGCACAAGAGCAACTGTCAGTACAACATAAACACTAAAGGATGCATACTGTTCCTAAAAGAGAAATGGATTGTGTTTACAGAGGGTATATGTCCCCAGTATAACTAAAAATGAAATATTAGTATGAATTGTATTTAAACTTGAACTATGTGTACTTTATGTATGTTAGCAGTGTGTGTTCCTTGGTGATAGTGCCCAAACATCCCAGGACATGACAACTGGAATTCCTGCATCAGCCACTGACCAAATCATGCTTTAGACACTCCTGTCAATTAGTAAGAATACAACAAAGAGCAGACTGTAAAACCAAAAAATACCACAAACTAAAAGCCTTCAAGAACCACAAACAACACTACACGGCTCAGTTCTGGATCTAACCATCATGAGTTGATTCTATTTAAATTAACAGAATAACAAAATAACTTATTAATGCACTAATGCTTGCAGTAGGAAAAGAGCTAGACAAGATGGCAACCAAAGCTTACTTGATCAACAATGGAAAGATGTCGAGCTTCTTCTAATTTTGTATGTAGGATGGGGTTTGGGTGTATAGCTTCAGGAGACAAATATGGCCTGTATCCAGAGAGCAGGTAAGACAGGCAAATTCCTGAAGGTCCATTTCCTATTAAAGAAAAAATTTACTGCTTTAGTAGAAATGTTTATAATCTACAGTTTGTTAATCACTAAATATACAGCAACAAAATAGTACTGAAGTAGTATAATGCCAGACTTGTCCTGATTCAAAGCAGCTTATAAACTTTGCAGTAAAACAGAACTTTTTATAGGACCATCCTTGAAATAAACAAAGCAAAATTTTTTTTCAGTTAAAGAAAAATGTGTGACTTTTACATCAGGAAGCAAAATGCATATAAAGAAGTTCCCTAATTTAGTATGTCAAATTCACTATTCTTGTGTGAAAATGGCCTGATAGATAATGGTCTGTCTGTCAGTCATAGTGATAGCTGAATATTATTGCCATCTGACAACTTTGCCTTCCTACAGGCACTGCACAACACAGAGCAGAAAGACAGTCTGGATTATATGCTCTTCAGGTCTGCCCATAAATTAAAAGGAAGAAAGAGATAAGCAGAAAGCTTAAGAATGAAAGTCAAATGAGAAGTTACAGACACAGCAAAACAACATAAAAGCTAAATGAACACAGACTTCCCGTAGGTAAGTGGTAAAGTACAAGAAACTCATGTAAGACCACATTCATTATTCAGGAATAGTATCAAGCCAAACACTTTTATCAGCTTTGTAGCATTTTCAATGTGTATATGTGTATTGCTGCAATTTTAATAGACACTTATTTTTAAAATGTTATTAAAGGTATGAGATAGATGGGACCAAAACATTACTACGAACATTTAAAAAACAAAATATAAACAAAACATTGCTGTAAACATTTCCATTTATTTGACTAGTATTAAACAAAGTAGGGAACCATATTTATCACATGCAAATACAGAAGTAACATACATGTTGCAAAGTCAGACACCAAAAGTTATGGAAAGCTAAATCAAAAAAGTATGTGCTATGATACAGATTTTAAATATGTGGCTATGTATTGTTATTTCTATAGTTCCTCTACTCATAAACTAAATGAAAAGCACAGTGTTCTCCTAATGAGCCACTTGTCAGTACTTTACCTTTGTTTGCATGCATGGTATTTAGCACACACTATGCAAATTCTGTGTTTAAGTTACTAATTTATTCGTACCTTATTATAGCAGGCATTGTTGGATGTTTGCTTTTACTTCTAATCATTTCATCTCTTGATGTCAAGAGTTCACAGGTCATTCACTTTTCCTCATCACTTTTGCACACACTATTTTCATCACCTGTTAACAATCCCACTCCTCCAATGCCTGTCGCTTCTTCCTTTCCTGATTTCTCAGTCCTAAATCCCCCATTACTTTACTGAGGCCCTGTTCATTCTTCACACATTGGATCTCTGTTTCCTCTTTCACCAGGCTATTCTCACCCGGTCCCCAGTGGCAGAATATCCCATACTTTATTACAGTGCTGTGTATGTAGACTGGTCACAGCTATAGGCTACAAGAAAACCATCTAAAGAATCTAAAGACAGTGAAAAAGTTCTTCCTTATTCTCATACTGTTCTGCCCTCCCACAAACAGATCAATATAAGACAGCCAGATATGCTTCAGTCCAGGAACTTAAAGCTTAAAGAAGATGCAAGCTCCTACTGTCACCCATTTGCCATGAGATAGATGTGAGAGAGAACTGTAGAAATACAGACAAACGATCCCTAACAAAGTCAAATGAAATTATGAAACCACTTTAATCATACCAGTAGTTCACAAGCATTTCCATGGCTGAGTAAATTCTTAACTGTTTTTAGAATTGTAACTTGAATTCAGTAAAGAATTTTTTATCTTTTTACAATTGCACAGCTAGCTTTATTTACTGCTGGGGTATAAACAACACTCATCCACAATGGAAAGAGGAAAATGTGTAACATAGCCAAGGATGCCATAGTAAAGATCATTCCACTGGATAAGGCTAAAAGAACTAAATGGGTAACAAATGTTGCCCAAACAAAGACTGGCAAGGGCCCAAGAGAATACTGAGGATGGATGGGTTATGTCTAGGGTTTAAAGGGATTGCTTCACAAGGATCCATCCTCACACCACGGCCAACTTTAACCAGCCTCACTTCTGTCTGAATGGAAATTTGTTGAGGTGAAGTCCTGGCCTGTATCAGCAATAGTGTGGCCAGCAGGAGCAGGGAGGTCATTCTTCCCTTGTACTTGGCACTGGTGAGGTCACACCTTGAGTGCTGTGTCCAGTTCTGGACCCCTCAGATTAGGAAGGACACTGAGATTCTTGAATTCATGCAGAGAAAGGCAACAGGGCTGGTGAGGGCCTTGGAACACAAGCCCTATGAGGAACGGCTGAGGGAGCTGGGTTTGCCTGGAAATAAGGAGACTGAGAGGTGACCTCATTACTCTCTACAACTTTCTGAAAGTGGTTGTAGTCAAGGGCGGTTGGTCTCTTTCTCCAGGCAGAATGAGAGGACACACTCTTAAGTTGCACCAAGGGAAATATAGGTTGGATAGTAGGAAAAAGTTTCTTACAGAAGGAGTGATCAAGTACTGAAATGGTCTGCCCAGGGAGGTGGTGGAGTCACCATCCCTGGATGTTGTTTAAAAAAAGACTGGATGGGGAACTTGGTGCCATGGTTTAGTTGAAGTGTTAGAGCATGGGTTGGACTCGATGAACTTGAAGGTCTCTTCCAACCTGGTGATTCTGTGATGTTAAGGTGAATTACTGTCACTGAGCTCCCTGAACTTTTCTGGGACCATCCAGAGAGCTGATCCAAACACAGTTACTATTCTTTAAGCAGACTGAATCCAAGAGAAAGGAAACCTCTTGACGATATGCTGTCAAGAACACATGGTATGAAGGTTCAGCAGGAAGGTCTGCAATTAGACTTGCTATGATTTTCTCAGAAAATTCTTGAGAAAAAGAGAAAAAAAATCTTTTTGAAACGACAAATTAATACCCAAGGGGTTTGCTCTTTATTTACACAGAGTGCCTGCAATAAGACCTCTGACTGCAATCAGGAGATACTACTATTACACAAACTTTAGTTGTATAATCAATATAATAAAAAAATCCCATGGTCCTGTTTATTTAAGAAACGGTAAGAAGTTTGTTTGAATATCAGCAAAATCTTGATCAACAGCAAAATACAGTACAATCACCTTTACATTATGCATCTAAATTTAAAGCAAATGTTCAACTTCAGGTATCATAACAGCCTTGTTGTTTGGATAAGCAGTGACAACATTCTACATAGTAATGATCAAAACTAGTGCAGAAGATGAAAATGTTTAGCACATACACACTCTAAACTTAAGAGTTCCAGCATGGAATTGTTCAACCCCAATGGAATGTATCTGTTTCTGCCCAACACAGGTATTGCACAGAAGTTATCAAACCAGCAGAGAGTGTGTTTATATACTGGGGGGGCAGAGGGGATGACAACTATTTTCATTCTCCTCTACTACATTATCAAGCCATTTTAGATCCCTTCAAAGGCTCTCCAGTGATAATAGGCTGTCAATGAAGAAGACCAGCTTGCAAGGTGTCTCAAATATATCTGTGAAGAAGCATTTGGACGATGGAGAAGTGGCTAAAGCAGCTGTGTTTGGTGTCAGCACCTGGAAGGGTGCTCTACACAAAGTAAGTATTGAGCACAGGTATTTGCAAAACTAAACAGTGAAAACTGAGTCATAAACCATACGACAAACCTATACTAAGGCTGACAAAATGCCAAGACACTCTTCATCAAGTGATTCAGGTCTGTCACATACACCTAAGTCTGCTACATGAGCACTATTTTAAACTATCATAAAGAGAGCTTTGAGAACAGTCACTGTACAAACACCAGTCTTTAGAAGTTACAGAGACACTGTGAACACAATTATATTGCAACATCAGTCTCCAAAATCTCTGCTTGCTTTCAGGTAGGTACTTGCTCGAGTCCCAACAGCTTTGGACTAGATTATTGAAAACCTTCTTTACTTCAAATCTTTTCTTTATCCCCTCATGAAGTCATGGCAATAATGAGTTGGTGACCAGCTGTTGTTGAAAAACCTTGGCCCAATAGACATTATGCTGGCACTCTCAATTAAGTTGTGTACCTATGGAGCCTCTTCCCTCTGTTATCTGTCATTTTACAAGTACAAGCCCTTAAGTATTCAATCAAGACTACAATTTATTATTTTAAACTAGCCAAACTGAGTTGGATTCATTTTGGAAAAGGTGGGGGAATATTTAGACATTAGTGATGGATGCAACAGAGAAAAAAGCAATGAATGAGAGGTTAACACCTAACCAACATAGAGCACAGACTTTACATTATGTTTTTCATTCTCCTACATGACCCCACAGATTTCTACTGGTGTACCATCGACAACCTTCATGCAAACAGAAACAGGCATATCACATTAATCAAACTCTACGTTATCAACACTAGAATCAATACAGTTCTTCCATTAATACTCCAATATCTGCTGCCAAATAACACATCTCATTTTTCAAGGCATAATCTGAATCCAAATATACTCCAACAAATAATATAATATAATATAATATAATATAATATAATATAATATAATATAATATAATATAATATAATATAATATAATATAATATAATATAATACTACTGTTGTTAATTGTAACGACTGTATTATTTTAATAAACATCTTCTCTGTAAAGCTCCTAAGCATTAGTTATTTAATGATAAATTATTTAATGCAGCAGGGCTATAAAGCCAATGACAGTAACAGTGAATCTTTAAAAAAGTGAAAAAACTCACCTATTATTACTACAGGCAGAGTAAGAAGGGAGTCTCCCGGCAGAACAGTTTCTTCAATTAAAGGCATTCTTTTAATCTTCCTCCCAAGGCTCTCACCAAAGTACTGAACAAAGGAATTCAAAAGCTGTCCTTCAGTTTCAGTGCCACTGTAAGTTCTAATTAAGAAGGACAGATGGGAGAAAACTAGAATGAAACAGTGAACTGTTGTCAGAACAGTATCTTCAAAAACAGTCGCTTTTGATGTTTTACTTTAAGAGCTACAAACTGGCAAAATCGAGACCAAAACAGATATGTTTTATCCAATCTGCACAATTTTACTCTTCAGAACAGCTTTTCTAACAGAAGATTTTTAGAAGTCCACTTTCTCCTAGCAAGTCTACAGAAGGATAACAAAAAAGGCACAGATGGCTCTGCAGAAGTGCAGATTTCTAATCTCAGTTTATACAAAGCCAAAGTATAACCACAAGCATTATTTTGATCCCCCACACAGTAGAACTCATTCCTCATTATCCTTATCAAGTGAGGAGATACACACTGCCTAACCAATTAACAACATTAAGGCCAGACAAAGCCTGAAGAAGCGGCTAAGGTACAAGAGCAGCATTCATATCCCTTCCTGCTGGCTGAGCAGCACACAGGACTTCACCTCAACAAATTTCCATTCAGAGGGAAATGAGGCTGGTTAAAGCTGGCAGTGGTGTGAGGATGGATCCTTGTGAAGTGATCCCTTTAAGCCCTAGACATAACTCATCCTACCACTGTTAGAAGTTTTTACAGAAGGAATTGCCATGTAGTCAGATCAGCTTCTGCACAGCAGACTGATTTCACCACTTGCCATTTTCTCAGATTTCTCAGTTCTTTCTCTGAAAAATACACTTAAGTTTCTCTTGTAACTCTTCACCATCTAGATGTGCTTCTAGAATACAAAGACTTGTCTTATGTTTTCTGTTTAATTATTTAGGAGTCCTTTCTGAAACATTTCCAGGTCATTGAAGAAGCACACAAACTATCAGCCTAGCTAGAAAGACAGAGGGAAATTAAAAATAGTCTGTTTCTGCAGTTATTGTGTCAAGTCTTTTGTAAAGTAAGGACAACCAATTTTTTAATTAAAAATACCCCTATCAACAGGAGGATATATTTTTAGAAAACTTTCTAAAACTTTTTCTCTTTATAAACATTATTATCAATAATAAATAAAAGAACTCTTATCTATTTCTGAAGACTTTGCGTATCTTAAAGCTGTGCTAGCATTTCAGCAATTATTTTCTACATAGGATCAAAACTGTAATGATCCAATTAATTCCCAGGGCCTTCAAGAAGCCACGTACACTAAGTACTGCCTCAACTCCCACAGCACCCAAGATTCTGTTCCAAAAGCCTTTCCTCTATGGGGAAGTCTGAAATAAACTGGAGACAGAGCTGTGCAGTAACAACAGCAGTAGCACACTCCGTAATATATATCTCTGAAGGCATTGTTAAAAAGGGTGGGGAGCTATTCTGAGGTTGCATTTATTTTGGAAAGTACTTGATATCACTATTCACTACAGTACAACAGAAAAAAAAGCAAATTACTCGCTTACTGTTTGATTACAGTTGTGCATTAGCTCTTGCAGACACCGAACATCCAAACAGCACGAGTTAGATAAAGACAAGGAGTCAGAGAGGGGATATCTAATTATCAAACCGATTTTTTCACCTCTGCTTTTAGAAAGGAGCAGGTAGACTGTTTTATTTTTCAGCCTTTGCTCAAAGTTGACTAAGGCAACACTACTTTAGGTTTAGCAAAAGACAGGCTTAAGGGGAGCATGCATGCTTTAGTGTAGCTTTATTATGCTTGCTGTGCTTGAGGAACATAAAACCAAAAGAAATATTTCAAAGCTCCATTTGAGAGATATATGCACAATACTGTAGGCTACAGAAGAATCTTTTAACAATAAAAATGTTGCTTCTGTGTAGCTTAGTGTATCACAAACTACCAAACTGATGATTTTGCACAGGAACATCTGCACACAACGTGCAGTTTCTTGTTCTTTGCACAGGAACACCTGCCATACAAAATGCAGCGCACACGAAGGACTGTTGTCAGCAGCATGTTCCTTCTTTGCAAGAACATCATACGGGAACCCAGTAGAATCCGAAGTTACGAGCCACTACATTCCTAACCTCTGAACAACACTGAAAGCCACCAAGTACGAGCAGTTTTTATCTTGATAAAATTCACAGTAGACAGCTCGGCAGTGGGGGGGACCTATGGCTCTAGTCCTGCAGACATACAAGGAGGCAGAAGATGAGTCAGTTCCAACACTAGTGCCTAATTCATCTTATACTGGGCACTCAAATAACCCGGTGAAATACCTTCTGTCAATTGTCTAGATTCTAAACACGTGCATCCATAGTTCTGCTTAAAAAACTCATTAAGAGAAAAAACACAACATACACGTAACAGTTTTTCTCCCATTTGAAAAAGATAATAATAATAGTTTCGTAACAACTCGTAATTTGCTGCAGGTTATTATAATAAATGGTACTTTTTCCAGGTAGCTGTTATGAAAGATGCTAGAATATACTGCGTTCTTTCAGAAAAAAGAAAAAAAAAAAAAAAAGGAAGAAAGAAATGAACTGTGGTGGGCGGTTAACAGAAAACTCGTTATATAAAACGAATCTGAATTTGGTCTCAAGCTGACACTTCGAGAAGAGAATTTACCACTGCCAGACTGTTGGATTCCGTTCAGGTAAGCGGGCAGAACGGTGTCCCTCGGGGCCGGCATCCCGGGCGCGGCAGCGCTGCGAACCCCGGAGCGACACCGAGCATCAGAGGGCGCGGGATGCCCCCGGCACGGCTGCGCCTCGGCGCTGCCCAAGGTCACGGCGCATCCGCCCGAGCCCCGCGGCCGCCATCCCTCCCCGGCGGGCCCGTGCGGGGCCGGGCAGCGCCGCGCTCGCCGCCGCAGCCCCGCAGAGGCCGCGGCCCCGCCGGTGTCACCGTCCTACCCGCACCGACCCCGCCCGCCGCCCCGCGGCCCCCGCCGCCGCCTCACCTGAAGTGACCGGCCAGGGAGCAGCGGCAGCACCACACGGGCATGGGGAGCGCCGGCGGGGCCCAGGGATGCGGCTGCGGGGAGACACCGCACGCCGGTTCCCGCTCCTCCTCCTGCCGCCGCCGCCACAGTGGGGCCCGCGCCGCGCGGTCCCTCCTCCTCGCTCACATGCGGCACCGGGTCACACGGGGAGGAGGAGCCGCCGCCAGCACCGGCATGGAGGAGGGACGAGCAGAGAGGAGGAGAGGAGAGAAGCAGAGAGGAGCGGGGAGGAGAGTGCCGCTTCCTACTGCCGCGGCCCTGCGGCTCCGCTCCTGCAAGAGGATGCGGAGCTGCGCCGCCTCCTCGGGGAGGGCGGGGAGTGCGGCCCGGCCCGGCATGGGCGCAGGGCGGCTGAGAAGGCGGCGCGAGGCAGCTGCGCGGCCCGTGATGAGGCTGCCTCGCCTGAGGGGGCTCGCACCGGGCTGCCGTGCCTGGGCCCACACCGGGCTGCCGTGCCTGGGCCCACACCGGGCTGCCTCGCCTGGAGGGGCTCACACCCTAGGGGCTGCCACTCCTAGGGGGGCTCAAGCCGGGCTGCCGTGCTTGGGGGGGCTCACATTTGGCTGCCGTGCCTGACGGGGCTCACTCCGGGCTGCTCCCGGCTCGCAGCGTCCTGCTGTGCTCCATCGGGTTTCTCGCGAGAGGCGCATGAAGAAATTGACAGAAATCAAACAATTAAAAATTTTTCGACGCAGCTTTTGGCTAACAGCCGCCTGCTTGGGAACAGTGCTTCATATAGGATCAGTTAGCTGCTTTGAATTGTGTCTTATCATAAATATTTTGCAGGAGTGCTTATTTGGGGGGAAAGCATTTCTTCCCTAGTCACACCCATCTCAGTGACTCTGGTTGGCAGCACCTCAGGAGGTCATCCAGTCCAGCCCTCTGCCCAAGCAGGGCCACACTGAGCCAGCTGCCCAAAACCAAGGCCAGGGGAGTTTTGAGTATCTCCAAAGATGGAAAATTCATGACCTCCCTGAGCAACCTGCTCAGGTGTTTGACCACTCTGACCATGAAAATGTGTTTCCTTACGTTCATGTGGATTTTCTAGTTTTCCAGTTTGTGCCCATTGACTCTCATCCTTTCCCAGAGAACCACTGAGTCTCGTCTTCTTTATCCCCTCCCATCCAGTATTTATGGATTAAGGATCCCTCCAGCCCTTCTGTTCTACAGGCTGAACAGTCCCAGCTTTCTAAGTGTCTGCTCATAGTAGTCAGTCTGCTATCTGAGATACCCATGTCTTACACTGCTTTTCTCTCTCAAAGTCTACCAAACAATAAGGGTGAATGCCAATAAATCTATGACTATTTATTAAACAATTACAGCCTTCTGCATAGAGTTAAACTTGACAATTAGAAATGCCTTCATTGTGTATCTGACAATACCAAGATCTTAGAAAGCTGTGGAGTTGCTGTGTCTGAAGCAGCTATTGGTAGCTGACAGTCCAGTTCACCTCAAGGTTGTTCATTCAACAGACTGTCATGTCCGTAGTCAGAGAACAATTGCTGTTTAATAGATCTGATCTGGTTCCAATACAAAGGATGACTTTATTGGATACATGCTCTGTAAAACCTTAAGGTAAAAGAACACAGGGGCTGAGTTGTACCACTGAGGAAATACAGAATATTGATATAAAATCTGTATTTTGAAAGGATAAAACATATTCAGTTAAGCACATTGTTCTTCAAGTGCAGCACCAGGTCTAATACGTCTTTAGATCAGAATTAACAACATGAAGCTGCACTTAGCTTGCTCTGTCCTCAAAAACACTGCCTTTAGTTCAGGAAACTATATGAATGATTTTTTTGTTGACCAGATAACTCATGCAATTTGAATATTCCTACTGTGTTATTAAAGTTGAATTCTGTTTTTCAATGAGTTGCAGAAAACTCAGCAGAAATTGAAAAAAAAAAGTCAATATTTTTCGCATAATAATTTGCTCGTAGTCATGACAACCTCCTCCCAGATACAAAACTCCATGTCTTCAGGACCTCACATTTCAAGGAAACTAGCTTGGGGTTTCACCAGTTACTTGGTGACTTCAAAATCAATGTATTAAGGATGTATTTAGCTTTAAGTATTGCCCTTACTTCCTCCCATAAACAAATCTGACTATCAGAACCTTAGATATACCGGTCCTATTATTAGTTTGTGTTCTTATCTTCATGCATATAAACTTAAGAAGGAAAGCAAACACACCTGTGTCCATGTCTAAGATGGGGGTCATGTCTTTCCCCAGCATGCTTTCACATTTAAAATTAAAAGATTTTATTGGACCTTACGTTTATGATATAAACAAGTAGTTTGGAAAAAGTGGGACTTCCTTGGAAATTATGTTCTGCATAGATGTCCTGATTTTCAATGTGTTCCAATATGTTTCTCCCAGAAGTAAAATTTTCTGTTCCCTTTAAATTCTACATGTTAACCTGGATTTTTCAAATGTCTTAGTTTTGAGGTTAGGATTTTTTTCAATTCCATGTCTCAGAATAAAATGTATTTATTTAGATATACCTTTGTATTAGTTTTTTACACTAAGGTTGGAACAAATGGGAAGAGACTAAAACACATCAAGCCACAGCAAGCATTGCCTCACACTTCAAAGGGATCTGTTTTTCCTGTTGAGTTCATTTTTGTAAAGAGAATCGGGCAGTTATTGACTGTTGGCTTTATTCCAAATCTTTACATTTTAAATCACGCTAGCCAATTAACTAATTTAAATCTTTCTTTTGCTAACACTCACTATACTAAGTTAGGTAATAAAATTGTACATTTGTTCAAGAATAATCTTTTTTCAAAATCAATTTAATATGAAAATATTTTCTCTCTAAGTATTCAGGAAGTCATTATTTCAACCAATGATGTTGGAAAATGCATCAAACAGCATTTTGTTAAGTGCAAGGGTATTTTTAACAGAATTTGTAACTTCTCCTGATCAACTGACTGGCAACTAAATATGTTTAGTACTTGACACTGCAGAATTCTTAAAATTCCTGCCTGAGGTGGCAGCATGAAAAGAGGAGACTGTTGCCTCAAATCATGATACACAGCATGGAAAAAAAGGACTTCATCCTCTTCTGTAGAAGCAACATGGTCAGTGAGTAGCTGAAGAATGACTCCAACTGTGTGCTGAACACAACCTGCACATTGTAATACAGCATGGGAAACAAGGAAAGTGACTGCAACATTCTGGTAAGATTCCCTGGCCCCCACCCACTGCAATATGAGATTAAAGTACAAACTAAATAGAAAATAGACCTGCAAGGCTTCAGATGTCACTACAGGATAATTATCAACTCTGTCTGAATGAATAATGCAGTAACTCAGTTCTGGAACTTAGCCAGGACAGATGTCTCATCAAGAGCAAACTTGCTCCCTGTGACATCAAATGACTCCAAGATGTGTGAACTGCAAGGCCCAGTAAGTGACAGTGTAGTGAAACATTTTCTGACATGACCAAATAGAAAGTTTGCCACAAGCCTGTGGCACTCTGCCCAAAGCACGAGGTGCTGAAAAAAGGCCAGGAGAGATTAGGAAGGTTTATTTGCTCTCAATGCTGTTAAGCAAGATGGCAACTAGGCGGCCTAGCTGCAAAACAACTTTCTGCCTGGCCAAGTTAAAAAAAAAAATAAATTGTAAAAATGGGGGAATCTCATTGAAGAAGTTTTGTTATGGTTATAAGAGATCCTGCCAGAAATTCAAGATACTTGTCAAGAGGGACCAAGAAAAGATGCTTATAAACCATCTTAGGAGCAGGTCTGTAAGGTTCCTGGGATATTTTCATCATCTGTGAATAAAATTATTTTCAGTGGTCTTTTTCAGATGTTACTAAGTGTTAATGAAATAATGCTTGCTTGAGAATAAATATTCAACAATTTCTGTGTCAAAGAATTATCTTAGTAGTGTAGAAGTTTTGACAAGATGTTTTTATGGGCCTTTTGCATCTCTGGGTGCAGTTTGCCTGAACATCCCAAGAGGTGTCTATGTAATATTCTGTGATTAAAGAAGAGAATGAATTCTCCCATTGGTTTAACTGCATCTGGAAGCTGAAACACCATATAACCACTGCCCCCAGTGGAATGAGGCAGAGAATCAGTAAAAAGGTAAAACTCACAAGTTGAGATAAGTACACTTTCATAGGACAGAAAAGGAAAGGAAAATAATAATAACAACTGCAAAAGAAAAACAAAAGTTCACCATCTGCTCTCCAATGCCAAGCCAGTTCCCAAGCAGTGGCCTAATATTTTATTCTGTAAATAATCCCATCTAAGATCACTGATGATATTTATGCTAGCAACTAATAATTCTACTTTATATCACATGTCACTATCAAGAAGCACATTCATTTCTAGGAAAGTAATTTGCAATTTTTAATTAGGAAAGGCTTCCTATTACCTCAGAGTTTTTAGATTAATATAAAGAACTTTTCTAGAAGAATAGAATTTCCCCCTCCCAATTTCTTTGTGCTTGTTATTTTGCCAAAGTACAGCTCCTACAGATAAATTTTTATATAGGCTACATCTAAACCTCTGTCCCCCAAAAGCTTGCAAAATGTGTCTCAAAAACCTCATCAAAAGTAACTCCTTAACTATAAATTAATTTCAAAAGAAGTGGGCCTATCTCTATTGTGTTGCTTTGTTTTCTTTTAAATGAAGTGCTGTGTTACTAACAGCATTTTTTACTAAAGATGAGAATGCATAGCTTGTTCCTGATAATATCCAGTGGATATTATCCAGTGTTCTGCTGCCTTCTCAGCCACGCTGTGTAGGGGACTGAGATGTTATAGATGTTGGAAAAAGGGTAACATAATCCTAGAAGTGTCAAAGTTGCAGTTGGATTCATGTTATTTTCATGTTTCTGCGTTCTGTTTTGAAACATAGATTGTTCCCAGCCACTGCCCAAGTTGCCTGTTATGAAAGTCAGGTTGCATCTCTTAGGTATAGTGCCAAATCCACAGGGAAGCTTTGTGTACTGGCTTGGATGTTTGTGCCAAGCAAACTGGTCAAGGCTGGCATATACAAAGGCCCAAGGGATTTGAAGAATATTATTAAGAATGATAGCGATAGTTTTCAAAACAAGGACAAAACCCCAGGGGTTGAAAGAGCTGAAATTATTCAGTTACTCTTGGATGAAGTTTATTGCACTCTAGCCTACTGAAGGGGCTTTTTTGTGGCTTCTGCATTTCTTCCCTCCTTTAATCTATTCAAAATCCAGCTGCCATAAATATCCCATTGCTTTTTCTAATTCACACTTCTTTAAATCACACTTGGGTTGTATTGCCCAAGTGGGGAATGAAGGAGATTATGGGAGAGAGGATATCAAGTATTGAG
This sequence comes from Acridotheres tristis, assembly GCA_037013685.1. Classification (NCBI taxonomy): domain Eukaryota; kingdom Metazoa; phylum Chordata; class Aves; order Passeriformes; family Sturnidae; genus Acridotheres; species Acridotheres tristis. Next base: position 124,747,546 of record CM072886.1, on the reverse strand, counting down.
AGATGGAGCATTCAAAAATAGCTCTTAAAGATATTTAATTAAAAAGGAAAATAAAAGTTTTCATTTATTGAACTGGACAATGCTGTTACTCACTGGATCTTAGAATAACAGCTGTCTTTTTCTTTCCTGCTTTTCCTGTTATCTGCCATGTCTGTTTGTAATATTTTATTTCTGATTGTGTTAGTAGAGCGGTGTGTGTTTGGGTGGGCACTGCTGTCCTGGAACCTTGTTTCTCATTAGGCCTTTCAACTTGTGCAGTAAACCAAATTCAGTAAGTGAGAATGAAAAAAACTACAAAATAGGAGATGATAAAAATATTTTGGTGAAAATGACAGTTACTGCTGATTTGGAACTTCACTAAACTTTATGTAGCAGTCAATCTCACTTTTAGTGTCGTTAAGACAGTCAGTACTTTTATGATTCTGCTGCAAGATGATCAAAATGCTAGTCTCTGTTTTTTTCTAATACTCTAATTTCCTAAAGTTGACCTATAATAATTAAAAGTGACAAATGTTGGATTTTTTTTCCTCTATTGCCAGTGATTGGCAGCTTTGTCACAAAATGGGAGATGCAGTTGCTGAAAATTAAAGGATGTCACTTCTCACAGTATCCAACACCCACCATGCGCTTATTTCAAAATTTCTGACCTTCCTTCCATTAGACACCAAAGGGAACAGCCATACAAAAATTTTTCTCTCTTTAAATGCTAGATTTCTGTATTCTAGGTACCCAGTACCCATTGGCAGCTTGGTTATAGCTGCACCTCCATGGCAACACCACTTCAACCATACTTTGCAATTCATATGAATGTGCATCATTATTTTAAGCCATACTATTTTAATTGTTATATCTGTTAATTGCTTTCTGTCTGTAAAAGGCATAAGACTGCACAGATCTTGGAACTTGAAAAGTGAAATAAGGTATGACCAGTCTGTAATGAGGTAAGCAGGTGGAAAGCAGGTTACAGGAGAGGGAACCAAAAGGGTGTTCTTATCATGCATGTGCCTCTCTGTGTGCTTTAACTACACATAGGTGTCCTAAAAGAATAACAAAATCCAGCCCAACAAGCAAACCAGCTCATTAACAAGTACTGCAGAAAGCTCTAGAAAGAATAACAGGATATTCTGCTCTGTACCAAATATCTTATCAAGCTTCTTTTAAGCCTGCCTAACCATAATTTTTCTCATTCTTTCGTAACCCAGTCTTTTGTTTTGCATTCTGTCTTGTTTTTGCAGACCACAGGAATGGTGTGCAGCTTGCACTTGTTTTTACACAAGCTTGAGGATAGAATGGCATTTTGTCTTGGGTGGTGACTTGGCAAAAATTTTTAAAGCATTTGCTGGTAATAACTGTACTCATAGATTGTTTGTTTTTCTAAAGAAAGCATGTATTGTACTAGATGGGCATTTTAAAGGACCAGTTTGAGGTACACAAATAAATACAAACTTACTATATGTTTTCCTGTCTGAAAGTAAATAGATTATTCTACAATCATTTTTTTTGTCTCTCTCTCCCTGATTTCCTTGTACATGGGCTAAAAGATAATTTGCCTGAATGTGTGATTATTCCTCTCTCATTGCTGTAAATTCAATAGTAGTTTGCATAAAATGTGATGGATTCCAATGCGGTTGTTCCTCTACTTTATGTAACAGGAAATGCAGAATGAATTACAACTTCACGGACACATTTTGGGAGTAAACACACACCTCTCGATGTGAAATGCTAAGAGCCATAATTTTTTTCATGCAGTTTTGCTCCTTAGGAAATACCAAAATTTGGATCCAAATATTGTCAGTTTCCCTTCTTGGATTTACATAGCAAAATTTCCCATCATAATTTCTAAAAGAGAAGTTATATATATATATATATATGTGTGTGTGTGTGTGTGTGTGTAAGTAATGAGTGCATCCTATATGGTGTGATATAGATATGTTTTTTGAAATATGTTAATTTAATTTTATAAAATTTTATCTTACAATTGTATTTTGAAGTCTTTATGTTTTAAAACAGCTGTTAAAAACCAAGCAAATTGCCTGATCCAATATTGGGTTTTTTTGAATACCAAAGGGCATTTAATATCAAATGTGAGGAGTGGCAAATGCTTTTAAACTAGAGAACCCATATGACGAAGACAAAATATAGAATATACTTAGTTGGAAAGAACCCATCAGGATCATTGAGCCAAACTCTTTGATATAATGGAATAGTGGGAAATACTTGCTAAGCTCACCTGTTTCTGAAACAGATGACTGATCATGTCACAGACCACCTGTAATAGCTGTGATGTATTCCAAAAAGAAAGCTTAAAAGAAACTGCTCTTTAGATACTTTAAGGTCACTATTATATAAGGACATTAATTCCTCAAAGAGCGTTTCTGTCTGACAAAATTAGCAGTTTCACCACTGCAATTCTTTTTTTTTCCAGCAAGCCAGAAAACAAAGTTAAACATTTGGCTACCTCCTACTCATTTCACAGCTGAAACGTGTGTAAATTTTATGGAGTTACAGAGTCTTCAACTGTGGAGAGCAAATCATTTTGGAAGCAGTGAAAGAGGTATAAGCAACCCTACCCTGAACAGGCTATCTGATTTTTCATTAAATCTGCATGAGTAACACAGTGATGGTGATATTAGATAAGAAAATACAAACCATACAAATGAACCGTGACACATTACCCGAACTCAACAGTAAGACTTGTTTCACCTTAGCTATGTCTGTAGGAAAACAGTTGCAATTATTTTGAGGAGAAAAGTAGGGAAATAAAATCTAAGGGCTATTTAATAATAATGCTTTAAAAGGTGTATAATAAATATTTCTATTTTTCTAGTTGTTATAGGATGATCTTCATCTCTCTGTCCTTTTTTTTTTTGTCACTTCAGTACTGAATTCTTCATAAGCTGAGGGAAAGATAATAGATTTCTTCTTTATTTCTACAGCATGCAATGCTGTTATACTGTAGTCTGGATCGTAATGATTTGGAATGCTACAATATAAAGGCGTATTTATAATTATATTTTAAATAAATAAGCAGTGTTCAATATCAGGTGAAGGCAGATACTATTATCCCCCCCAAGTATTTATCTCAGTAGTCAAATATACTTTCCTGATGACCAGATACACTGATTTGCATCTTCAAGGAGTATTTTTTGATGAATGCCTGATGGAAACAAAGTAATCTACCTCCTAGCTGTGATTGCATGAAATATATGGAGACACGTTGCTGTGAACAAATGGTACAGAAGCGGACAAGACCCTTAATTTTGCATGTTCTTAAGTGGCTTAGTGTTTCTGGTACCTTTGTTTTGGGCTCAGCCTCAGTAATGCGCATAGGTCTCTGCATTTGCTTAAAAAGCCCCATGCTATATTCCTGAAACAACAGATGGAAGTCTCACTGATAAGGGCTTTATTCAACCTTGCTGAAAATGTTAAGTCTAGCAACAATAAAGGCTTAACTGTTCTACATGCCAGCCAACTGGCCCTTGCATATTACAGAAAACAATTGCAAGCATTTAGCGTTTCAGTACACATTCAGCCGAACTACTTGGGAATGTGGGATCTGAATACTTAGCCCCGATGCACTCATACTGCCAAGTGATCAGTATTGGGGACCTCATCTTTGGAAAGCTACGTGTTATGTACATTTCAATTTTGCTGTCATATTCAGATGAAAGTGAAGATAATTCTTTTTAATTTTCTGAAACTCCAGGGACCCTAGGACAGAATTTAGGCTTGCTCATTTTATGCTGATCTGGCAGGGTTAGGAAGGTATGAGACTCTAGTGATCCATCTGGAACTGGAATCAGGAATGATTTCCAGCTGCTGCCTGCAAAACCCAGTTAGGTGCAGCCTGCATCAGTTGGAGCCAGTCAGGTCTGCTTGCCACAGCTGTATCAGATGGTTTAGGGAAAAGCATCATCTTTCCTATTTAGTGTTGACCTATGCAGCTTTTCTGGGGTGCAAAGACATTGATAAATGAACAAAGGATTTTTAGCAAATTGTGATGTAAATAGTGTAGAGTCTGTTTATTTGCACTTGTCCTTTTAGGTCCTTGATGTGCTCATGCTTGTAAATTCTACATTGTAAAGCTGGTGTGAAATAAATTAGACACAAGGGAAGCAGAAAAGCAATGCTTTTTATGTTTTGAATTTAGTTTTTGTGATTTTTTTTTTCCCTGAGTATGGGTCACTAGTTACAATTTAAATAATTCCTCTTGATAATTTTAGTATGAAAACTAGATTTGTTCTAGTTGTCTTGAGTTTTTTGATTGAATTGTTATTATATGATTATTATATGATTTTGCCTTTTCTGATATGCACTAATTTTTTTCACTCTTCAATTATATGCTTTTTTTAAAAAAATCCACTTTGCTTCAGCTGTTCGTGACTTTAGGTTAAACACTTGAAGATACTTATGACACTGTTTTTATTTTATGTGTCAGATATACTTTCCTTCTTCTCTTGCTTTAAAACTATTTCAGTTTCTCCAAACCCTTTCTCCAACAATTAATGCCTCAGACCACCAGCATATAAACACCAGTGTTCAGGTTGCTTGTATTAAACTCTTACTTTTCCTACAGGACTTTTCTTTGTGCCAATACCTTTCCTGTATTTGCTTTTATTTGTTCTGATCTATATTACATATTGTTTAGAAATGCTTCAACTGAGAACAACAAAACTCCATGAAATTATCTTAGCAGAATATATATAGCTGTATATAATTTCAACTACAATCAAAACCTAAAGGACTCTTTTAATTTGTCCTTAGACTCTTTCTGGGCAGTTTAAAATTAATCCTTGGAGATCCACCAGCCAAAGTTTTACCTTTTTTGATGTGGTGTTACTTATGACAGCAGTGGGCTACTGTGCTCAGTGTATGAAACAATGATGGAAAGGCTTCATCTCAGGAGATGACAGATTCTGACTGAGCTTTTTGCATGAAAGATCACCAGAGCTTTTAACACACTAAAAGCAATGTATTTTCATAGTCTTCCTCTCAGAAATTGCTGAGCTGTAGTCTATGCATCCTGTCCTGGCATTCACTTACAAAATCTATTGACTTCAGTCACAGACTAAAGCCCTGTGGCTTTGGCCATCTATTCTTTCCATAGTGCCTGATACCAGCCCCTTGGAAGTCAGAGCACTGTGTTCATAGGACTCCTGATATGTTTAGATTAGCAATTCTGAAGTAATTTTAACTTTTTTTTTCAGTTATGATACAGGGATAATGTTATGCTAGCAAGTAGCTTGCTTTAGAATACTTTTTAAACTTGCAGTAATGACCTCTTTTTGGAACATGTGGTTCCTTGTTTTCTCCAAGTAATAAGAGGTCTCTGCTGCATATTTAGGGTACTAGTTTAAGGTCATTGGAGTTTTTTATTTTGTTTGATGTCTTTGCTTTTGCTTTGAGAAAATCAAGAGGGCTCCTGTTACTGGCTTGTGTCGCATTTCTGATTAAAAGCTTTCTATTATGTGAAAAAAGTATTGCAGATGCCCAGGCTAGATTCATCTAATCTCCTAGGAAAAATCACTCCATAGCTGTATCCCAAAGAGAAAGAATGCTTTGCTGAGGCTGGGATCACATGCTCTGTACTGCCAGTGTCCTAATCCAAGGCAAACTGAAATGTTTCATAGTGTCCATAAAAGACATCAGAGTGCTTGGGGCAACGAGGCATTCAGCCAATGCCTCTAGAATCACTTTTTCTCTTGCAGTCTCTTTGTTTTAGAATAAAAGGCACTTTTAGAGAGGTATGGCAATATTTTCAAAGACGTCCTTGTTAACTTTACTTTTGAAAAATTATCTGCAAGCAGAAACACTAAGTGCACCAACAGTATTCTCTTAAACATTGCCACATATTTGTGGTGTTCGGGACACATCCTGAACAGCTCAGCTGCCTTGTCACATCAAATGATTGGAAGGCATTTTGACATCATTTAGCCTCTGACCTTAAATTTCACTCTCAATAAGCAGAAACCAAAACATACCCCACAAAACACTGAGAAAATAGAAACTGCGGCTGTGTCATCCAAAATGAATCCCTATCACTACAGATGAGACATTTCCCGCTTTCACACAATAGATGCTTTTATTTATTACTATCAAGACTGGAGCCAAATCGAACAATCTCTCTTTGTATACAGATACTTCTTTTGATTTGTTAGTGAGTTGATCCTTTTAAAATTGCTAATTAGCTGAGCTGTTACTAATGTGACTCAAATAACTGGAAAATCTCTGATCTTATGATCACAGGGCTATTCAACTGACGGGTCCACAAGTACCACTCATTCACCTTTAAGAAAAGTATTATTTAGCCCAGAAAGAGAAAACCAGTAATACATGCTGCTCAAATTGCCAATAAAAAGAGTGTTCTTAATATAGGATTTTAACACTTCATGTACTTGATTAAATGCTCAATTAATTTTTTTAGCAAAATAAGTACAAAACACTTATTACAAAATGAATAGGTAATTTTTATGCAGAGGAGACTGTTAATTTCCAAGGTTTCTGGGACATATTGAAGCATCTTACTTGCAGTGGAGTTGTTACTGCAGAACATACATCCTTATCTGTATTTGGTGTACTTTTTATTACACCATTAAGTCCTTCAGTTTCCTGGTGTCAGTCAGCACACCTGTGCTTTCAGTGTGGAGACACTGCTATTAAATCTAGGTTCACATTACTGTTGTCTCATGTAATTTACAAATGAACTGTAGCATACTTTGTTCCAGCCATTATTCCTCTGTAAATGTCAGGGATTTTTTTGAAGGCTATTGCTAAAAAATTTATTTAATTGTTTCTCATTTTACTTCCCTTTCCCTCCTCTGGAGAGCAACTCACCAAACCACTGACCCTATTTTAGTAGCTAACAGCCAGCTGGGGAGTAGGGATTTGTGAGAATTCTTTCTTGCCTGTGAATCAATTTGCTGTTTCATCCAAGTCAACTGAGTTCAGCTTAAATGACCAGATCTGGAGTTGGTAGTAACTGGCATTTAGCAAAACCTTTTTTTTTTTCCCCTTGAACCTAACCTTCTTCTGGTAGAAAGAGTTGGAATCTGGTTGTTTCCTAAAAAGGCCATTTGCTGAAAAGGGCTATAAAATTAGAGCAGAGATCAATGGGGGAAAAGTTGCATTCAAGCTCATTTTAGTGGTAAATTATAGCTTCATACCAAAACTTACTACCACCAATACATAACTGTTTATTCAATCAGATGATAAGTGTGCATGATACAAAGTGTGGGCTGAAGGTGAAAAGTCACCATTGGCGAGGTGAAAAATATTGCCAGGACTTCATTTATTTGTGAAAAATTGAGGAGTGTTATAAAAACTAAATCCATACCAGATTTTCTAGTCTAAGCAACTGCGTTTTTGCAAGGATTCTCCATCTTATTGGCCCCATGAATCGTCTTTATTATTATGCTTGTACAAGATGTCCTTATTGAAGTTACAATATTATTTGACTATGTTCCTATTATACTTAAAATATTATTTTACCAACTCTCAGTTTTAATGTTTTGCCAAATGCGGGGGAAAAAGCCCCAAACATGAATATTGCATAAAGAATCTCTTGCCACTTTAGAAAAATAGTGTTATCTCCAGATGGGCAGGTGGTAACTGGTATGAGTTTGCTCTGCTTGTAGTCTGTGTGGCGAGATTTTAATTCTGCTCTGGTCTGAAAGAAGAACAGTTGGATAAATAACTGTGTCTAAGCACTGCTCTCCAGATTTCATTAGCAGAAGCACAGCACTCTTCTAGTGAAAAAGTCACATGCTGCGAGGTAGGATGGTAAACTGTCTGCACCCATCAACAGAACCTAATCATAAATTATATTTCAAATAAGAAGTATAATCTAATTGGTGAAAGCATTGTTGCAGGGTTTGCTCATGGTTAGAAACAGGAATGGGATGGCAATTGTGCAAATGCTAATGCCTAAATATGCTGGTGGTGCAAATGTTTTCCAGTTTCAGACTACAAGCCTTATTTTTATGTAAGACTCCTGTTCATGCCAACAAATTCATCAAAATGAAGGTAGTAAAGCTGTAACTTAGAAGTCTCTTCAGGCTACTTTTTTTTTTTTCTTGTATTTGCAGTAGGTTTCCACTGCAAAGCACAGACTTAGTGTAATGGTCTTTTCATCAGAGGCCACATTATTACTGTTTGAACAGACACTACTTGCAAAAAATCCCAAAACCTACATCTGTTTTTTTTTGGTTAAAAACAGGGAACTCACTATTGTGTCTTGGTTACCTAAGCACAGTAGTCTTACTACAAACCAGCAGTTCAATGAGCAAGGAGAAATTATCTTGTACATTAATTGCTTTAATGTGTGTCAATCAATTAAGAGCTCAAATGACTTTTACCTAATAAAGGATTTTACCATGTTGCCTGACCTGAATTATTTTGGTCATATGTCACAGTTTAAAGATATAAATGATTAAAAAATAAATGCTGCACAGTGCAAAGTTTACTATATTGGCAGAACTATTAATTTTACTTTAATTCCTGTAAATATTAAATCATAAGACTGTCCAACATGTAGATGTTCAGCATTAACAGAGATACTAAAAACCAAAAAATTGATTTTTTTCTTTTTTTTTTTTTTGAGAGTATTTAAAGTGAAAACTTTGTAAAAAAGTATCCGAATTTGAATGGAAAATTTACCAAAATTGTTTTGTTTTAAATTGACATCATTTAATCAGACTGTGCACTTCTGTAATAAGCTGATACAATTGCTGAATTCTGGAAGTAATGAATACATAGTTTGGAATTTGAATACAGCATTTTTTAAGCTTGGTTGCTAGGTACACATATTTCAGATTAAAAATCAACTCAGTTAACACCTCATTCTTGAGAAGGAAAGCTGCTGCCCAAGTAATTAATTAATATGATTACATGAAGAGAAAATTGAAAACATGGCCAGAAAATCCAACAGGAATTCTTATGGAAAGTACTCACATAAGTAGACTATTAGCAGAGAAAGACCAGAATGCAAGAAGTAACAGCATTATTTTAGGAAATTAGATGTTTTTCTGCAACATGCCTGTATCTTTAGCAATTTTTGAGTCTCTTGAGAAAAAAAGTGGTTTGTATTAACCCACTGGTGCGGTTAGCTCAGTTCTGTACATTTCAGCAGGACCTCTCCTGATTATCCAAGCCCCAGGAGAATTGGACTCATGACATTAGGGTTGAGGTATTTTTGTGGTTTTTATGTGGTGGTTTTTGGTTTTTTTAAACAGGAAAAATGTAAACTTTTAAAAAGTAAATGGGATGCGAGAGAGTTGTAAGTAAATTATTTGCATTTTGAAATATAAATAAGAAAATGAAGTAAGTTCCTCATAGTTCAAAGTAATATGTGAGAAGGAACAAGATCAAAGAAAAAGGTCATTGTACCTGAAACAGTGAAAGGAAATCCCAACAGGGTAGCTGAGGAGCATTATCTTGCAGAAGAAAACTAATGCAGAAAATTTTGTGACCATACTATGTTCTCACTGCTCAGCTCAGTGTCTTTTTCAAAACACTCTTTCTGCTGCTCAGGTGGTGTTGGGAAGCTCAGGACTTATGTCTCAAATACCCTGAGGAAGAGCACAAATTAGATACAATAGGTAATGCACATCTCAAAGCTTTTGTTGAGAGTTCTATATCTTTATGGAGTGGAGCACTGTAACAGGCATTCTTGACTTATCCACGTTTTATAACTCTGACAACTGAGTATAATTGCATCTGGGTAAAAGAGGATGCTCAGTAGAGACAAATTCTTGTGCTGAAATTTAGGTGTCTTGTTGTTAAGACTGTCCTTAGAGAGGGCTAAAGAATGATGGTATGACTAAAAATCTGATGGATCCAAGCTGGAAGTCTGAAAATATATGTGAAGATCACCCCACTCATTTCTTTAAATAGACATCTTTTTCAAGGAAGTACATACTTGGAAACAGGTTGCTGTTACTCCCTGAAAGCAGTACAGTAGTCAATGAAAAAGGTTTGATGTGGCAGTGTTTGCTTTACCTTTAGCAGATCAGGCATTTAAAATTAGTTTAAAAAACTAATCTAAATATATGAAACAGTTATCACGATTAGAAGCTGAGTTTTATAATAAATGCTGTAGTTTGAGGTTAAATTTTGACAATTTATAACAGAAATTATGTTAAAACAGTGGACAAAAATCAGCTTTCTTGAATTTCTGTTTCTGATGCCTAATTAGTAAAGCTATAGTTTCTATCTCTTTTGCTGTATGGTCTGTTGTAGAGGTTACAATACTGCCACAGGAATCATCTTCCTCTCTTGTTGGTCAAGCTGTGTATCATTCCCCTCTGTCTCTTCACAGGCACTTTTGATCTACATCATGTTTCTAAGAGTTAACAATTTTTTGCCTTTCAGACATCTAGTAAAAATATTTGCATCTCTTTTATTTCCTCCATTTCCCTTTTCCTCCGTGTGTTTATTCAAACACTCCTGACTCCTTATTTTGCTTATGTCCTTCTTCACTCTATGCTTGTATTCGGCCCTGTATTTGTTTGGCAAATTATATCCTTCTCTTGTTGCATCTGGTTTTTTTTCTCTTCTGTTTCTTCTCAAAATGACTGTCCTGATAGATGTGTGTCTTTAAAAGAAATAAAAAGAAATCTGTAAGTGAAAGTATTCAACCTCAGTGTTTGCTTAAGAGTAACAGTCAGTTTAATTCAACATTCTAAATTTCCCACAAATAATATTGATTTAATTCATGAGTTTATTTTACCTTTAGATATCATTGGTTGAATATATCTGTCTGTAATCACCATAAAAAAAAAATTAATTTTTTAATTCGGGTGTTTGTATATGTCTTCTGAAACCACAAGTTCCCCTACCTCTGCCCCTTCCTTTCACACACGTTTTCTGTCTGAATTATGGCTCTGCTGGTTGGAGTACTATTTGTAGTGCTCTCTCCTTCTTTCTCTGAGCCATCAGTCTAAAAAAAAAACTCCAGTGCATGGTTTATTTTAGCTTTGTGGATCACTCATGGAAAGACAAAAAATATCTACTGATTGGCTGTGTCACATGAAAAATAATGGTGGTGGTGCTATTGTTATGACAGCCTAAAGACATAATCAAGACAGATTTTCTTGCTAAAAGCAGTATCTTTTATTAGACCATCTTGTATCACTGGCAAATTTAGATGAGTTTTTGGGCATGTGAGTCCTTTTTCAGGTCTGAAATAGAAGCAGAAGTCTTCAAAGCTAAGTACAAGTTGAGCACATTGTCTTATCACATTAGTTGTGCTCAGACCATCTCAAAGGGAAAGTTAAAGGAAGGAACAGTAAGAGAAAGAAGAGTCTGAGGAAGACATACATCAGGGGGATGGTGGGGTGGTTTTTCTCTCACAGAAGCACTGTCTCTGAAGTAATGGGCTGTGGTATCCAGCACATTTGTGAAAGCACCCAAGTTTTTCTTTGGAAAATGTTGTAGGAATCCTGAGGGTCTTACCGAAGATATTCAAAATGTGGTGATTATCTTCTGGGAAATACTCCCTCCCTGATAACTGGGAAACTTCTGTTCTTTACTTGTGCATGTTCATTCTTTCTGGTGCCCAGTAGTTGCTTAGTTTTACCTGCATAATTACTCTGAGAACCCTCAATGCACCTGATAAAAGGTCCCTAGAATTACAGGCATTGGATTTGATTGTTCTGTGTTAAGGCATATTTGTTGTGCTGGTAGTGGAGAGATGTGGGTTAAGTTTGGTACTTGTGAAGGGCCTAAATACATTTAGCCTGTTTTGGCCACAGGCAACTCACCTGTCCTAGTGGGTTTAGTGAGGCTGGGGCCTGTGCAATTGGATGGGTGGCTCTGGAGAGCCCTATTTCAAAAGAGGATTGTTTTCTAACACATCTTTCAACGCTTGTATGTGTGTTCCAGCACATGAAATTGCAAATGGGAAGGATGTACAAGGGCTTGATGATCTGCTACAACTAGGCTATTTCAACATTGTGCATGTCCAGCAGCTGGACCGGTTTTTCTACTTGTAGCAGTCAGTCTAATAAAATATTAATAATAGAAACCTAAAGAATACACACTTGCTTTTTAAAAAACAGGTCCTGACATCAAAAAAGGAGGATAAATGATGTTAAGATTAGATTTTATACAGTCTGCATCACCACGTGTCAAGTATGTTGATTGCTCTGTAGTTAAAACAACGTTTATGAATCACTCCATGGGGGAGGATTTGCTACTAGTGTTACATGTAACCTTTTCCCTAAATCTTTTTGTTTAGGAAGGAGTCCAACACGATGATCAGTCTGTATGAACCTTGTTAACATTTGTTACCCTCATCTTCATCAACCTTTTTCACTTCTGCTACCAATGGTCTTTCTATGTGACAGTGCTGAAATCCTGTTCACTGTAGGGAATCCAGTCTGTGTCTAAATAACCAGATAACTATGCCTCCTCTATTTGGGTAATGATTTACAATCCACTTCTCCCTGGTTTTCCATAAACCTGTCTTATGATATCTTCTCTTTCAGCCAAATATTTTCTTCAAATCCTTGTTCCCTAAAGCTCCAGTTGTATATTCTGTCCCTACATGACCGTGTTCCACAAGAGGAAAGTCTCTAGAGTTTCATCAAGTACATAGTATAAGGTAGGTAATTGGCCTCTGTGATGTTTGTAGCATGAGTATTACAGTCAATAATATCAGCAATATTATTTAGTATTAAACATTGGAAAATGTACTGAACTGGTGCTATGAGTACTTGTAATTCTTCACAGTTTGGAGATGACAGTGCTTTTCAGGAAAGCTTCCACAAAGCATCATATTTCTTAGTGGAACACAAGATAAAAGAGCTTGTAATTATTTGGCAAAGGGCAGTGAAAATGTTCTCACTGTGTCCCAGCTGAGATAAGGATGCAAGGAACTTATGCTGGGGAGTTGAGGCAGAATTTTTTCTGAGGGTTTGTTGGTTAAAAAGAGTGGAAAGCAGGGATGACATTTAGGCAATCCATGAGTTTTGAGAAGATAAAGGTAGCACTTCTCCATGGGCAAATGAAATAATAGTAGTATACCAGGAGCATGGAGTGTTGCAGCAGTCCTTGGTCTCCATGCTTCCTGAACTTGAAGTTGCTTCTCTTTCTGCTTCTCACTAGAAGCCAGACAATTCTAAGTTTCAAAGCAATTCATACTGTGCAGCTGTCTTATTTGCAGCTATTTGCAGCTTATTTGCCTTTCCTTTTTTTTTCATCCTACAAAATCACAGGAAACATGAGGTTTTAATAATGGCACAGTGTGCCGGTGTTCTCAGAATTTAGAGAATACTAATTTAAGGATAAAGGTTTTTGTGACCTGTACTTCATAGTCTGATTTAAAAATATTGAGTAAAAACATTTTGTTTTAAAATGGTCTTCTTTCATGACAAAACTTCCCACAGTGTTTTCTATACCTTTCAGCTGGCTCTACCAGAATTGTTTCATTCTTTCCCAGTAGAGGCATATATAGAGCCATTTGTAAAGCTAATGGCATATGTTCAATACAAAATATGATGTGAGATAAATTCTTAGTGCTTTTTGGAAGACAAAATCTCTGAAAACAAGCAGTCCCCAAGAACGTACCTGCAGAGGCTCTGCCTCCCAGGGTCACACCTTTGAGGGTCCTCTCACACTAGCAGTCATCACCATGCTCAAAATCCATCACCTCCCTGAGTGATATTTCTCTTTGGTCTATGAAACCATCATTCAGAATATGAAATCATTTCTCAGAATATGTCTGGGTCATTATATCCTACATGGGATGTAGAAAAACAGTTTCATTCCAGATGACCTCTTCTAAGCTTAGAAAGTATTAGGATTTGTCATCTGGAAAAGAGCTTTTTTCCTAAGTTTAGAGACAACAGATAGCATGTAGTTTTGTTATTAGCTGAGAGAACTGTGTAATTCTCCAGTAAAGCATCTGTTAAAAAATTATTTTCCAGAAAAGTGCAATTTACATTAACATTTTGTCATTATTAACTAATAATAATTAATAATAATTCTAAAGTAGAAAATGAAGTATTGATCAGCAATGTTTAAAGAGATGTTGCATATTATAGACATACAGCATTTAAAAAAAAGGGAAAGATTTCTTCACTATTTTGTTTTTTATGTTTGCAACTGTGGACTCCACATTCAAATATGGGTGAAACAAACTGCAAAACATCCTTGGTGATGAGATAACAGGGTAATATTTTCACCACTGAAACAAATTTTTCAAATATTCTTAGAGCCAGTTTAATCTTTGTTCGTGAGAGAATGAGGAGGAGGTAGAGGGCATAAACTCTAGTGTGCCATTTCTGTTTTATGTAGCTACATTCAACTTTAACAGGCATTCATTTATTTCAATCAGCATGAATCTTGGCAGTTGTATTTAGTATATGTGGCTCAGAATAATCTCTTTAAAGGCAGAAATCCTGAAGTGCACAGCAGCCACACTGTACTGAGAACTGATTACCTGAAGAACAAAAGGCTATTCAGACCTTTAAAGACATAGTAAGCCATGGAAAACTTATTTCATCAGTGTGCTTTAGGGGAAACTGATGACTCAGTGCTTGACTTTCAACAGTGATCATATACAATCTTGCACACCTCTGTGTGCAAATCCTTCACTCTTGCTGTTTAGCCAAATATTATCTGTATTATCTGCACACAACAATATTACTGCTGGGTATCTCAGTCATGGGTTTTCAGAGTGCTGTTGCAACTTGTGTGTAAACAGCTTAAGGTCTCCTGCAACACAAAATCTTCAGGGTACTTAGCCAGTCACCCAGTTTATGCTCACACACTGCTCAGACTAATGTCAGTCACTGAATAAATACTACTGATAGCTTTTTATCAGATACCTTCTTTTTTAAAGGCAAAGAAATTGGCTTCTGTGTGTCTGACAAGTGGGAAGATCTTGCCTTCACATTTACAATCTGGCAAAGAAAGTTGAACAGATCAAGTGTCTTGTCAAGGACGTACCAGAAGAGAGTGAGATATATGGGAAGAGCTATTTTCTGCTATTGAGTCCATGTGCTTTAACCCCAGGATCAGATAAATGAATGCAGACAGAAGCCTGACCTGAAAATTGCAGATTTTCAGTTAAGATCACTAATGAGGATTTTAATTAGTTGAGTAAGCCAGCATCAATACAATCAGTAAACCAACTCCATGACCTAGCAGCCTACTTCTTTCTGTAGGAAACTGTACTGTAGACAAGTGGATATCAGGCCTTTCTCAGCCATATTTTACCATTTACCATGAGTCTGGCTTCATTACTAAGTATCTAAATAAATTTTAAATAACATGGCTATTTTTAGAGTGTAAATCCATTCTGAATGCTCTCATCTGGACTGGGATGGCCACCCATATCCAACAAGGGCTGGTATGGCTCTGTGGCTCGCTTGTGGGGACCTGCTAGCCCCATGTCTCCTTCTTCCCTGGCAGTTGGGCTTTCCCCCCAGCCACCTCTCCAGGCTGCCATTACTTCCCTTTCATGTGGCCCCAGCAATGGCCCTGCCTGGGTTGCAAAGGGAAAACTTTCCACTTTGTGCCAGCAGTTGTAGGAAAGTCGCCTCCACAGCATTGCTTTTTTTAGGATATGGCTGCCCCTCAGGTAAAAACAGCTACAATAAATTCTTCAGCAGATTTCACTGCTCACTCTGATTCTCTTTTTTTTAGCACATTGCCCATTGTGAAAAGCTTGACGCAGTCTATACTATTCTAGCTTGAAATTAATCAAGACAATGTGTCCGTAGTATGTCTATATTCTGTGACAGAACAGGGTCTCTATCCTTTTATAGTGGCATGATCACCAGTGGAAACAATTTGCTTCATCGAGTGATTTCTTATTCCCATGGTGTGAATTGATGCTTACAAGAACAGTCAGGAATGCTCTTTAGCTGAAAGTTTGTGAATATGCAACAATATAATGAATTTTGAATTTGCTAATAGCTTAAGAAGACTGTGCACTATAACAATAGACTTGCAGCAATCCCAAGTGCAATACTTTGTGCAAACCCTGAACTTCCACATCCCACAGAGTTTATAAACAAGACTGGGTGAAAGGGAAGAGGAGGGCTGAAATACAGCTAGATAGAGAATGATGTGATAGCTAACAGGCATCAGGGCAAGGAGGACTTAGGAAAACAAGGTGGGAATGGTAGGAGAAACAGGTAAATCTTCCTTACAAGCTCCTTAGGAAGGGAGAATAGCTGCATGGAGAAGGAAATGTGGGAGAACACAGTACTGCTTTGCTGGGCTCTGCTGGGTGAGTTGCAGAATGTCTCTGTTATGATTGCACTGAGAAAGCTGTACTAGCTTGGGAATACACTACATAAGACAGCCATAGTGTTGGTACCAAGAGCTATTTCACCAGTAGGATAAAATGGCTAGCTCATTAGCAGTAGCTGAAATGTATTTCTGCATCTTATTTATATCTCTCTTTTATGGAAACAGTATGTATTTGTACCACATATCTGTAGTAGTGCAGTTCTAATTATATCTGCTTCTATCATTTTATGTATTTTATGCATTGTATTTTAATTTGATGAAAATGGAACAGGCTGCCCAGGGAGGTGGTGGAGTCACCATTCCTGGAGTTACTTAAGAGATGGTAGACATTGTTCTTAGGGACAGGGTTCAATGGTGTACTTGTTAATGCTAGATTAACAGTTGGACTTGATGGTCTTAAAGGTGTTTTCCAACATAAATGATTCTATGATTCTCTCATTCTAAGGAAGAAAAGCCCCATCTCAATCAAATCTGCGCAGAACTAAATAAGAGAAGCTTTATGCTGGAAAGAATGTGTTGGCAAGAGCCATAGAAGGCCTTTGCAACTCTCCATTCCACTGGCAAATCTGCATCTCCTAAGACTGAATACAGACAGAAATGTAAAACACCCTCAGGAATGAGAATGCAGAGCAAAATTGTCAGGCTAGGTCTGATAAAAAAAAAGTTTGGAATTAAATCAGATAGGTCAGTAAAGATACAGCTACACAGTCAATAACATTTTAAAACCTTTAAACTGGTATCTAAGTGCTATTGTGAATGAAATGATAATGCACTAGAGGTGCAACAAGCAATCAAAGACAAAACCAAAATATGTTATAAATTAAATCATTGTGTCTTGGTTTTCCAGACTATTAGGTGGCAAGAGAACAATGTCAATTTGTATTAATTTCTGCCATTTATAGCAGTTGAAAATGGGCTCCTATTTTTACCTAGCATCAGTAATGTGCTGGTAATTAAAAAATATCACAGCTTAAAATAATTTTCTAATTCAGTAACTTTTCTTCCACCCTTTTACCCAAGTTCAGAGTGAATGAAAGGAAAAAAATCTTAAATGGCCACCAATTAAAACTTTAGCCAAATTCTGTGAAGATTACTTGATTAATTTTTTGTGTCTGACACTTTTTATAGAAGCATAATTTTTATGAAAAAGGAGTGGCAATTTTAATAGTGTTTGTGAAACAGCCTATTTTGACTTTCAGAGCCTTCTTTCACTTTTCTTCTCATCCTTTTCTTGTTAGACCAAACTCAGATCAATTTGTTTTGATTTTTTTCTCCTTTGCAGGGCATTCCTACAAAATCGTTAGCTCAGATATCAAACAGTTCTCTTCATTATATGGAAGACTGCAAGGAAGCTGAGTTACTGAAAGAATGCCTGTACCATCCATCACTCATCTTTTCAGGGAAAAGCACTAGATTTATCAAAGCAAGGTAGAGCTGCTTTTGAAAATATATTTGGTAAAATTTTCAGGTAGCTCGTATTGACTCCACAAATATTGGTTTGATTTTTGAGCACATTTCTAATGTGCTCAAAAGTATTGTTTTTATTTCAAACTGTGGTCTAATTCTTACCATACCCAGATAGTACTCAGCAGAGTCTCTTTTTAATAGTTAATGATATTATATGAAAGCAATAAACATTTGAAAGACGAACATATTATTTTTTTGTATCCTGTTTATTTCTAAAATTTAACTGTCCTAGCTTCCTTGAATGCAAAGATATAATGAAAGCTAAAAGGGAGGTAGCGGGTACCAATTAAAATAATCAGTCTGCATGGCTACCAAATCTGCAATTATAATTTACAGGTTAAGTGATCATACCACAGAAAATCTGGGAATATAATAAAGAATTTTTTCAAAATTAATTAGGACAAGTCATTAAAGCAAATCTTGTGGAGGAGAGGGGAAAAAGGAGGCAATGAGAATAAATTTCTGTCCTTAATACTTCTCTACAAAGTAAAATCACTCTCATGTGAATTCTAATTATGGAGGTGAAACAGTAAGGAGAGGAAGAGTAGGGGGGAAGCAAGGGAAAGAAAATAAAAGTAAGTAAACTGTTGGTATATGAAAGGGGAAAGGAAAAAAGCAGGCATATGGCATTCTAAAATAGTTGTGAGCTTTCTTCTGGCATAGCTGTTGCAGAAAGGGGAATGTTGTCCTTCCACACCAGTTGCTGATTTCTTCCCTTGTTCCAAATGAGCTCTCTGCATTCTGCAATTGTTAATTGCATTCCTGCTTTAAACTGTTCCATATTTGTTGTTAAACCCGAACTTCAATCTTTTGATTCTATAGTACTTTCTCCTTTTGAAACCAGAAAGTAACTAATAAAAGAACAAACCTACCTGAACAAATGCCCTTTCCATGCCTCATTATTGCAGTGGAAGTTTTGAAATGCAACTAAAGAATAAACAGAGAAACTAAAAGGCCTGAAAGAAAAGTATTCAACATTGCTCTATTAGATCTCAGGAATTTTTTTTAGGTCAATTAATTTGAGAGCCTGAATACTAGCTGCTGTCCTCCCTTGTTCCCCACTGGCACTACCCAGCCATGCTGGCTCTCACAGATAGCACAGCAGAAGCACAAGCTCACACCACTTAAAGGCTGACAGCCTCCATTCTATCAATGCAGCAGCCACTTCATTAGAATTATTTATATCCTGGTAGATGTCAGAGTGTGAATATTCCTGTTCTGGCTGAAGGATGCTGAGTGTCTGTCCCATTTGTGCAGAAAGCTACTTGTGCCCCTCTTCATGTCCTCAGCAATACTATTGCCCTCTCTACCTCGTTGTCATCTTCAGCTGTGCTCAAGCCACTCTGATTTATCCTTAGATCTCCCTGGCACCACAGGACTGCTCTGATGCCTATGCTCGGCCAGAGCACAGCATTTCTCTGACTGACAGTGCCCTACGGTGCACTTAGGGATGAGAAATAGATATTGTGGCCTTACTTCACACAGAAGTCATTCCTGGCTGATTGTTTCCTTTTGCCCCTATTTTGTTCTATCAAAACAATGTGGTAGAGCCACAGAGCAGCTGAAAACCAGCATAGCTTGAGCCCAGGGTGTTGAAGCCATGAAGACGATTCACTATCAAGATCTTTTGCCCATATCCTGTCTCCAGGGAACTGATTTTAGAAAAGCACCCTGCTCTGAACCATTAGGAGAAATGGATTCCCTGTGCTGTATTCAGGAGACTGCATTATACCACCCTGGCCTGTGCTGATACATCTTCCCAGTCACACAGGAGGCTGAGCTGTCATCCTTTCTCTAACCTGGAATTTAATAATTTATTGCTATAGATATCAACAGGACAAAAAAATTACCGTGCAAGAGCTCAGCATGCCCTCTGCTCCACTCTGCAGTTTAGCCATGATGAAGAATCATAGACTCAGACTCATAGAATAATAGAATAATTTAGGTTGGAAAGGACCTTTTAAGAGTCCTACCACCCTGCCATGGTCAGGGATGTCTATCAGGGATATCAGGTTGCTCAGAGCCCCATGCAAGCTGCTCTTGAATGTTTCCAGGATGGGGCTTCTTTTCTGGCAGACACATCTGCAGCAACCCTTTTAATTTTCTTTCTATCCCTTGCTGAGTTCAGCTCCAACTGCATTTTGGCCTTCCTGGCCTCGCCCATACAAAACTGGGAAGCATCCCTGTACTATTCCCATCTCTTTACCATGTGGATTTGTAGCAAGCACTACAACTAATACAGGTACTCCACCTGAGAGTAAAGTAACCAAAAGGAAGAAAAGAATATGAAATCTGCATACCCTTCTCCACTTGCTACCTTTTGCTGCCTACCTCTTACAGATATCTTGTGCACTTTGTGCCTATTGTTTACTTGCAGATATTACTAGGAGGAGCTGATTAAAAGTACCTTCATGTATCGGGAGAACTACTGGCAGCAGGTGGATATCCTAAGCTGAGATGGAAGGCAAGGATGGCTTGGTATTCCACTAAGTGAGCAGAGCTAGGGGATTGCTCTAGAAGCCAGTTAAAGTGGAAGTGAATTCAACAGAGTGATATGGAAAAATAGCAACTATCGACCAAAGGCCATAGCTGCCCATGTACTGACATCATATTGACAATAGGTCATCAGGCAACTGATATCAACATTGTATTTTCCAAAGAGTGTCTTTATAAATATTTCTTCACTACCAAATAGCAGAGAGGCTTGGATATTTCACAAGTTTTATCTGACAAAAAGATAGAGAAGAAAAAAGGGGAGTATAAAGATGGAAAACTACTCAGACATTCAAGCAGAACTATTTTTTCATTTCCATAAAATAGCTAATTTATTATCTCTTAGCTATGAATAGCTCATTTATTATTTATGTTTAATGTGGAAATTCTGAAGAGGATGTCCTCGATCCTTTTTATTCATGCTGTTACATATTGGAAACAGCCAGAATGAAAAAAAAATCTGTGGTCTGCTGCTACAGACACCAAGGCAATCCTATAAGGAAAGAGGAATGTTTGAACTTTAACCTCAACTTCTTTGGACTTGCAGCAGGTTGTTGTACATATTATATATTATTCAGAATATGTAGCTGACACTTTTCACTGGAGTTAAGCCTGTATATCTCAGGACTTTTGCTGTGTATGTTCTCAGGAATATACACATGGCTGTGGTTCTACTGCTCCGAGCAGAAGGTCTAAAAACTGCAGGCTCTTTTTTGTGAGAGCATCAGGCAGAGTTCTCCCTCTTGTGGAGTCAAATGTAACTCCACTGGCAATTTAATTCTGCTTCCATGGTCACCCAGCCTCAGAGACAGATCGGACCTGAGTCCTAAGATAGCAAGAGAAAGATTAATGTAATTTTCAGGATTCCTCATACGATGGCACAATACGGACAAGAGGAAGGTCCAGTCAGAAATAAGGTAATATCACTACAAAGACTGTAATTAGACCTGAACACACACTGTTCACACAATAGTTCTGAAATTCTTTGGCGCATCAGGTATCTAGTTCAGCAGCTTGTCCTTTAACTTATGACCATTACTATCAAATTTGCCTTTCTTCTGTTTCTAAATGACTCCTTGCACTTCTACATAAAGGAAAGATTTATTACACTTTTAAACCAGTGCATGGTCTTTTCCTTTTTCTTTTTTTTGCCCCCTCTGGCCTCTGCATGCAGGTAGAATGTTCTCAACATCACTAAGCAGGTTTTCTTCCAGTTAAACTCTTTTTGTCCTCCCTCCCTCCAGAAGGCGTGGCTCACAGTTGTTTTTGGCTCTGGGAAATGAACATTTCTGAGCATTATATAAATACATTGCTGAATTGATCATTGTTCTCTGTGTATGCTGAACTGTATTCATTTCTATCGCTCTTTAGATGAAGAGCTGTTAAAATACCTACTAATTTCTACTATTTTTTAAATTGAATTCTAGCATGAACCAATTCATTCTCATTTATTCTTTCCAGAAGATCAACTTTTGACCATTTGCTTTAATGTTGATCACTTCTGTTTCAAACCCATGGTCATGCAACTGAAATTCCACTCCATTCTTTTGACTCTAATATTGACCTTTCAAGGTAGCTAATAACCAGACATTTCAGTAGCCCACTTATCTTTTATGTTTTTCAGTAACATCTGATACATTAAATGTGTGCTCCTAAAAAAGTATTTATCATTTTTTCTTGTGGTAATAATCAAGGTTCTTGAGGTACAAGACAAACTAGCTAATTTTCTCGTTGTGATGTGCAGCATCTTTTTTCGTTTTGCATTTTATTTTTCTTATTCACTTTTCTTTTAATTTTAGAGCTTTTAAGCCACTTGCAAAATTATGGAACTTCATGTAGTTGCTTGGCTGACACTCCTCATAAGTCAAAAAATCAATCCTGCAGAAAAAAAAGGGAAGATTTACAAAACCTGCTAGCTTATCAGAATACGGACTTGTTAAAGCTCATACTACAGATTGAAAGATTGTGCAATAATACTTCTTAAGTTCTGTTACACAATGAAGATAAATTTCAAGAAATATATTAGGAAGTATCTTTCGTTTCAAGTTTCACATATAGTGAAGGCCTTTTATCTTATATATAATATAAGATAAAAGTATAATAGAGCTGTGACCTGTCCCAGTGTCTGGTTGTGCAACTCTCAGGTAGTTTCACCCTTCTATATCCTCATCCTACTTGATGTATGAAGGCATTTCCTCACCTCTGTATCCAGGGAACACACAATATCCCTTATGCCTCTTCTGGCTCATGCCAAGCCCAGATATCTTCAAACTTGCTACAGCTGACAGCGTTTCCTCTATCAACACCAGCTTCTGTTTTCCTTTGCTGACACAGAAATGGTATCTGACACAAATCCTCTTCTCCTCTTTTTATTTAAAGAAATGTTACTTTTGGTAAAAAGCAGGAATCTTGTATTTTCTTAATTCCTAAATAAGAGCTAGTATTATCCCCTCGTGCTGTATTGCCCCAGCTTTTGCCCCTGAAAGGTCCTTCCCCACATCTGCATGTGGGCTGCTCTCCAGGGTCTCTTGTCCCTGCAGCCTGGCAGGCTGCTGTTAAGCCTTCACCTCCAGGTGCTGCATCCTCCAGAGGCTTCCAGTGCTGTCCACATCTCAGTTTCTTCCACCAGAGAGAAGCCAGCTGGCAAACTCGATTTTAAACAGCCCCCTGTAATATTTTGATATTTAATGAAGAGATACTTAGCCTAGGTGCCAAGACTGTCTCTGAAAAAGTGAAATTGTTTATTGTCTTGCTGTGTAATTGAGCATCTGTGAATAATGTACAAAAATAAATATTAACTCTTAGAGCAATAAAGCGAATTGAATTGCTTATATGTCCCATCTGAGAGCAACTAGAAATTTTTCCTTCATTAATGCTTTTTAAATTGATTTATAGAGAACACAAAGAAGAATTAGTCTAACTTCTCTCCTGGCAATACAACTGGTGAGATGTAGAGCAGGGTAAATTTATCTCACAGTACTATTTTTATGCTTTAAAGCCACACAACTATAGCATTTGCCAAGAATCAAATGTTTATTTGTTTAAACACTTTCAGCATCTATGACTTGCGTTAGATATTTGACAATAACTTACATTTGTAAGGAGTGAAAAATCAACAATCACATTAACATTTCTGAGGTTCCAATGTCCAGAGAATTTCAGTAATTTTTATTTTTATTTAAAAATTTATTTAGATTTATAACCTTGTATCTGACTATTACTTTTCTTCTGTCCAGAAAGAAAAGGAAGGCTTGTGCATCATGCCCAGAAAGTCAAAAGACTGTGCTAAGTTGACCTTTGTTGGATGCCCAGTGCCCATGAAGCTGCTCCATCACTCCCCCTTGTCAGTGGGACATGGGAGAGAAAATAAGGTGGAAAGCAACTTGTAGATTGAGGTAAAGCAGTTTACTAAAGCAAAAGCAAAAGTTTGTGTGTACACAAACGAAGAGGGGGAAAAAAAAGTTATTCTCTACTTTCTATCAGTACCATATCCTGAGAAGCGGGGCTTCAGCACAGCTAGTGATTTCTCCAGAATGCAAACATTTTAAATAAAAAATGCCCTACCTTCCTCACTTTTCTTAACTTTTATAGCTAAGCTGATGTTATATGGTATGGAAAATCCCTTTGGTTAATTTGGGTCAGCTATCCCAGCTGTGTCCCCTCCCAGGATCTTGCCAGCCTACTGCCTGGGAGTGGAATGCTGGGGACACAGCACTGATGCTGTGCCAGCACTGCTCAGCAACAGCCAAAACACTGGTGTGTTATCAACACCTTTCCAGCTACCAAGGCACAGCACTGTGAAGGTTGCTGTGGGGAAAATTAACTCCATCTCAGCCAGATCAAATGCTCAGATTCATAAAAAAAAATTGTCAAAGAACAGACAACAAAATAAGTTTCTCAGCTCAGAATTTTGTTTGGAAATGTTCTTATTTTGTAGCTCTTATTACACTTCCTGCAATGCCTGCTGTTACCACCTGAGATGTCACCTCAGGTGTTCCAAATAATTTAGAAACTTTGGTCCTGCATTGAAAAACTTCAGAGGATGGTGCAGTGCTGCCTTAGTGTGACATGTGGCTAAGTACCGAGCATGACTTTGAACTCTGTGGAGACCAAGGTGGTCATGTTTAGTTTGGTGCCAGCTTGGAGGATTTGTACTCTCTGTGCCCTGATACAGTCTGGGACCACAGCTCTGTTACTAACCAGTGCTTTGTAAGAGATGAGGCAAAAATGCAGGATTTCTGTGCACTCATAGGACAGGATCACAATGGTGCTATACTGTAACAGCATATTGTGTGTGAAGAGTACATGGGGATGTTCTGAGCTGGGCAAACTAAACTACACCCTAGATGCATGAAATTAGAATCCTCCAAATGACTTTCCAGTGTGGGGAGGGAGTGAAGAGAGGCTTAAATAGTAAGAATTGCCTGTTCCATTGCTCTTTCTCTGAGCCGACATCAATAACACATAACAGTTCTGGAAGCTACAAGGACTTGTATAAGATTAAATTACCTTAGTCAAGGTTAATTGAAGAGGAATGGCAAAATTCAAATTAGAAACAATGTATGTTACATTTAAATATAAAAACAGAAAGGAAGTAAGACTTGCCAACAAGAATTACAAATGTTACTGCGTGTCAACAAACCTTATTAGAGCTGAAGCATTTTAAGGTCTAGGTTACAAGGCTGGTGGTTTTTAAAATTTTCCCTAACAGTTATTGTCTTTTCCTTTTCAGGAGACTAAGGATTAGCACTAGTTGCACATTCCTGTGTGCCACACTGAAAAAGTTAATGTTCAAGAGAATATTCCTAGTTATTAACAGCCCTTTTCTTTCGTGGCACCCACTGGTAGGTGCACTTGTCCAGTGCAGGTGTCTATGCTGGGTGCAACAGGCATCTCTGTGGTGTGAAGACCTATCTGCAGGCTCTCTATGTGCTCACTAGGAGGTTACTCTGCCAGCAGAAACTGGTGAGATCTCAGGGTTTAGGCAGGGGCTCAAGGAATTTTGGAAAACATAAATTTTTCATTTGTCCTTGTGAATTTCTTAAATAAGTTCCACTGTGGAAAAAAAATCAGTATGATTCATGGGTTCACACTTTTGATACTTCTAAGCAAGCAAGGGACAGTCTGAGAAGGTGAAGTGTTTTCCCTGAATATATACTAGATGGAATGCGATGCAGTGCCTTGAAGATCTCCATGGCAGATTGTTCTTCTGGAAAGCAAAACTACTTCTAAACAATGGTATCATTTGTTTGTTGGAAATACCTTTTCTACAAAAGAGTAATGTATGTGGACTATCATCAAATGAAAATTTCTCACAGAACTTAAATGACCAAACCCTTTGGTTTTCTGGTTTTGGTAAACTACATATGCCAGGAATTATGCATTAGAGTAATTCAACACTAATATTGAGACTCAAAACATGTGCACCAGCAAGAATTATATATTTTTTTTTTGCTTTGGATAAGAATTTAGTTATATTTTTAGGAGACTACTATGGCTTCTACTTTCAAACTCAGACTCTGAATCTTGCAAAGATTTGATGTAATTTCTTTTACTTTTCTTTTGCCTTTAATATTTAGCACTTATCTACTAAGAAATGTTTGTACATTAAGGGCTTTATAGTTTCAAAATGTTACATGATAACTCACTATTAACAAACAGAATTTTAAAAAGAAATCCTGGAAAACAGAGTGTTTTATAAAACCATCACAACTTAACAGACATCAAACTGATGCACAGTACCCTGGTTAGTGCTCTAGAATGACTGAACATATGGGGAGAACTTCAGATGACAAAAATTGTTCCAGATAGGACATGTCAAGGCACAATTCTCAGTGTTGAGGCAACTCTATTTACTCTTAGCTGCTGTGGGTTCCATGTCTATGTCCAGGTCTGACAGAGCACAGTAGAAGAGCATCTGAACATACTTCGTTGTTGTAGCTGCACTGGCAAAAATATGTGAGAGAAATTTATAATGTATCTTAGATATATATCTGGATTTTGAGGATTTGAAAACAGTACACAGATATTAGGAAAATCTTGAAACGCCTTAATCAATAGAATTAAGCATATATTATAAATAGCTAAAGGCAAAAGAATAATTAAATTGAAATTCTTGGTTAATCAGATTTCCATCAACATTTTCATTGAACTGATAGCTGAATTAAAAGTATAATACATAAAAGTCTTAAAGATTTGTTTTTCAGGACTGTGTGAATTTGAGGACTGGCAGCTACCCTTCAAGCCAATAATTAATAATTAATTATTTCAATGTTTCTGAAAATCAGTGGACTCCTCTGATTTGGATTGTTCCATTCCTTAGATGGAAAGTGAAGATATACTGATATTTCTGCCTTCCAAGATATTAAAAAGCTTAGGCTTAGTATTCACATTCCTACATGGCTTTTATTGAGCCAATGTATATTCAGCACCACAAATATCAGATAACCATATGCCATCCACATATTGGACAGTTGTGTACAGGTAAGCATGGTTTTGTTTTCAGAACCATGTGATGAAGCAGAGAATCTCAGACATGCCACATACCAAAGCAGAGTAAAACTTCATAAAGTAAAGGATTTTAGGAAAAATTATTCTCTCCTTTTTCTGACCAAGGTTTTGACATGGTGACTGGGACATGATGTTGCTTACCAGAGAGCCACAGTAGACATTTAGGACGTTTTTCAGCTGGCAGATGGACTCCCAAATAATATGCAGGAATGCCTGAGAGGGCAATACCAACACCAATAAGGGAATTGATTGTATCACTGTAGAGAGGCACTATAACCAGGAATAGGGAACACAAGCAATACACTATGGGGAAGAAGAGGCTAAGCTGTTAAGACAAAAAAAAAAAAAATACAGCACTTGTTAAAAGGTTGCAACAAATACTCTATTGTAAAAATTCAGGCTTTGCAGATTGAAGTTGGACATGTCAATAATAAAAGTATGTACTGAATCTTTTGACTGCTTACAGTCAGCATAATTTGTTAGCTTCTGTGTACACTGTTGAGAGCCTCTTATTTGGTACACATCTGAGCATCTGACTATTTTTTTTTTTAGGTCTGCATAAACTCAGTTCCTTTATAATTAGTAAAAGATCAACCTTTGAAAGAAGTACTTTAAGTAATGGGTAGCTTTCTCTCCAGCTTCAGTTCTGAATTTTTACATGTTGTTTTGGTTGGGAACTAGCTCAATAGACCTTCAATTACCATCTTGATGTTGTAGAGCTAATGGACTGATTTACAACTATTTTGTGTGGGCACTTAACAAATACCATATCACAAATAAGGAAAGTTGGGCCACGAAGCTGATAAGAAAACTAGAGCACCTTGCCTACTATATCAAGTTGAGAAAGTTGGGACTGTGCAGCCAAGAGAAGAAATGGACACCTCATTGCAACCTTCCAGTGTCTTAAGGGGGCCTACAGGGAAGCTGGAGAGGGATTCTTCCTCAGGAACCGTAGTGATAGGACAAGGAGTAATGGGTACAAACTAAAAGAGGGGAAAATTAGGTGAGGTATTAGGAAGAAATTCTCTACTGAGATAGTGGTGAAACACTGGAACAGGTTGCTCTGTGTGGATGCCCCAACTCTGGCAGTAGTTCAAGGCTGGGTTGGATAAATCCTGGAGCAGCCTGGTCTGATGGAAATTGTCCCTGTCTGTGGCAGGGATGGTTCAGACTAGGTGATCTTTAAGATCCTTTCCAAACCATAACATTTTATGGTTCTATGATTCTATGAAAGTTTCAATAACCTCTTTATTAATTTATTTTTCTTTTTTCTTTTTTTTTTTACTCTCTCTAGTGAGAGTAAAAGTTGATGAAAATCAACTGCTACATTTCAGAAAGGAAAACAGTGTATGTGGACTTGTGGTGTTGACTAAGCTGGCAAATGCTGACAGGAATTAAACAGTCATTGTGTATAATCTGACTGTAATCCTTACTAGAGTCAGAGGCAAAAGTGCCAATAAAGCAAGATTTAATCTTTATCTTCCACATATTTTGTGGGAAAGTTTGGAACTTAAGTGTGAACAAGCTTCAGGAAAGTTGGGAAGGTTTCTAGCAGGAGGTGCTTAGGATATTTTATGCCTTTGTTTGAACCCTTCTTAAAATTAATCAGGATGTTACACTTAAATAGAAAGAAAATGTATTTGCAAAAATGATGCAGCAGTTTAGGAAAAGAGATTGACAAAGAATAAATATTTGGGGGGGTGTTAATTTGTAATTCTCTTGATTTTTACTGCATCACTGCAGAGCCAAAATGCAGGTCATGGTGCCAACAAACAGCAGCCAGTGCATGGTTTTGTGTGCCTTCTGTGTATTTCCATCCTTGCTTCCTGGACAATCACTGGATTAAAACTAGAAACAGGTTTTAGGCACACTATATTTCTGTGCAGTCTCCCTCATCTAACTGATAGTCAAATGCTCTTCTGAGTCAATCATTAAACTTTCATTTTACTGTCTATGATCACTATGCAGTGGGAGGGAACATTTAAAATATATTTGATTATTTAAGCTAATTGCTGTGTGGGCAGAATTGTGGATCTTTATGGGATTTGGAGGCATTTTACTGTTTGTTAAATCATCTAGGTTTGATTAGAGTATTAACCTCTCTGGAGCTTCCATCACAAGCTCTATTGAGGTCTGCTATTCCTCCATGATGGCCTAAAAAACCCAGGAATTTATTTATTCCTTATTTGTTCTGAAGCAAAAATTATTATGAGTCTGAATGAAAGAAGAATAAATGGTATATATAATTTCAATCTCACAGCAAAAATACCAGAACATATGTTCTTGTGGACTCTAATGGGTTTTGCTCTTTCATCTTGTATTTTGAAAGAATTTCTATGGCTAATAAATAATCTATAATATAACTGGTACTGTTATGGTTGTGATATTAAAGATCACATGAACACATGCATTAGCTAGCTTTTAGAGCTTTCTCCCTGTCTTTTTTACTTACTTTAACAGGCCGTGGTCTATGTGGCTGAGTGTACCTCAGATATATTAGTCCTGCAATAGATAGACCCACAAAGAGCCAGTAGTTGAAGCAGTAGTAATTAATAAGGAGGAAAACATCTTCCACAAGGAGATAAAGCAAAGTCATTAAGCCCTAGAGATAATAAGAACAAAGACTTTTTAATGTGAAGATAAAGACAGACTAAAATGATAAACTGGCCTGTTTCCAACCTATTTGTATGACCTTAGGATATCAGTCCACTCTTAAATTGAGACCATTAGAGTAAATTCTATGCCCTGCAGTTGTGCTATACTGCCTGCATAGAACCTAAACCACCAGGAATTCAATGTCTATTTTAACTGGTGAGCAGAAAAAACTTTCACTTTCCACATGAAAAATGTGAATGGTGGTATATTAAGAGAGTATAGATCATCTTGTTAGTGCAGACTCCCTGTGAGAAGAGTCTTCATAATATTTATAATTTTTAGTAAATTATTTGATGTCAAACAAGATCAGTATGATAATCTATTCATAAATTATATGTCACACAGGGCAATAGTGGACATCAAATAAAATGCATGCTCAAATATGCGGATTCTTCATGAAAATAATTTTCACTAATTCTATAACTTATGGTTCCACAATTTCGTGTCACAATATCTCATTTCTATAGTGACAGCAGAAAAAAAGTCAACAGGGCTATAGGCATCCAATGGTAGAAATTTACTTTTAAGAGTCTATCAGTCCTGTTATAACTAGAGTTGTAGAACATCAGTCTGCAGCAGTGTTGGAGAGATGTTCCTGACATATTCTCCTCCTGTGACTCTGAAACCTCACATTAAAGACTTAAAAGCTCCTGTCTATACCATTACATCTTTAGCCATTCTCTGTTTTCTCTGCAATGCTATTTACTTCTCACTAATATCGTTTGGACAGCGCATGAACATGAATCAAGCCATTCTCTTTCCAGTGGGGAAAGAAACCCCTTATCAGACAAAATAACACCAGTGCCTACCCCCTCAATGAGTTTTAGAAGTTGTCTCCAGGGCAGGAGAAGCCTGTGAGAAATCCAGGGCAGAGCAGAGATGTTTTACCCGAGGTCCAAACCCCAAGTGCCCCAGCCAGGCACGAGGCCGGGGTGTCACTTACATTGAACAGGAGAGCAGGGACTGGTGTGAAGCGCTTTATGTGAATCAAGCTCAGACTCACAGGGAGGTGTCCTTCCCTGGCTCCAACATAGAAAAGCCTAAAAAAACCCAAAGGAAACTCAACCATAAGAATAGCTTTTTGCTTCCTGAAAAAGCAAATAATTCTTTTATTACACTGTTTTAAGTGCTGCTCTCTTCTCAAGTGACTTTAGTTTATCAAATGGTGCTGATCATGAGAAGATGTCTGATTGTAACAATACCTCCATCATAAATGAATGACTTGGCAAAAATTACCAAACAGTAGTAAAGAATGCAGATTAATGATTCCTTTTCAATTATTTAAAATAAATCTTATATTTCATACCGAGATGCTGCAATAATTGATGAGTTTAAGCCACTATAGCAAGACATGGCCACTGCTATAGGAATTATCCACTTGGCATGACTAAGGGTTTCGCCTCCAAATGTCTGTAACAGAAAAAAAATAATGGTGAGGCCCACTATGTTAGGCATATGGACAATCCTGAGAAACTCTCATGAAAACACATCGTCCCAAATGTACTGTCATAGCCCATGCTTTTTTATGACACCCAATAATGACTTAGGAAATCAGAATTTGGAAAAGCTGATCAGCATTAAAATAAAATTGGCAGATACATTAATTTTTTTTTTTTAAAGTCTATGTCTAGATTAATTCAATGATGGAAAAGAAGATGACGTACTGACTTTAAAGTATTCTGACAAATCTCAACCGTAGTAATCCATGAATTATCATTTTATTTCTGTATAAAATATTGATAAGGCTTTAAAAAACACTTCACTGCACACTTCTGTGTTGAAAATATTGATGTGGTCATTAGTCATGCAGCATTAAACATTACATACTGTACATTAGAATGATAACAAAAAAAACTGGTTCTCCAAACACTCAGACTTTCTATAGTTCTTTCATCCTGGTAAAAGCATCTTTCCTATGATGTAGTGTTAAGAGCAGGATTTACAGAGTATACAAGACGATTTTTCAAGAGAAGACTTATCGGATACATTCTTGATCTGCACCTTCTAATATACTGGTACTGTTACATGAAAAAAATGTTTTAAGCAGCCTTCAGCATGACAATATTTCAGCTGTTTGCCAAGCATGCTACCTCAAATTTCCCTGTCTGGGTTATGTTCCACAACTTACCACAGCCACTGCATCACTTGTGAGGAGAGCTGACATGTCCAACACTACATAGTATGCTATATTAGTCAATAGGTAAATAATAGCTACAATAGGCATTGAAATTGCAATAGAAAGAGGTAGGTTCCTGCAAAAGGAAAATGAAAATGGAAAAATTATTTCATGTTATTTAAATGAGAAATACTTAAATAGAAGATTGTTCCCAGATTCAAGCATTTGTGAATGGATACCTTCATCATGTCTTCTAATCCATCATTTTGAATCACAGGGTTACAAAATAACATGCAGCCATGAATGAAACAATTCTATAAAACGTTTAGTTTGTTGCTTGTGCGTCTGTCACAAGTTTTAAAAAAAATCCCTTAAAATATTCATACATGTAAATTTAACACACTGTCTGTTATATGCAGCAATTTAAGAGAGCTCTCAAAAATGAGATTTAAGTGCAGACTTAGGTATTTTCTTGATTGTGGCATTTTTTTCCTGACTCATAAGCTATGCATGTCCCAAGACAAGATGGACTATATCAGCTTGAGTGGCTGATGCACACAACTCCCACAGGGCTGACATCCCTATAAAAAGGAGGAGATGATATTTGCCCATAAATAGTAATGCTGAAGATCACATCATAAAAGCCATAAATCTGACAGAGTCTTACTTTACTGGTGGCAAAAAATGTCTTGGAAAAATAATTCTGCCTAACTGAAAAGAAGCAGGGAATTTTAGAGGGCTAGATGCACCTTTGCTTTTCCTTGCTTTCAGCAGGGATATGTTCTCCTTCTTTAAAAATTGTATGTTGAAGTGTAAGATTTAAAATACATACATACAAGAAAATGATTCATTAGTGTGATACAACTGATAAATGAGTAAAATAATCAGAAAGAGTTCTACTTACTCCTTCATTTGAAAAAAAAAAAATGAGGTTTTTGAAGAGAAAATAATTTGACTAATTTCCAATCAGAAACAAATACAGAGCGGCTTGTCCTGCCATCACCTGCCAGTGATTCAAAGGAAAAGCATGTGTTTACCTCTCAGGATTCTGCATTTCCTCAGTGACATAGTTGAGTGTGTCCCATCCTGAGTAGGAAAAGAGGGCAGAGTAGAGAGCCAGGGCGATCATCCCTGGGCTGGTTGCTGAGCCCTCGAACGGAGCTCTCAGGTTTTCCGTTTCCCCTGTACAAATGGCAGGTGCCAATTGCCTGTTACATTTCAAGGATTCCAACTTAGAAGGGCACTACACCTGGAATGTCAGCTAACCAAAAGGAAATAACCCCCCACTGCATCCAAGTTTCATTACTGTATCTTAAAGTGCACAACTTACATTTTTACTCAACAAACAGGAGAGTTTCAGTGAGATGTTCAGACAGCTACACTTGCACAGGAAGAAAACAGAACATTTGAACATGTTTGTTATTTGGATGCGACTTTTGTAATGCTACCAGAATTCACAGTCCTCTTCTGACTTTACTGCTTCTGACATTACCGAAGGAGGGAGCCATACCAAGGGCATGCAGTGTCCTGTCAGGCAGGATGAGGTGCCTGGCAAACCCAATTTCAGTTCCTGAATCTGTGTCATATTTCTTGCTAATAGCTGTGCTTTTCTTTTCACCAGATTAATTAGTGGCCACTAGAGGGGGACCTCCTTTAGCCGTGGTTGTCAGTGGGATGCTCTGACCCCCAAGGGTGTTCCCCAAAACTAAGAGATTAGATTAAAAATCTTTCTTTTCAAAATTCTGCTGTAGTTTAGCTCCATCGGTTGAGATGACAACCTGCACAATGCTGCAAAATAGGCGAAATGTTAGTGAAACTGCATAAGCCTTCACTGCCATGCTGGAAAGGGGAAGAAAGACCTTACTGAGTTTGCAGAAGGAAAGCCAACTGTCTAATGGAAATGGAAGTGGGTTAAGCATTAAGGGAGGATAGAAACATGCTGAAACCTCAATTAGTAAAGAAAGTAATGTCTTTCTTTGTAAAATGAAAGCACTGATTCAACTAAGGAGCTTATAGGTACTACAAAAGCAATTCAGTCATTGAAGAGCAGGAGACTGAACCAAAGAAGAGAAGCTGAGATATACACATACATTGGAGAAGAAAATGGTTGGAAGGCAAAAGAAATAAAAATCAAAAATGTTCAAGAAAATTTTTTGTTTGTTTGGTTGGTTGGGTTTTTTTGCCAAAGGTAGCTCATATTCAAAATCAGATCTATTTACAGTCTTTTAACACAAGAAGTGTATCCAAACACTAAAGCATCATAACTGTCATTTTCACTAAAACAGCTGCTGAGTTTAAAAGGGTCATTGACCTAATCACAGCTTCCTCCAGAAATCTACATCATTCCTCTTCCCAGTCTTTCCTGTATTTAAGTGCTCGGTTCTGCTTAAATAAAGCAGAGATGAGACCTTTACTACCAGTAAAAGTTCTCAGCATTTCATGTGCCTCACCATAATGTTTCCTGCATGCTTTAACCCTCCCTGAGCCCACAGAGCAATGCAGAGGAAACAAAGTGGGCTGTATGTGGGACCAGAGAGAGCAGCCCCTGGGTCCAAAGCATACCAGTGAGCAGGACTGGAGGCAGCTTTCAAGGAGGAATTTCAAAGCAGGGGCAATGCTGCTACAGAGGTGATATCACAGAATCACATTTTTGCAGAACTGCAGCAGTTTTGTGAGGGGAACTACTCCTTCATGCAACTGTGACCCTTAAGCAATGCTTCTTCTCTGAATCTTCATGTCTCTGCCTTTAGGACTGGGTTTGTCCTAAACCTGGTTGTCCAGGTTTCTTTAGACTTCAATCAACTGGTGACAATGGACATGCAGAGGTAATGGCTAAACAAAAAGTCTTTCCTAAAATCTAATGTAGCTTTACAGTGTAACAGCTGATGCAACTGCAGCCAAGGAAAGGAGGAGGCCAGCAAACATGGAAAAGAGGACATGCTTGTTAGGCTTTATAAGCTAATTTAGCAGGAGAAAAAGATAATCCCTAAACTGAGAGGGGAAACCACATTTATTTCAACTTAATAAAGATAAAATCACTATACAATATAAGAATTTCAAAGGAAATTAAAATGTAAGAACCTTAGTAATCTAAGCAGCAGAGCTGGAACTGGAAGACTTCACTGTGCCAGAGGCCCAAATTAATAAAATCAAATTTATTGCCATATTCAAAGCTCTGAGGTATCACCAGATTAAACTGCTCTCCAGCTTTTTAGTGTGCTCAGTTCAGTCCAGCTGTAGCTGATAGGGGGTGGCTCATCTGCCCTGTGACACCTTACAGTATTACCATGTCCCAGTGATTCACAGAACTGCACTATTGCAGTCTTCTCCTTTGTTTCTAGAACAAATACACCCTCCCACAAATCCCACCTATGACTGACCCTCTCTGGTCATCTCCCTGGGCAGGGTGCTGTGGCTGGGGGTGATGCTGGTGGGGTGAGGGGAGAATGGTGGTGGGGGCAACTGTGAGAAGCAATGCAATTTCTGTTTCCCTGTCCTGTTATAGTAATGCATGAGTCAAACACCGAGGCTGAGTTTGAACTAGCCAGCAGTAAAGTGATGTTAATTCAGCCGCTATGTGCTATTCAGACCAAGCAGCACAGGACTTGAATAGCAACCTGAATAATTAACCCCCTATTTGTTAACAAGCCATAAAATACATCTGATCTGCCTATGGCAGACTTACTTTTTCCAGAATAAACAACACTTCATATGTAAGTCTTAAAGATCTCCCTACATGAATTTTGAAATAATTTGAAATCACCCGTACATGACTTTGAATCATATATGACTCATTTCATAGAATTTAGGTAAATGAAAATGCTTCTTACCTTTGCCAATTTTGTAAAGGCCAACAGATATCACCAAGATAAGAGCCATAACCTTTGCATATGTGAAAATATCTTGTACACGGGTACCCCACTTTACATTAACACAATTAATAAATGTTAAGGAACCTGCAGAGAAAAAGAATATGCATGAAAGGAGCACTGCATGTTTAACATCATTTAGGTCATATTTCAAACCCATCTTTCTAGATACCGCTCCTCTTTCAAGGAATAAAACTGAATCAAATTTCACCACTTCAGGACCACTCAGATTTATTAAAATGGAATACCTGGTTTAAAATTTACACAATGGTTTTCTGAAGAATACCGTTTTCATTACAATAGGTAAGATAAAACACATCAGGTTTTGAATTTTAGGACTAACTCCTTCTCCTTTTAAATAATATTTAAATTCTATTAAACTCAACAAGAGCTGTTTACATGCAAATGATAGTATTTCTTTTATCCTGCATATTACAAATTTCTTCAGGCTGAGTTAAGCTCTAGTTTAGGTATGGAATGAGGAAAACTTCTGCACAAAAATAATTTACATGCTGTAGTCAAGATAGTGAATTGAGCCAGGCCTGCACGCTGTTACTCTGTGCTCATGGCTCAGAGTCCCTGTTTTGGCCCTGAGTGAAGATTGCACAGCACTTACTTACAGAGTCCTCTCAAGTCTCAGTTTTGACAGAACAAAAATAACAAAGTAGTTGTTTGCAGAGAGTGGCTGCGATCAACCAGTTTTCCTTTCCTCCTTTTGCCACATTCTCTGCAATCAGGTTTGTCCCTTGGCTGGCAGCAGGGGCTGAGCCATGTGCCCATCTGTTCTCACTCTAGCACACACACACACACACGACATCACAGGCAACTTCTCCCCCTTGCAATCCCATGATTCAAAACAGAGATAGATGAGGAAAGGTAATAGTGTGCACTGGTACCAGGTATGAAGCCCAGCTGCTGGAGAAGAGAGCAGAACAAATGTGGCATGGTGACCTAGAGTGCTCTCAAGCATGGATCAAAGTGGGCTATTTCTTATCTAGAAATCTTATTGATCTTTGTTTCTGTTTCCTTGACCTGCCTATAACTTATACTTAAGTTTAAAAGGAAGAAAAAGGTTTTGTAATGCTCAAAAAGAAAATAGTTTAGAAATCATTCTATACAGTAAGGGCACTAGCATGCAACCATACATGCTCAAAGAACTTCTTGCCTTCATTTTCATAAATGAAGCTGTGCATGTGACAGTGTCCTATCAACCAGTTAGGCCAGTGAATCATAGACATACATGTATCTTTAATCAGCAGTCACAATTTATCCCTGACAAATTGTTGTAATTCTTCTCTCCGCTCTAGTAATAGCAGCACCAAACACAATACATCCAAATAAAAGATTATTAGTTCATAAGAACACGTTTTACATAGGTAATAATTATTTTCACAGAATGCAAAGAAATAGAAATTTAGAAAAACCTCCTCTAGCCATGTACAATCACAGTTCTTAACTTCTAGCAATTGCTACTTACATATACATGCAGCTGCAATCAACCTGACTGCATCATACGGCGGTTCACAGTGGGGAAAAATTGGCTGGACAATATAGTTAGCAAATGTGATTGCTATCACTGCCTGAGTTGTTGGTTCAATAATCAGCAAGGAAGACCAGAGTCTGATGAAGGCCACAAAGGCCCCAAATGCCTCCAGAATATAGGCATAACTGCCTCCAGATTTCAGGATGGATGTTCCCAGTTCAACGTAACACAAAGCTCCAAAGAGGGAAAAAATCCCACCAAGTGCCCAGATGACCAGTGAGAGTCCATAGGAAGCACTGTACATTAAAACACCTCTGGGTGATACAAATATGCCAGAGCCAATCATGTTCCCTACAATTAAAGAAACTCCATTTAGTAATGTGATTTCTTTCTTCATCTGCATTTTTTCACTTGTCTCTGCCATGTTGTCCATTTCAGCTTTTGCATTCTTAGTTCTAGACTTTTTATCGCAGCATATTTGCCAAGGGGCTGGCATCTTCAAATCACATTACCTGAAAACAAGAGGAGAGAACATCTTTTGTAATGCATGTGACATCAGAGACATGGATAAGATAATTAACATACAAGGCATAAATGATACAAAAAACAACTATTTTGTCTGATTTTATCTTGCAGTTCAGGAACAGCACACTAGTGAATTTTCTTAACTTTCATGGTTGCATATCTTTTCAATGGATAAATTCCTTGGTTATAGATTCTGAAGCTTTTGTTAACTCTCAGTTCATAATTATTATTTGTCTTGAATTGTTAATACTACATTACATTATTGAAAATATTTTAAGGAAGAAGGAGACACTGTAACCATGGAAACACAGTTCTAATACAGTTGGAGTGTCCTCTACAAGAATACCTCTTCCTAAAATTTGTTCTTATCCCAGAAAGAATTTTAATTTCATTATTATTTGTTTCATCAAATGACATTCACTTGAAAACTGTTCTGCTGGGGAACACAAGATAAAAGACAGAAAAAGAGCCTCAAAACCTCTAATCTCACAAGGTAAATGCTAGTATGAGGGAAAAAAAATAGAGTTTTACTGCTCCTAGAGATGAGATTGCTGCTGCTGCAGTGAAAAATGCAGCTTGGTTAGCTATTAACCTCACTTGACTTCTCCGGAGGAGCCACTAACATTCACGGGGATTGAGTCTGGAACACTCTGTCCCTGGAACACTTCTGTATAAGAGAGTCCAACAAAATATGCCTGTAAAAGCATCTCCCTCTGGTGCTCGCAGGACATGATCCAAGAATGCTGGGAGCTGGAAAAATAACCTAACTGCACAGCTCCATGGATCAATCACCTTGTGCACACAGCCACAGCTCTGGGGCTGAGGTCCCTGGGGATGAGGAACCCAGGACTGCAGTGACTGTCTCAGTTCTTGGGTCCTGCTGACATATAAGGGTGATTAGACCAAAGGCTAATTTTTGGTGTCTGTCCCAAAACACATTTGTTTCTCCTTCCCTCCCCCCCTCCATACACACTCTAAAGCACTTCTGAAGATAGCTTCCTGAAAATCCTGTTACCTGGATCCAAGCTCCCTGAGTAGAACAAAGCTCATCCAGGCAACACTGGCAAAACAAACCTCATTTGAGTACAAATGTTTACACATGACATTTACACATTACACGTGATTCACAAATTTATGTTGTTAAAATGTGGGTCAATGGCTAGTTTAAAACAATCTGCCCTCCCCAGACTTCCTGAAAAGTTTGCTTTCCTTTGTAAAATATGGCTGGTCTAGCAACCCTGAATATATTATAATTCTATGTGTTCCTTCCCAGCTTTTTTGATGCAACTGACTTTCCTAATTATCAAACAGCAATTGAGGCCTGATGAGTATTAAAAATTAAAAGATGCCAAACTCTTTTTAAAGAGTAAATGCTTTTCTCATCCCAATGGCACTTTCTCTAACCACAGGAACGCTGTGAGAACACTGGAATAAAGTTAAATATTAACTCTTGTCAAAAGTGTCTTTTTATTTTCTGACCTCCTCCTCACATACACAAGTGACTCCTCATATCATCTCTCTATGAATAAAAAACATCATCCTGGTTTGCAGGGAGAAATTTCATGCATCCAACACACCTTCCATATATCTTCCTTTAAATTCCAGATAAGCTTCCTCTGTTTCCTTCTGTGTGACAGAAAGGAGGAAAAAGTCACCTTCTGCACCCCAAAATACAGGCCAATACTTCCAGAACCTCCTGTCTCCATTTCTGTTCTCAATGGCTACGTGAAATATCAGCAGAAACCTGTTCCATGATGGCAGCTGTTTGGAGACTTCATCATGATAGTAGCATGCCAGAAATCTGGGCATAATTCTTTATTATTACTTCTTTTTCAGCATAGCTGGTTTAAAATCATCTTGTGCTTCTTATGGTTGATGTATGATTTTTAATTTGGTTTTTTTCAGGTTTTTAAATGCAAACTATGGCTGTGAGCTGAAATGCACAAATATTTCAGTCAGCACAGCTCAAATGGTGTGAGAATTTAAAATGCAGTTGTTACCAAGGTCATGTGAATGTGGAGCTATGCAAGTAGTGATCACACTCAGTGGCTATGACTTTCCCTGAAATGAAGTCTCACCGATAAGTAGGATACAATTATTTTCCTGTAAAAAATAATACATCAGGTAGGTACAGGTAACTTGTGTAAGTGGTATCAAACCTGAACTTTGATGTCTAGTACATTTGGCCTGCTAGCTAAAGGGAATTTGATCATTTAAACTGGCAATGCTACTGAAGCCTAGTAGCACTTTTACAATCTGCAGCTTTCATGAGAGCACAAAGGTAAAGTTTAAAGTATTTTCTTAAGTAACACAGTGTTTTGCATATTTTTCTCTTATCTCTTGTGCTACCAAAAGATTATTTCCGATTTCTAAAAATGTGTAACCAGAGGTGTGTAGGGAAGTATTCCATAAATAAGTGACTGTGGATGAAACCATTACGAAAGAAAAACAATTAGAAGAAAGAGTTCAAAATTCAGTACTTTGAGACATGTCACATTAGCAAAACTTTTACCCAGACCCTCAAATCAGTCCACAAATAGGTATGGCCTGAGAATCAAAGGGTAAAAGATTCGGTTTCCAGTTTCAACAACCAAGATGTGCAACTTCACTGTAATTAATTTTTATCACCTGAAAGCAGAAATTTTTGAACAAAATATTTTAAACAGCTTCTGCCTGTCCTTCTCCACCAAGACAACAGTAGTATTTCTAGCAGCTTTGACAGTGTACTGATTTAATTTGGTGCCATCCCAATGTTGGAGCAGTTACTGATTTCTTTATTCAGGACCATGTCTTCTTTCTGGGACCATCACTGTTGCTTCTGCCTCAAACTGGTGTGCCCAGAAGCTTAAGCTGAGGAACTTATGTGTTCAAGAATGCTTCAATAGCTCTTCTCTATTATTTGGACATTTAGGTCACATTTTGAGGGTGCACATAATCCAAGTTAGAGACAGCAAAAGTTGCTAGCTGAGAGAGCTTATTGGGGACAACCATCAGAACTGTAATAACGTAATTTCTTACAGGGGTGGCCATTTTCAGTTGTAAAATCCTGTATTACAGTAAATGACAAATATTTATGGCGATGCTTCTAGCACTCGAGTGGCTTCCTGAGAGCAGAAAGTTTTAATTTATGTAGCAATTTAAAAACGGAGGTTCTTTGCATCCTGCTTTAAAATTGTTGGGTATTGTGATGATAAAACTTTATGGCAATAAAAATACCAGTACAGGTATTTTAGTGTGGAAGGGGCAGACAGCTGGTCTGTGAGCCAGAGAGAATTAATAAGGATTTCTTATCAATTGTTTCCTTCTGAAAGGAATTTTACCAAGGTCGTTGGCATGGAGATCGAGAGGTGAAGGAGAAGATAAGCAAGAAGAAACCTGCAGCTGGAAAAAGCATTTTTAGAAAGGTTTTGTGAATGTTAGTTGAAAACAGTGGTGAAGACTGCTTTGCACCAATGAATGTTGCATTGATCTACTGTAACCAATGAATAAAGTGTAAACTTTGTGGAGTGTATGAAAGACAGCATGCTGTTGTAAT
This sequence comes from Acridotheres tristis, assembly GCA_037013685.1. Taxonomy (NCBI): domain Eukaryota; kingdom Metazoa; phylum Chordata; class Aves; order Passeriformes; family Sturnidae; genus Acridotheres; species Acridotheres tristis. Next base: position 124,706,633 of record CM072886.1, on the reverse strand, counting down.
AAACTGAAAAGAAGCCTTCTGAAGTTATGCCAAGTCCCTTTGTGTGTCATGTCTGTCTCAACTGCAACATTTTAGTAACTCTTGAATATGAAGTCTGAAGAGCAAAACATAAAAGCTTTCTGATGCTAAGGAAGGTCCTTGCTGTCTTGGTCCATTGGACTGGGACAAGAAGAAAGAGCTATTGGTTTCTAGAATCAATGTGCCAATGTGCCTGAGAGGCTGCAGAAGGCTGAATGACACAGCTGCCAACAGCTGCCTCTGCCTTGTGTCAGCAAGTGACCTCTGTTTTACACTACTTCAGAACCCTATTTTAATGCAGGTCTTCCTTTTCCTTAGAGACTCTCTCAATAAATGGAGGGAAATATTCCTCTCAGGGAAAGCACAATGCCTTCAGAGCCCAGACAGCCATAATGGCCCTAAATCCTTGCAGCTTCATGTTTACCTCACAGCTGTATGTGCAAAGAGCAACAGAAAGGACCTTGGAGAACGACACCTGAGAAGTTAAACAGCAACACCATATACAGGTAATTCTCAATAGCTCTTTCTTAAGCCACTGCCAAAAGTCATACAAGAAAGTGGAGGAAGAAGGGACAAGTAGTGGAAAACTAGAGCTGAAATCAAAGACAGCTCTTCCCTAAATTACTGTAGGGCTGGTTTGACAGGGCAGGATTTTCTCAGACACTTCCCATTCTTCAGGGGTCTACATTTCAGGAATGATTGCTTCCTTCTTAAGGAGATAATTCACCTTTGCCAAATCATTCAGAAAGGCTTGGTCAAGGAAGTGCTTATGTACTTCGATAGGGACTTACAGACTTGTCAAGTCTTAAAAACTGCTCCGTAGCCTTCTAGAGGGACTGAGGTGCCTCTATTTGTTACAGCATTTAGCAATTCTCATATTTTATTTCAATAAATATTAGTAACTCAGTAAGGTCTCAGAGATCAGTTATTGTTGCCTTCAGCAGATTCCTTTGGAAACTGAGGGCATTTAGGAAGCCAACTCCTATGAAAGATGTTGAAACATGCTGGACGTCAGATTTACACCTCATTTCATGGTCTTTTCTTTTGGTCAATTTTGCCTACCTCCACAAAATTTATCAGTAACAAAAGTGTGCTATGCCACCAATGAACCAGGCAAAGTCAAAACAGCTAAGAAATCTGATCAATTTCCAATATTTTCTAGTGTCAGTCAGAAAATTAGTGAGATTAAGAATAACATTTAAAATTAAAATCTAGCACATTTTAATTGTGTGTATTAGAAATCAATATGCATGTAGAAAACCATTGCAAAAGTCATGATCAATCTCTTATTTTCTCCAAGCACATTCTGAGCAATTTTCTCCTGCCTGTAGAAGATTGACCAAAAGTTTAAAAAATCCAAGCATATACATGTATATTAATAGCTATTGGAACACAAAATCAGATGAGCAAGCAGTTCTCAACATGTGTGTAGTTCAAACTTCAAAACGCTACTACAGTATGAGCCTCAACAGGTCTCAAAGGGAGTATTCATGGCAGATTGTACTGTTGGACATTTCCCAATGAGGAAAGCAAACAAAACAAGATTATGCAGTATGATGAAACAGCATAAAATAAAATACTCTCAGAAATTATAATACTAAAAACTTGACGAACAGCAACAAAAAATCCACTTTGATCTCATCTGAAGCAAGCATTTCTCACTCAATAGGAAACAAGCATATTTCCATTTGGTTTCCAAATTCTATGTTTATAAAAATATTTAATGAATTATTGCTTCACATACTCCAACGCATTACTATGGTCATAGACTGGCTTTCCCACAGGACGGACTTGCTCTGCCCCCAGCACTCCATTCCCACCCCAAAGCAAATCACAGAGGAGATTTGAGAGAAAAGCTACTATAGCCCAAATCTAAGAAAATATTAAAAAGAGAAGTTAGCAGCTTACCAGAGGGTAGGTGATACGCTTGTTTCCTTTAGCAAAAAGGCTGCTGTAATAGAACAGTGCCTCTCAGGCTGCTGCTCTAAATAAACACCTCTGTTATGAATAGCTTCTTGTCTCACACCGTTTAGCCTCGCCTTACCTGCTATTTTTATTACAGTAGCATGAATTTTAAATTAATGAGAGCTTTCAAGAAAGATCTGACTCTCCTGGAATGTGGTTTCTCCAAACAGACTCAATTGAGGTCATTGGCAGGCAGAAGCACGCAACTGCTGCTCTCTATTCCTAAGAAAGTTGTGATAGAAATAAAACAAGAGGAAAGTTGGGAGGGAAGAAAATCCTTCATCCATGTGTCACTGAAGCCATGAATAATGCAGTCTAATTCCTTCTTGCTGATTCAGAAAGCCACAATGGAATTTTTTATAACACTTCATGAAGAGGTTTATTCTGGAAGCATAACTTGCTAAATAAGAAAGTCAGAGGGGGTAGACTAGCAAAGAGTTGTATGTAGTTAACTGAAAATCATAGGTATTATTTAATTTCAAACAACCAAATGCTTTTCTGCTTGGTATTTTTATCCCAAGATTTTCTTCTAAGTTTAATCTATGCATTGCTAAATATTAATCAATTCAATAATTTTTCTCCTCTTCGGAATTACAGATCTGTGCCTTTTATAATAATTTATGACATGAAACACAAAACAGGCTAATCTGGTGTTAAGATATTATTTTAGTTCAATAAGCTTTTAAAAAAAAGCTAAGTAAAAATAAGCAAAGAAATTATTTACCCAGTGTATTCACTTAGTCTTCTGAAATAATAGGTTGTCCTATGACATCCTTTAGCAAAGCCAGTATGGTGTTCAGCATAATGCCTACTGAAACAAGTAAACATCAAGAAAATAAAATCTTCTGGGATTTTACAAAATAAAATATTAACAAAAAGTTAATAAATGCAAGAGAACTAACTTGGGATTTTTGTTTTCCATGAAGAATGATGTACTCACGTGCCAAAGTTCACCTAGAAGGAGCTGATCCAGCAGGTCTTGTCACTGGTCTTGTCACTAGTCAAAAACCCTATTCAAAGCAGTTGTAGGACAAATTCTTTGCATAAACAGCTTTCAAGCTGTTTTATCTATGAAGGATGAGAGCTATTTAAGTCTGCCTGAAAAGATTGCACAATTCCAGCTGCCTGCAATTATAATGTAGCAAGAAACATTTTGGCAATAGGATTGTTTTGCAGGAATTTGTTCCTTGTTGGACAAACAGAGGCTGAGCACCATGTTCATTAATCAGGGCCTCTGTTATCTTAAAGTCTTTTTCTTCTGCCAGGTAGTGTTAACAAACTGTAGCCTAAAGCCCAGAATGCATATTTTCAAGAATGCATACTTACTTTCACTCTGAAATTTGAATTTGAGTTTGTCCTGTTTCTGATTTGGGGCACCAAACTGTTTTTCTGATTGTGTATTATACTGAGGGACTTCGCTACCAGACCACCTTTATATCATCTATTTATCCTGCACCTGAGCCAGCCTCAGCCCTTTGTTTCAAGTCTGTAGAAGCTGCAGGTTGGGACATGAAAGAGAATCCTTTCTTCATTAATGTCTCTCATATTTCTATTCATCTAACCCTCATGGTTACACACCGCTGGATATTTCCCATAGATCTACAGGAACAGCACATAAATCAACACTAAGCAATCATAAAGCATGCACTGTGCATATAAACATGCATTTCCTTACTGAACAGCAAATTAAGGCATGCTTGCCTGAATAAACCTGTGACATTTTCTGGTTTCTTGCCCAAGCTTCCATTACTGATGAGGAAGGCTTTTCATACTCTGCACTGGAAAACAAGACTACTTGAATTATTTCCAGAGCCCTCTTCATTCATACCATTGCTCAGCTGCAGCAAACAGCTGCAGCAAGCAGCTCAGTGGTACCACTGCCAAGTCCTCTGCTTGCTCCTGTTCGGTAACTCTGCCCTCTGTGCCTCAGCCAGCACAGGCCCCTAGAGTCCTCACCCACAACAGCTGCACTTACACTGAACCCTGATTGAAAACACACTGCCAAACACCCTCTACCATTAACTGCAAGACTGAATGACAAAGGCCACCATCTGTGTCATCTTGGTAAAATCAGATCTTATCTTTGCCATGAAGTTGATGTAGGAGAGAACACAGCTCATGGACCAACAGACTTCTTCCAACCATGTTAACTTCAGGTATGGGAGCAGAACACAAGGAGCAGCCACTACTAAGTGATAAATTGCTAAAATACCACACAAAATCTAACGGCAACAAACACAAAATAATATGTGTAGTCCTATGTTTCTATTTTCTCCCGTGTATGTGTAAAAAGACATTTCTACATTCACATTTTGAAAGGCTTTCAGTGAGCTGTTACAAGTCAGAGAAACGCTTTTAACTGTCAGTATGAAACATCAGCAGCGTTTCCCTTGGAGTGAAAAAGCAGAAAAATCTGTTAGGAATTGCAATGAAGTGAGGAATGTACAAAATACTGTTAAAACAACTATAAGACAACAGAAGTGTCAGACTGTGGCTCCTATTGACTCTCATGTCTGTCACCCTCTCACACCCTTCACTCTGTGTGGCCAAGCACACAACCTCTACCTCTCTTCCCCCATGCCGACCCCAAATCATTTTCCTTATGCCCTTATCTGTATCTCTCAAGGCCCAACTGTGGCTGTCCCTTCCCCCTCCTTCACTCAAGGAAATCTGTGTGTGCCTAACATGTTGGAGAGGATGGGTTGATGTTGCCCAGAGTGGTAGTGTCTGATGCCCTGGAAACATCCAAGGCCATACTGCACAGGGCTCTGAGCAACCTGATCTAGTTGAAGATGTCCCTGACCATGGCAGAAGGGCTGGGCTAGCTGACCCTTAGTGGTCCCTTCTAACCTGAGCTATTCTATGATTGTACTCCATCATGGAGGGAGTCTCAGGGTCCAAGGAAAGAGGAGGGAGATTGGCATGAGCTTTTACACTGAATGGCCTCAGGGTTTCCTTGGAGGGCTGGGCTTTGGCTGGAATGCTCATGGTCTTACAAATGTGGGCATATTCAGAGCTGGAGGTAGAAAATTACTTTTTCTGCAGCTGTGCCACATGAAGAGGAGCAGCCCATAGGGATTGCAGCAGTGTGGCAGCACCATTCCTGAATGTGAATCCATAGGGCCACATTTAACATTGTAATTAAGGGAAACCAAGCTAGTTCTGTACTGACAGGCTGGTGTCAGCAGGGTTACTTTGAAAGCTGCAGGATGCTCTTTTCCCTCATGTAGCTGTCTTACAGTGGGTTCTCAGGAAAGTTCCTAATACATGATGAACTCTGGACACACATTGAAGAAATGTTACTTTGCTACCTTGCAAGACACAAGTCTTATTTTAAGCATCAATAATGAATAACTGTGGCTTAAAATGTGATGTGCAGTGAAACACAAAGTTCTGGCATCAGCTTTCCTCAGACCTCTCCTTGCTGGACATCATTAGGTCTGCTCTAGGAAAAGCACAGCCATTCATTGCATCATGGTCCTGGGTTTCAGCTATCTAACTTTAATTTTACAGCCTCTAGAGAGAAGCAGGATAAAGGCAAATACCCAGTTTATGTCAAAAACTTACTTTATTAAAAACAATTCTGAATCCCTCCTAATTTTAGATAGCCTGAGCAGAAATTGGAATTATTTATTAGTGCTTGCAAAAATAATCTGCCTGTGAGGTGTTCTGACAAAACAAGTAATCTTTTTACTAGTTTTGAAGTCATCTAGATAAAGTCACTAAGGTCCTGTGAAATGAACTAAAAGAATACCACATACCATTTCCTCTCAGGTGGCCCCATTAGTGCCTCAACATGTTAACCATCCTTCAGACAAAAAAGGACAGCAGAGATGTGATATGGAGAAGGTTAAGGCGGGTCATAGCAGAAGAGACTCCTGCACATTACTTCCAGTGTGGCAAGGCAGGGCATGATTGATCTTTGTGCAGACCCAACTACTGTTCATCATGTAAATATCAGAAATAAAACAGTTAAGTTTGATCTAGCAACATGACACGAGAAGTATTAATGGCAGATGACAAAGGTAAGGGGTGGTAAGATGGCAGGTGACAAAGGAAATGTTGAAGAGGTATGAACTGAGAATGCCCTTATGGAAGTTCTTTCTGGATCTCATCCTACTAGGATTTCAAGAATAGATGAAGTGGTTGTAACCACACAATGTATAGCTTTTCTATATCACTTCTGAGCAGAAGAAAGATTATAAGCACAATGTTCTCCTTTCTCTTGGGCTCCTCTTTGGACTGATATTCTTCTTATGCAGTGGTCTAAGGCACTTGCTCTGGCAACAAAATAGGAAAAGAAACCCTAAACAAAATAATAAAAAAAATCCTGTAAAAACGCAATGTAAACTTCCTACCACCTACCACTTCTCTCTTGTATGCACACCAGCAAGGCTAAAGGAAGAAAGTTCATTATAGACACAGCAGTACAGCCCTGGAAAAAACCACTTTTTTTACCTCCTCTGTGAGAAAGAGCAGATGGAAGGAGAAAAACAAACATGCCACGCTAAGATGAGATGTCTCAATCCTGTGAGATGAAAGGAAAGGATATGTATAAATGGAAAATATGTAAATTGGTCAACTTTTAATGTTTTTCTTTGTCATGTATAAACTAAATATTTTTATAAAATGAGTCAACAACCGTCAAGTGTTTGGCTTCATGATTGCACTCCAACTTATTAATTGGTCACTGACCAAATGCAGGCTAGAAGAACTCAGGGTCATTTCTAAGACTCTACAAAGACACAGTAAAGACAAAGCTGCACATATATAAAATACTATATAAAAACAAGAATCATGTTATAAGAAATATTCACATGGTTTCATAAAGAAAGTATAAACTTAAAGATGCAGTCTTTGAGAATTAGATACAATATCTGGATAAGGTTGAAGTCCTAGCTGTTTATTATCTTTCAACTTTTGTACTATAATTCTGGCAAACTCCTCTCCTTGGCTGTCTGAAGTATCAAGCAGTTGTCGTACTTTTGATGTCCTTGTAGGTTTGGTGCTTATAAGTTCATAATCTTCTTTCATGAGTAAAAATCTTGATAGAAGAGCATCCAGTGATTGATTCAAACATGCTTCAGTCATCTGATCAATAATTTGTTCTCTTTTACTTTGGATCCACTGATGAGCTACATTCTGTTGGGTGGTTTCCAATACAAAATCTGAGATTGGAAAGGATTAGAAAAAAAGGAAGGGATTGTAACTGTCTGTCAACAAATATTGCCATAGAACAAAGAATAAGTTGAAAAAAAGCTGTTAAAATATTCCAATTTGACAAATTTGGTGGTTAGAGTATTTAGTCTATCTGAATCACAGAATAATTTAGGTTGGAAGGGACCCTCAAGGAGGTCATCTGATGTAATGGCCTGCTCAAAGCTGGGCCAACTTCAAGGATAACTCAGGTTGCTCAGGGCCTTGTCCAGCTGAATTTTGAGCATCTCCAAGTGATGGTACTTCTGCAGCCTCCATGGGCAACCTGTTCCAGTGTTCAACCCGACCTGGTACTAAAAAGAGACAGGTGGTAAATTCACTTTCCAGGGGGATTTTTATTGAAGATTACTGAAAATATCCTTGTTGTTTCCTGGTATTTTTCTCAAGATGAGGTTTCACACAGTGAGAAGGTGTTGATTCTCATATTTCCAGAAGAGGGATGGTGTAATAGATCTTTATAAAGTTGCGTGTTATTGTGTGGCCCCTCAAAAAGTATTTCTGAATAATTAACCATTAAAGTTTCTTTTTGTTAACTTTAGTGTTAACTTTTAACAGTTATTTGATGCGTAAGAATATAATACAGTGGGCTTCCAACTAACACAGAGGATCATTACAGGTGAGATGCTGACACAGTTGCTGCTTCTCTCAGCCCCATTCCATTGTTAAATGGAAGGCTGGAAAGCCTAAAAACTGAGACGACAACAAGAGTACTTAAGTGTGAGCTAAGTTTTAATCCTATTCTGCTGGACTGCAGCACTGCTAGAGCAGTAGGAGATAGGAGAAATAATATGAGCAAAGGAAATGGGATGCATGGCAGCAGGAATCTGATTAAGAGGAGAGAAAAAAAGCTAGTACTACAGGTAGCTAAAGCAGTTACCTGTACTTGGTCACATTTTACACTGTTTTTGCTTACTTTGTAACATAAATCTACAGGGACAGAATAACTTAATTTAGCATTCTTAATTAGCATATGTTTTGTTTCATTTTGCAGGTGAATGACAGTTCCAGCTTCCATTTCATACAGACACACACAACATACATTCAATGTTAGATCACTTATTGTGGGTCTTGGGATCAAATGATGTTTGCTGTACCTGAAGGAATCGGCGATGACCGCAGCACATAGGATGCAGAACTTGAGGCATCTGAAATACTCTTGTCAGATGAGAGAACAGTACTGTATGGATGCACAAGGAGTTTGGCACTCTGAGTTACAGACAGATTTCCATCCGTGCTCTGGCTGTTGAGAGAGTGTAGACACCCAGAATTTCCATCTTAGACAAAAAAAAAAAAAAGGAGAAGGAAAACAAAAAGAACAAGCTATATTACTTCTGTGTTCAAATAAAATACACCCGTCAGAGACTATTTAGAGTAATTTCACAAAAGAAATCATAAACTAACTAGTTTTACATGATATACAACAAATCCTTATACACAAATTCTGAGTACATTTATGCCCCTTATATTTCACCAGGACCTGACCATGGTTTGGGGTCCTGCTTTATTTTAAAGAAATATTGGGAGTGTAAATCTGGTAGATATGAACTTTAACAAAAAAGATCTGTTTGATATAAAATTTTTGTAAGGACTAGAAGAACAAAATAAATCGTTTGGGTATTTGGAGAGGTAACTAGAAGTCAGCAGGAAAGCAGACTAATTCATCTTGATAAAGTTTGGCAGCTAACAAAGGCGAAAATCTTAATATAAAGATTCAGGTGGGGGAAAAGGACATGAGGAGCAGTGGGAGAAGTTAACATTCAGTGGGAGGCAAATGGAAACCTTTTGTAGTCCATCAAAACAGGAGAGGACTTCATGGAAGCTTCATGTAAACTATTGCAAAGAAAAGTAAAAAGGATTTCTATCAGGTGGGAAGTTTAACAGTTTCAAGTGTTAGGATTTTTTTATAGTAGATATGAAAGCAGCAGTAGGAATGACCCAAAGAAGAAATGACAAACAGCTGACGAGAAACAAACTACCGAATATGTGCCTAACTCTGTAAATAGCTTTGATAAGACTTTCACAGTGTCACTTGATAAAGACACAGTAACTAAGATGTTAACTAAGAATCAGAGATGTAAGAATTCAGATGAGCATCTAAAGACACAATGAGGTAGCCCCATGGACAACTCGAGATTACCTGTCCAATGGGGAAATCTGAAGGTGTATTCCCAGCTCTTTCTTGACCTGTAGAAGAATATGTCTGTAAGTACACAGAGCAGGAATAGGAAAAATGTGGAAGAAACTCCATTCTCAGTATTTCAAAATGGTGGACTAGAACTCATAGTAAATAGCATTTTATTTCATGAACAAGGGAGAAAGTTGGGCAGAACTATGCACTGTGAAGCAGCAGATATTAGCTACTCTATGAAAAGGGGATTAGGAGACAACCACTGTGAGTGAAAGATCATTTCAGGAAAGTATTTCAAGCAGCTGTGCTGGGATAGATTGTTATAAATTTTTAGGCACTGATATTTAATTTCATAACATAAAGACAAAACTACTGGGATTGTACTGGTATGACAGAATGACCTTGACCAGTGACCACAGCATAACAAAATACAATCATAAAATCACACAACTGTTTTTGTTGGAAAGACCCTTGAGATCCTTGAGTCCAGCACTACCAGCTCCACCACTGTCCCATGTCCTGAAGTGCCACATCTACATTATTTTAAATACCTCCAGGGCTGGTGACTCAACCACTTCCCTGGCAGCCTGTTCCAATGCTTGACAACTCTTTCCGTGAAGAAATTTTTCCTAATATCCAATCTAAACCTCCGATGGCACAATTCAGGCCCTTTCCTCTCATCCTACTGCTTGCTGCTATTGCTTGTCAGTTTAAGAGGCCACCACTGGGCCACAATCTCCTTTCAGGTAGTTGCAGAGAGCAAAGGAGCAAAATTTCCTCTCTCAGCCTCCTTTTCTCCAGGCTAAACAATCATAGTTCCCTCAAAAAAAATGCTGATGAGAGTTATTCAGACGTTATTCAGAAAAAAACAGATTGATTCAAGTTACTCATAAAGAACTTAAGTGACCTAGAAGAACATAGTAACAGAAATAGAAAAAGAAGGAAAAATATAAGATCTAGATTCTGTTTCAAGCTGGGGCTAATGATTAGAAATGAGATGAGAAATAAAAACAATCCCTAAGTAGATTATTCTGTAATGAAGGACCTTGTGAGAAAGGAAAAATAAAATTCTAAGGTATACTACGTGAGGAGGATTTTGTAGACAAAAAAATGTTTGTCATGTCTCTCGTAATACTACATAGCCTTAGTTCAATGACATAAGTTAGAACATGTACCAGGAGGGCTAGTTAGGATACTATGAGAATAAAAAAGTTTATTTCACAAAGGAATTTCAAAGACTGCATCCTGTTCATCCAGCAAAACAAAGTATATTAAAGGATTACTCTCTGTATCAGAAATGAAATGGGAAGAGGGAAAAGAGCTGTTAAAAGAAATACCCAAGAAAAACTCGTTAGGGAAGGGGGGGAAAAAAAGATGAAAAGAAAGGCTAAAGGCCAGAAGACAAGTCTTAATTTTCTGAAAAAGTATTCTGATTGTACTGGTGGAAAAAACAAGAGTCTATAGTCATTAACTCAGATAGACTCTGTAGTCATTAACTTCTGCCTTGGTGTGATGCCAAACTCCTCTCTTGATAACAGCTACCTGGAATAGAATTTTCACCTGAAACAATTGCATCTAAGTTTGAAAAGCAAGAGCAATGTCAGTCTTGCCTCCCACTACAACGAAACCTGATACAGCTATTGGCAAAGTAATAACAAACACTTCTGCAGTAGGGTTTTGTAGGCACTATTTTCACAAGCTTTACAGTATCTATATATAAACACAATAAAGTCTAAGAAATGACTCTATAAAGCGACCAGCAGCTGACCAATCAGATTAATTTTACCAAAAAATTTTCATTTATGCCCTCCACAGGCAGACACAACAATTTGTAACAAGAACCAGCAGAAAGAAAGGCTGATATTTATCATTATTTTATGTGATTGCACTAACAGTCCTCGCTCATGCTCAAACGAATATTCCATGTTCTAAAATTCATCACAATATACTTATTAAGCTAGGTAAATAGAAGTTATTCTTCATCTCTGAGGTTTTTATGCTGTATAGATAAATGCTTCAGTTGAGCCAAACTACCCTGCACTTGCTTTCTGCCATTTCCTCCAGTTACTGAAAGTCCTTAAGCCTCCCATATATACCCAAATTCCTCCTGTGTTTATACCTTTCTAGTACACTGAGTAGAAGTTCAAAATTGTGTGTGTTCAAACAGGAGCTGAAACAGGAACTGCCTGTGCTCTCCTACCTCTACCAGAATAGCTCTTGTTTTGCAGCATCTCAGAATACTTATTGATTTCCGTATTTTATAGCAATGAAGTCAATAGTCTTATCTGCTTTCATACTCCTGATCCCTGCAATGCCAGAGGACACGCCACTCTTTTGAAATATGTTTACATTCTGTCAAGGGAAGAAACTTAAATGCAGTTTTAGTTTCACAATGTATTGCTATTCCATCTGGGTTGCATTGCATTTTTCTGGCTTCTGATGTCAGCAAAACCTCAAACTTGAGTTTTCTCGGGGAATTTTGCCAACTGTTATTCATAAAAGGGGACAGCTACAAAAAGTCTGTGCATATACTTTTGCAGAGCAATCTATTAAACACAATTGTGCTTATTGAATTAAAAATTATCTTGAAACTTGCACTGGAAACTTTGAGTTTACTCAGCTTCTAGAACGTCTTAAAATGTGTAGCCTTTTTATATACAGAATTAGTTCACAAATGAAGAAAAAAACCAGTTAATTAAACTGCCTAGAGTGTGAAGGGACAAGAAAATGATAGCTCTGCACTCGCAACTCTGAATAGGAAAACTGAACCTATGAGTAGAGATTTCTCAGGTGATAGGAACAGAAAATAAGAACTGAAAAACTCTAGGTTTTTACTCAGAGCATGAAGTTTATAAAATACATTGTTTTCTGATGTAGAGAGACCCAGCATTTCTACACAAATGCAATGTCACAGTGTGAATATAATTCTCCAATAGCAACTTAAATTTACACAAAGTCAAGAGTATCTCACCTGATGAGAGGATGTTATACTGGGGAATAGACTTGAATTTTGATATATCTGGAGAGATGCTCCGAAGGGGAAGTGCATCACACTGTATGAAGCTAGAATATGTTGGCTGAAAGAAATCCAGGTGTATATTAAACAGGCACGTTAAACAAATATGAAGTTGCAATTGTTTTACAGAGAATCTTCCCATCATCTTATTTTGTCTGCTATCTAAATGCTCAATAAACAGCACAATTAAATTATGGTAGATCAGAAAAAATTCTGTAATCCCAATACTTCTGTATTTTCAAAGATGACAGCAATTTTGTATACAAGTTTAACTACTAGTAAGAACCAACAGCAGCAGCATTAAGAATCAAAATATAAATGCAAATGTGTATCATCCTATATAAGCAAGCTCTGTAGAGGTGTAAGGGAGCAGTAGACAATCTCTTACTTTTGGCAGGCATTGCGTGCTGCATTTCTCTTTGGGGGGATCACAGACTCACAGAATATGTGGAGTGGGAAGAGATCCACAAGGATCATCAAGTCCAACTGCTGGCCCTGCACAGGACCACCCCAAGAATCATTTGCCCAAGAGCATTGTGTAAACACTTAAACTCTGCTGGGCTTGATGCTGTGACCAGTTCCCAGGGGAACCTGTTCCAGTGCCTGATCACCCCTCTGGGTGAAGAACCTTTTCCAACTTTGATATCCAACCTAAACCTCCCCTGGTTTCACAGCTTCTTTAGAGCTTTCCTGTATTTAGATGACCTTCTAATTTCTGCATACTCACCCTTTTCTATCTTCACATATATGGCTTTGCATTTGTTACGTTCTGGCTCAAGTAACACATTTTATGCCTTTCCTGACTGCTCAGGTAAGTAAAGTGCAGAACAATTACCCTCACCAAGTTAACCTTCCTTTAATCTCAGGATGCTGACATACCAAATGCAACATGTAAAGTATTTACCTTTTCAGGATTCAGAGGTATATTTAGAGATATCTGTTCCACATTTGCTTTCTTTCCACTCCTGTAAATACTTTGTGATTCATATAGTGACTGGAAGAGAAATATTTACTTGTATTAAATTTCTGCTGTAAGACAAGAGAACAGCCTTGTACAAACTCATGTTTCAACCAGCCACAAGATTAGACAAAGGAGACTGAGGAGAAATGACAAAGGAGATTACACTTCTTTTAACAAGTGAAAGTTACCAACTTATTTAACCAACTTATGACTGTACAACAGCTACTTACCTTTGATCTCTTTAACAGAATTACTGCTTCCAGCACAGCTATTTCATCGAATGTTCGCAGAACTGGCTCCAAGTCTATTATACACTCTAAACAGGGAAAGAGCACTTGGTGAATGGTTTGAAGTGGGAATCAAGTTGTCACTGTACTAAAGTGTCTTTCTCACATTTACAAAAATAATTTGTCTATTGACACATGTCAAACCACTTATGCTGCTAAAACAGAAGCTGTTTGCTTCTCTTAGAACAGTTCACACCACCAAAAGAAACCCTGTCCTGACCTGGCCACCTGATCACTGTGGATCAAAAGAGATCCAGGACAGTGCTGGATAAAAAGTCTCACATTCATGGAATTGAGAGATTGGTGAGTTTGTTGTGTTTTAAGGTAGCCCCATCAAGCCTGATTAGCTGAATGAGACCAAACACCATAAGACCTCAAAGTGTGTTGATGTCTTCCCACTCCAGAAGAGGTGTTAAAGATCTATACCAGAAAAATAAATAAACACACACCCAATATAGCAATATCCAGAATACATGCTTAAGGCATGAGACAGGGCCAGAGAAGATGGGATAGTGAAAGCACTGACCTATCACATCCAGTGAAACCAAATGACTGGCCTCAGTGTGTCTGTGTCCCTATGCTATGGTAATTGTTTAAGTTCCCCATTAGTGAGCTGTACTTCCCCTAATTTTGCAACAGTTTTGCAACTTCTTCTTTCTTTTTATGATAGTAAAGTAGTGGCAAAAGCAATGCATGTTTTTTTTCAAAGACCACCTTACTACACACATGGCACTTTTTAAAAAGAGATTCCAAGTTAGCTCACACTGTAGTACACATCCCAGATAATTTTCCCCTCAGTGTGACCACACACTTAAATTTAATTTTTTTTGTTAACTGGCATAGGAAAACAAGAATGCATATGGAAATATCATGTGTCTATTTTTTTTTTAATTTTAGAAAATACTGTATTTAGATACATTGCCTTGCTTGGAAAAAAAATCCAGGTCTTGCTTGATAAAGGAGATGGAACGATAAAAGATAAAGTGTCAGTGAAAGATTTGCACTGAGATGCAAATAAAAGCTGAAGTCACTACAGCTTTTCTAATGTGCAATGGTTTGTTGGTGTTGGTTGGGTGCTCTTAAATCCCACACTACTCGTTTTATACTTCACTTCTCCCACCCACCCTTAAAAACTCCAAATTATCTTGAACAATAAACAAAAACCTCTGAACACAAGTAGTTAAACAAAACATGCTGCTTTTCTACAGGTAAATTAAGAGATGGTAAATGCATAAGACTCCCATAACCAACCTGGTTTTATGGCACACACATATTTCCATTGATAAAAGTTTGTTTACAGACCTGAAGGAAGCAGCTAAACACCTTACAAGCAACAAGACCAAGCACATAGTAGATCTGACATCTTTAACACTTCCCTTTCATGACTTGCTCTGTAAGTACCATGTTCAACAGAAATTTGGTAAGGTAAACTCACTTAAGAACGACGGCCTTTCATCTGGGTTTTGTGCCCATCCACTTTCCATCAGTCTTATGATAAGCCCTCGATGAGGAATGTCCATTGATAGACTTCCTTCACTCAAGTCCAGTCGCTGTCCCTGTGACACGCTGTACATTATCTGCAAGGGGTTTATAACTTCTGTCAAAACAGACATTGTGAAGTCATTAGAAATTCATGCAATATAAAGAGCTTACTGTATAGGAGGAGTAATTTGGCTTGCAGACATAAAATGTATAGCTCATCAAAATAAGGTTACGTTTCTTAATTAACGAAAAGGTGTTTTTAATTTATTAAACAATACTGTAATTAAAAAAGAAAAAGATATTAAAAAATAGCCTAATTTGAAAAGTGTTTCAAAGTGTTCTTCAACAAGCTTGAAATCTGAATTATTAGAAAGTAACCCCTAAAATTAAGTCCCCAGGTTTCATGCTTAACCTCTAGGTAAGGCAGGAAAAATAAATTGAAGGAAGATATGGCCTTACCTTCAAATGGCTGTTTCCTTGACATCACTTCCCATATGATAACTGCATAACTGTTTACAGTATAAAAAGTACAGAAGATGTTATTTTAGACTACCAACACTTAACAACACAATATGCTCAGCTTTACATTTTATTTGAAACATTTTGGTAAAATGGTCCTGCAAGCACACATGGGACTAACTATAGCTAACTAAAATGATGACATGAATATACAAAAACTGCAGGTGACTTCATTTAGAACTAGTTAATACTGTAAAGTACAGAAAAGATCCATGGCATATAAACTCCTATTCCAAATATGTATCAACCTGGCTCTGCTAACACGTTGTGAATTATGTACATGGAGTTTAAATCTCAGCATGCAAATTAAAGTGAGCCCCAGAGAGCCAACTGCTCTATCCTAACTGCAATATTCTGGTATCTTCCCAGTATGGACTGACACTCTCTGACATTCCCAAGGGGAGCTGGTTATTAGCAGGGAGGATGGCTTTGACCCACAGCTCTATCCCAGCACAGTGTCACAGACACAGGTAAGACATAAATTTGCACTTAGGATGCCCACTCCAACTTCCTCCCCCCACCATTTATGCTTTAAACATTTGCAATCTTCTCCACAGGGAGAGATGTCACACACAGCACTCACTTTCCAAAAGAGACTCTTGGGAAGACTACTCTGAAAGAATGCCAGGAGAATGAACACTTGTGCTTACTCAAACCAGTGACCTTTTCCATTCACACCAACGTGAATGGCAAGTGGTTCAGTGAGCACAAACCTGGCTCATCTTTAGTAAACTAGTTACTCTCTTCAGCCATCAGGATATACTAGAAAGACATAACTTTAAACAACTTTGTAATTTAAATAAGGCTAGCTGATTTCATTTAAAAGCAGCATTCAATTCTCAATCCTGTCCAAATTTTCTTCACGTATTCTACCATATCTGAATGAAGTTCTATTCCATGATTTATCCTAAAAGGTCCTAATGTTAATCCCACCACTGTATTCAAGTATCCAGTTCCACTACTTGGACTTAGAAAAGGCAATTCAGGCTAAAGCTTCAGTGCTTCCATAACTTCAGAACACATACAAGGTGCTGACAAGTGTGTATTTCCATGTTTCCAGTCCAAGTCTTTATAAGCATTGTGACAGTGTCATTCCAGAAAACAATCACCATGATCAATTGCTGTTAGGGCTTGCTCCTCCATCCTTGATATGAATGTATTGATCTTCCTTCCTATATCACTAAGAAGTACCAAATTTTGCATACAGGTTACACTTAACTGCCTTAGAGCACTGTACCATTCGACAGCTCCCAAGTACGAATTCAGAAAAATGAAGAAAGAAACAAATAACTGATGCTTAAAATCAAACAATATAAATTGAGTTTTCCTAACTATTTATTCTCTTTACACTTTAATATTCTTCAATGATAAAATTTACTTATGTAGCTTTTAATAAAAGCAGTCCTCCCTGTTAGAAAAGTCTGCTTTTGACGTATTCCTGACAAGTCCATGTAGGCTGATGTTTTTGGTAAAGTAAATCATCCCTTTTACAGAAGTTAAGCTGTTTGACTGTTTACATAATGTGTTTCTTTAATAAAGACCCTTCTGCACAAATCAGCTTCAACATCTCAACAGCACTCAGCTGTGACCAATTAATTATACATCCAGAAGATATCCAAATATTTATTAATATCTTTCATTCAGTTCGGAGTCTCTCTACAGTTAGATAATTTTCTCAGTTCTGCAACACTGCAGCATTCCTCTTTACTCTATTCCTGTTTTCCTTTCTTATTTCTGCTTTGTAGCATCTTCTGATCGTGAGCACAGAACCTCCTGTGTGGCCTTTCTTGTCGTCCTTCATTGTCTCTGCACCTTCATGTCTTCCTGCCTTGAACATCTCTTTCCAATATTGTCTTAGTTTCTCCTCTTTCTTCTCACATAATCTCTTTCCTTCCTAATTTATCTGTTTTCTACACTCTTCCACTGATGTGTTCTCATATTTTCTCCTATTTGGTTGTTATTCCTCTGAAAATATTATTTTCTTTCTAAGAAACATTTGTCTTCTTCATCTCCACCCATTCATGACTGGTGGCTGCCAGTCACCCTTTCTTTCCCCTTAATACACCTTTTTTTCTTTACAACGTTTTCCTTATCTGTATCTTCTCATCAAAGGGTAAGGAAAGCAGGTATGTTGTCATCTGTATTCTTTGGACAGGACTATCAAGGAACTTGGCATGCTTCTTAAGCGTAAGGGATAATTAAGGGATATAGTGGTTTCCCTGGAAGTCAGTAGGACCCTCTGAGACTGTCACCTCTCATCAAGATACAAACATGTCAGAGATCAGTGAAGGTAAATGTGGCAGACTGCACCAGAATGATGGCCTTAGTCACAGTGATTGGCCAGTTCATGTCTCCTCAATCTTCCTTTACACGTGATAATTTCTCCCAAAATCCTTCAAGTAATCTCTCAGCTATCCAAACCATTTCAGACCGGCCAATTGTAACTCCAATATCCCCAGAGAGATTTCCTTTTGTTATACGGGTCACCACCACTCTATTTACTATTCTACTACTTGTACTCATGACTGCCCAACACAAAACTACCACAACTTTCATACAGTAAATTATTCCTTAAATAGATTACTGTAACTACTTTCTCCAGCCACACTATCCCATTTTCACCTACCTCCTTTCCAAAAATATGTTTTCTTCTTTCCCCCAAGTATATTCTGAAAATTATGTTATTTGATTACACAAATTATAAGAGTATGTGCCTTGACTTGATGGCATGAATGGCTTTCTTCTTCCCCTGCATTGTCTATATGTGTACACTCATTAACAGAAACCAGTCCCATACCTATTTCTGTAGTCTCAGCCTAGTTTTGGAGCATTACACTAGTCACAGCACAAAAGAAATGAGTCATTAAATCCAGCTATCACTCAATTCTTTATTTCCCAATTCATTCAGCCTATATAGCTATGATATTATCATTGAAAATAATAAATCTAAGTTCAATAAGTCATATCTGAGTTCAGATTTGAAGCTAGAGAACAACAGGAGTTACCTGTAGATATCATGTTTCACACTTGCCCTCGTTTTCTGACTGGGGTTGTAATCCTCAGGTGGCATGTAGATAATTGTCCCCCCTTCTGGCAAAGAGGATTCACTTCGTGATTGTGACATGGAGATGACACGCCATTTGGACATGCCAAAATCTGCAATCTGGAAAGGTCAAATAAGTTGTTCTGAGAAGAAAAACTGGATTTATCTGCTGACAGTTGTTAGAAATTCCTGAAATACACCTAGAAGCAGGGGTCACCCAAAGCTCTTAACCTGACACACAAAAAGTATGTGGTTCTCCTAGCAACAGGAAACATCAACTCCAGTCCATAAAGCATTCCCAGGTCATGACTCATGCTATCCCTATAGCACTGCCCTATCTTGCTCTTTTAAGGAAGGACTCATGTACACTATGGCTGAGGAATCTGCTGTAGATGGCTGTGATATGAAGAACATCACTTCCTTGAGATAAAAAAAAGTAAACAAAAAATAATTGATTACTTGTAGCTCCACAACTTGTGGTTGTGAAGAAAGCACAAATTTAGTATAAATCATAATAGTTGTACATAACTCAGTTTGCCAGTATCCCGAGGCAGTTCCTCGCATAGAAAAATTTTAGGGCACTTCACATCATTCCAAAAACTATGACGTATTAATCTTGAATTAATAAATTTGATATTCTGAAATTCAGTGCTGCAAAAAGTTGCTGAATATTTTCTTTACTGTGCACTCTGGTGTCTTGCATCTTTCTACAGGACACAGTGCATCTACATGAAAAAGTAACTGACTTCAGCTTATATCCTCAAATATCCATGAGCCAGGGCGCCAGATGTCAGATTAGGTTATGCATAGGGAGAGAAATATTTAGCAGAACACACCTGCTGGCTGAGCTGCAGTGTCTGGCATACATGGGAGATAAGCAGCCAGCTACCAGCTCTGCACTTGTCCAGCATTTGTGTAATAGCAAAAACATTTTCAACAAAGATGAGCAAGAGCTGTGGCAATTAAGATAACAGAAACAAGCTTTCTGAAGAGCATACATCAAAATCTACAGTGTAAAGTACCCTTTCTTCTCTACAACTCACTCTCATCAAGCCTTCCTCTTCGTAATTGGTCTTAACTCTTGCTCATTCAGTATATCAGGGACAGTCAGAAGCACTCTGTGAATGGTATTACCTTTATACATATGCAGTATCTCTTCTATTTGGCATGCACGATAACCTTGTTTGCATTTCCTGTCAACTGTACTAATTTAGAGAATCTTGCTTCACTTCAAACCCCAAGGACACTCCTTACAGGAGGGAGGGCAGGTATGCAAGAGTAAACCTCTTCCCTTCAATTGCCTCAGCAAAGAAACTGTTCAGATATGATCAGGCAGAGCACCAGGCCACACCAAAGCTGTTACAGATTAAAAAGAGAGTGGATAAAAAAATGACTTGGACTAGTTCCCTGATCAGGTTTATCAGGAAGCTCGAGAGCTGGCACAATTGAGTGGGAGGAAGTATGACCTGCTGAGGGTGTGAGCAGAGACAAAGCCATGTGAGCCATTTTGCTGCCAAGAAAAATTTCTGTGCAATGGAGAAAGAAGAAGCCAGCAGCGGATCTTTGCTCAAAGGACTCACAAAGAGACTCAACTTCGAGTAACAACTGAAACATTCACTTTTCAAGTATAAATTCAGTGCAAAATATCTCTTATTTCGATTTACTTGAGTAACATTATCAATAATAATAAAAAAAAATTTTAAAAAAAACAAGAAACAACAAACAAGGAACCAACTAAACAAATGTTTAGGTGCTTGCAATTATAGAAGCACCTAAACATTTTGTCAGAAGTACTTTCAGTCTCTTTTTCACATCATGGCAGTAATATTTTAAAAGGCAGAATTAAAGTTTTGAACTACTGATACTTCTGCATGTATGTTCGCTTGTTTTAACGAGCTTCACAAAAGCCAACTTCAAACACAGTAAGATTTTGCAGTCTTATTTAACATGTTCTCATACTACACCAACAGAACAGGTATGTCCATATTGCATGGTAAGTATCAAATGAGTATTAGTATTTGAATTTGACCTATCAGAAGTAAATTGCAGACCATTTCGGGCAGGAACACTTTCTATTTTCTTCTCAGGAGGGGCCAGATGTAGCTACCCTTCGAAGGTGGACAAACAAGAGTGTCACCACTACTGAGTATCAGCTACTGCTACAGCAGAAACAGTCCAAATTCTATCTTTCTGGTCTTTTCAGACAGATAAAATCCACAATTGAGTAAATCAGAATTTCTAAAAGAAAAACTCCAAAGTTCTGTCTGCAAAGATAGAAGAAAAAACCCACCATACAATTACATCCTCTCTGTATGGCCACAACATCATCCTTCCTCCTCTACAATAAAACACTTTCACTCGTTCTGGATGCTGAAGAACATAAGAATTAAATAACTCTACCTTGACGTGAAACTCATCATCCAGCAAAATGTTCTGGGTTTTTAAGTCATGGTGCAGCAATGGAGGATTCATGTTGTGCAAATAGTTTACTCCCAAAGCAATTTCATAAAGAATGCGGAATCTCAGGCACCAGGGAATGTCAGGATACACATCTTTCTGCCAAGATAAAACCACAAAACCAGACTACAGTCATCTGTTCTGATCTAACAGCACACACGAAGATTTAATGACGACAAGAAGAAGAAAGTGACTCAGGCAAGCAATAATCTTTTAAAACATACATTACACAAACTCCCTAAGAAATTGTAACGGAGCATTAAGACTCATTAGCTGTTAAAAGAAACATTAACAAAAAATAGAAATTATTCATTGCTATATTTTCATTTCCTAGCATTCACATAGTTCATGACTGTTATACGTGATGTTGAGCATTTACTACATTACTCATTCATATGGAAATACAAATTACAGATGAACTTCCCCATGAAACTTGCAACCCACAATTTATGAGTCCTACATGAAGAATGGCAAAAATCATATCTTCAACTAACATTGGGGAACAAAAAAACCTATATTGAAACTATGCACGAAGTACTGCCTTTATAAATAATAATACAGTAAGAAAAATGTAGTAAAACTCAACTGAAATCTTAAGTTACACTGATACCAATGCCTTTATGGAAAACACACAGCTGAGCTCTCAGAGGCACGAGATGTGTATTGATTAAAGGTGGAGAAGAGACGAGTGCAGTTGAGACACAACTGCAGTAGCTGTGCAGCAGCAACACTGTTCAGACCAAGCTAATGGGAGCAACTTGAAGTTCAGTGCAGAAGTTACTCAGAGAATAAGATCTGGTAGAAATATTCATACCTGTTTATATTAGCAATATTTGGCTTCTATAAGTAAAAGTCAAAATCTTCAATTATTTTGTTAAATATTCAAACTCATGGAAAAAAAAGATCAATATTTGTATTGGCAGTAATTCAGAAACCCAGATTGAAGCAAGAATTTCAGAATCTAAATTTTTAAAGTGACTTTATGCAATAATTCAATATAAAGCTCATTATAGGTAATAACATTAAAGGAAAAATTTTAACAAAACTTAAGTCAGCTGAGTTTAGTTGTCTTTTTGAGACACAGAGAGTCTGTCTGAGCACCAAAAACTACTAGGGATAATGACTGTCTTCTAGCATGAAATATTATAAATAAAATACTTTACTATACTAATTAAGTATGGAAATTGTAATCTGCTTGAAGCAGCCAGGTATCATATTTAAAGACCGTACTTACCCCATGCAATAGCTGGTTTAATGACCCATTGGTCATGTATTCTGTTACTATCCCCAAAAATTCAGGCTCGTTGCAAATTCCCAAAATTGGCAGAATGTAAGTAAACCTGACTTTGTGTAATATCTCTGCTTCTTTTAGAAGGTGGTTTCTATCACTTAAAGAAAACAAGCAAACAAAAATACATTACCATACCAGTAATAGGAAACTCAAAGCAAATGCTGGGTTCACTATATTCTCTGTCAATTACAACCCTGTATGCAGTACCACCACCTTTTCACCATTTGATTTCTACCATGCTGTTTTGAGAACAAGGCAGTGTAAGATAAATCAGAATCTGCAAATGCAAAGACAAGACAGCTTCCCTGGTTTTGTTTTACCACACAAATCTATTTCCATCACACATTTCATCCATGTTTCCAGTAAATAAGGATACAGTCACAAGTTCCAGCTTCTACCATTCCTTGAAACCATAATAGTAACAACCAGCTGTATTTCTCCCACTTTACTGAACACCTTCAAACCCTGAATTTTCACTCAGGCCCAATATTTACCTCCTAGACAGTGGAGATTTTAATACACATCATTCTCCAACCATTTAAATTTAGTGGACTCTAATGTACACTAAAATAACAGAGGCTAAAGGAATGCACTTTTGACTTCTGAAGGAAAGAAAGTTCCTTTCTGAAGGAAAAGGAGCAATTAACTATATGCTTTGTTTTCACATGAATTGTTCCCTCAAACAGCCCCTGCTTTGACTCAGGCTCTGGAAAAAACATCCCCTAGAACCACAGGAAGCAGGAACAGATCAGCCTCATGATGTCTGAATGCCTGAATTTGACTGTGTGCATCCACTCTGTTACCTCAAAACTCTTCATAAATGTGGGTTTGATGCATCTTTACAAATTCAGACCTTGCAGCATGTGGATTTGAGAAGATCAAGTTTTATTTAGGATTGAATGTGACTCCATCCCTAAAAATAGAAACTATTTGGTATGACTTATATCTCAAATAATCTTGCAAAAAAACCAGGTTCGTTGTCAATAAGGATAGTTGGACCATGAAGCATAATTCAGTGAAAAAGCACTTCTATCCTGTACCAGTGGAGACTGGTACAGGTACAAGTACATGACTAGGATATTCAAATACAGGACATTTAAGATTGATCCTTTGGATGTAAGCCAGAGTGACTCAGAAGAAATAGGGCTGTGCTGGGATCAGGGCTATGCCCACCATGATTAGTTCAGCACACCACTGTACACAGAACAGCTCTGGGATGAGAGCTGGCTTGTGCCCATCGAGCTCAGGGTACACCCCAAAGCACTCAGGGCTGTCAGGATCAGTCTGGATACATCAAGGTGGGTTTAGCACTCACAAAGAAAAGGCTGTCAGGATATGTGGGAAAAAGAGGAAGCCTCGTGAACTAAAGCCTGCAGCTCTTAGCAGCAGGAAATTCTGAATTTAGATGGATATGAAATTAAGGTCCTTTTATCTGCGTGATGGAAAAAGACTTATAGAAAAATCTAGGAAATGATAGAAGTAAAAAGGCAGCCTTTGAGGCAAGCATGGGATGGAAGATACAACTCTATGCCTTCCTCCCTCTCTCCAGAAATTTCTAGGTTTCAGGAAGTTTGGGGTTTTCCCAGACAGTAAGGCACATTAGCATGGGATTCAGCTGTGGCCTGGAAACAAATTGCGACATACTGAAGTCTATTCCTGTGTCTGTCAATTACTTCACCTTTGCTCTACACCAGAAGGGCACTGAGTAATGCCTAAATGAGCACATTCCCACAACAGCTTCCCAACTGGCTTTGCTCGTTGGCTGGTCACATACCATATTCTGGGATGCACAGCACACTTCCCACTTGGGGAATTAATGGCACCATGAACTCATCCCTTTTCCTGACAACACTTACAGGCTGGCATTTTATCCTGCCTACTGTACAGACAACAAAGCACTTGCTGCCGAGACTCAGGTATAATGGATTTTTTTTTACAGCTTTGGGTCTTCTGATAAAATTTCTGAGCTTTGCATGAGACATGGTAGGTGACTGAATTATTTTGATTACCTTACTTGCCCTTTTAATCATAGTTTCACAGGTTAGATGTCCCAGTAACCCAAATTTTTGTAAGACTAAAAATAGCCTTGGTGGTTTCTCCCAACTGTGTTCTGAGGATAAATGCTGTATTTCCAATTAGCTGAGATTTAAGCAGACATTAAAAAAAATCCCAAAACAAAAAACTCCCCACAACACCCATTCATCTTCCCCCAGCTTATCAGAAAACACAACACAACTGAGATTCCACTTCTGGCAAGATCCCAGAGATAAAGCCTGTGTATACACAAACCTGCGCAATTAGAGGTGAAAGAGCTTAAAACAACTTGTCTTATATTTGAGAATATTGAGTCACGAGACTAGAAGCCCCTCTGAGTGAAGCTATCCTACCTAAAGGCCTAACACTAGATCAAAAAAACCTGAGGCAAAAGCTTGAAGACACCAAGATAAGACTCAGAGGCAGGTTTACAGTCAGGTAGGCTCCAGACAGCCTCTTACATGGAGTGACAGCTCCTGTAATAAATATGCTGCCACTTGGGTACCTGGAAAGCGGGGAACCCAATTGTTACATGGAAAATACCAGTTTGACAGGGGAGCCTGCAAGACTATTATTTAAATTATTTAAATCAGCTTCTCTCAGTACTGTGGGATCTGGGGAAAAATAATAATTTTGCGTTGTCTCACAGAAGCTTCTTCTAGAAGCAATCTCTAGTGGACAGAAGAGTATACTCCCTATATTCTTCTCTCTATGTAAACACCAAATTATAGCAATCACTGTAATATCCTACTGATACCTCAGCAAAATGGTTAGCAACCAACAGACCCAGCAAGAAGCCAAACTCCGTCAATCCCACCGTGAGGAGGGCTCAAGGTGCACAGTGCAGAAGAAAAAAACTCCAAGAGATACAACTTCGCGTCTCACAGACCGAGGCCGAAACCACTCTTTTCTAATAATCGAAAGAGAGGAAGCTCCGGGGCCGGTCCGTGCTTTCTCTTGGCCCAAGCTGAATCATCCTCGTGGGATCCCCTTTCCCCGTGCAATTAAAGCAAGGATGCCCACCGAAACACCAGGATCTGATCCACAGACCACAGAAACCCGCTCCGGCATCTTGGACCGGCACCTCGGCCCTTTCTGGGGCTGGTTTAGGGGAAGGCGGGCCGGGCCCGGCCCTCGCCCGGCCGTGCCCCAGGCCGCCGGCCCCCTGCCCACCCCGTTACCTGTCTAGCAGCGGCCCCTGCAGGCACTTGAGGGCCACCGGGACCCTCCAGTCGGCGTGGCGGGCGGCGGACACGGTCCCGTAAGCGCCTCGGCTGATGAAACGCAAGTCCGGGAGTTTGCTGGAGGGGATGGAGGGGAGGCCGTAGCTGAGGGCGCCCGCCCGGCCCCGGCCGCCATCCCCGCCGCTCATGCTCGCACTCCGCCGGGCGCAGCGCGGCCCGCAGCGCCGCTCCTCTGGCCCCGCTTCCTCGCCTCCCCCTGCACCTCCCTGCCCCGCCTGCTCTCCAGTTGGCCAGCAGCTCTCTCCTCCTTCTACCCCACCGACGAGGCACTTCCTCACGGAAAAAGCGTGCCACGGTTCGCGGGTCGGGGAAGGCGGAGCAGCCGGGATGGGAGGAGCGAGCCTAGGGAGCGCGGTGCCGGCGGTGCCCGAGAGCCGTGCCCGGGCAGCCGGCTCGGCCCTCGGCAGCCGCGGGAGCGCTGTGGCCGGGCGCGTCCCTCGGGCCGTGGACCGAGCATCCTCACATCCCGTCCGAAGGAGCATCCCTGCGCTGGAGAGGGGGAGGAGGCAGCCCCTCCGTCCGGAGCGGGCGAGTTCTGCTCTCGGAAGATGATGCAGGATGCCAAAGCTGAGCGCTGATCCCCGCAGTAAATTGTTCACGGCATAGAATCACAGAATGATGTGGGTTAGAAGAGACCTTAAGGACCATCTAGTCCCAACTCCTCTGCCAGGCCAGGACTCAACTGCCACTAGACCAGGTTGCTCAGAGCCCCATCCGGTGTATACTCGTTGCTCAAGCAAAATGAGAAAAGCTTTGTCTCATGCAGTCGCTTATCTCCTCAGTGTTTGTCCTAGAAAGATTTTTGAGGATAGCGGCATTTCAAAAGAGTAATTTCGAAATTTCCAGTAAGTGCAAGTTCACCCTTGCCCCTCCTGCTCGTAGCGAGCTGCCTGATGTGCTGATGTATTTATGACAGCTTTACGTGAAAGTTGCACAGGAAGCTTTTGTAAAGCCTGCTCACCAAGCCAAGTTCTCACAGACTAACGAAGTAATTTAATTTAAAGGTAGAGGTTTGTAGCTTTCCACAAGGATGAAAGTTCCAAGGATGAAATAAAGGTAAACAGAACAACTCACTTGCCTTTCCGTGTGTGGATCGGGGCTAAGCGCCTGTGGCTTTTCACCTCTGTTTTCTCCCACTCATAGATATGGACCAGAGAATGAGGGAAAGACCTAAGTGTTCAAACTACAGCATGTTCAATATTTCATAGAATTTATTTTAAGACATGCCAACAACTTTTCAGTTCTGTCTTGGTCCTAGCACTTTGGTAGTTTTATGGCTTTTCCAATTAATTTTTGTATCTTGGGTGATTTATATCCTCCAAATGCTTCAGCATTATGAGCAACCACGAAAAACAAACAGTGACTTATTCCACTTTCAGTTTTCAGTTAGTCTGTGTCCTTAGACACACTAGGTGGTTTCCCAGAACTGTGATGCAATGTTTGCAATATTTTGGGTATCTGTTTATGCATATTCCTCTCTGTATTAACCACGTGGGTAGTACCATTAGTCATACAATTTTAAATATGATGTATAATGAAGATTTTGTTTCCTAAAGAAAATGATATGCAAAGGACAATTACCATGAGCTTGCATTATAAAACTACGGTATACATACAGAGTTACTGTCTTTGCCACTAAGATGCCACTATACTGAAAATTTATTTGTGCATCTTGTTATTGTGTGCTGTGTTAATTTAATATATATTTATAGTGTTAAGTACACTGA
Source organism: Acridotheres tristis (assembly GCA_037013685.1). NCBI lineage: Eukaryota > Metazoa > Chordata > Aves > Passeriformes > Sturnidae > Acridotheres > Acridotheres tristis. Next base: position 124,679,244 of record CM072886.1, on the reverse strand, counting down.
CTTAAGCCCCAGGAAAATTATTGTGGTTCTAAAAGTGGATGTGTAGGCAGCACTGTCAGAGCAATGCTATGCTTCTCTTGTCATGCCTATTCCAGGTACAGTGTTCCTGGAGCTGTAGTCCTCCTGACACCTCAAACCCTAAACCTAAACCTAATGGCAGCTTGGGGGTGAGGCTGAGATCCTAAGGTAGATTAAACTCTTGATAAAACTAAAGTTTTTGTTAAATACTGTTTATAAATGATAGAAACAGTATTTATAGCATGTGGCAGATAAATAGCTGCCTGTGATTTACTTCTTTGAAATTTTAACTTCTGAGATTTCCCACAGTCTTTTTTAATTTAAAGTGTTGGATCTGACTCGTCCATTCACATGGAAATTTCCTGAAAATCCATATTGATAATGAGGCAAGCTAAGTCAACAGCAAAAAGGATACTTTTTTGTGTGTAGTATTCATAGTTGTTTGATTAGTGTTGTAATGACTGTAATTTTCTTGAATTTAAAATGGAAAAAATGGTTCTGAAAGTGTGAAAGCTATGGCAATGGGCTTAGTCTTCTTTCAGCCTGTGAAATCATGGAGGGCAGCTAATTACTATGTGATACATCATGATGCTGACTTGTAAAACACTTTCCATTCCTTGTATCTCTCTAAAAGATTGAGCAAAATAACAACTGAAATTAAACACGCTTTCCAGACTGAGGTGGTATTTGCTCTTTGACATTCTTCCCTGTGGGCAGCATAGTCTGGAAAGAGCTTTTAGATTTCTACTGTAAACAGGTATTCACATTGATGTTGAGAAGAGGGTGCAAAATACATATCTTTTCCTGAAAACCAGGCCTCTTATACATGCACTCCTTTATATTCATGTGTATGTTTTAAAAAAATTCACATTAAAAAATTCACTGCATGTCTTTACTAATATACTCTTTTTTTTTTTTTTCCAATTTGTTTCAGTCTTGTTCCTCCACCAAAATATTTTAGGGCCTTCATTTTTATGGATATTAAGCGCCAAGTCTAGTTGTGAATTTTTTGTAGTTCACTAGATTGACTGTGCTTCCATAATGGCAGGAATCTGTCATCAAGACAAGATATTCAGATTGAAAGAAGCTATGGTTGCATGATGATGATTTTATATCTCAAAGAACTTTACTATATTTTTGTTGTTGGACTTAAAACATGACAGACTCCATTACCTATTAAATGTTCTGAAAAATTTGGGGAAATAGCTTTTTTTTTATTTTTCTCTTAGCACTGAATTTTAGTTGTGTCTTTGGAGTTGCATAAAAGATCCTGTTTTAGAAAATGAGTTTTCATTCAGTAATCACAGTGCTTTTGTCCCTGCTTTTTATTTTGCGGATTTTTCAAGCTTTTACATAAAAGGAAAAGGGATTCCTTTTTGAAATGAATATTTTGTCTGAACATTTTGTACTATCCACATTGCAGGAATGAAGGACTTTAGTAGTAACCTCTTTAATTGTGTTTGTTTCTACTGAAACAAGTATTTTTTTTTCCTGAAATAATTCATCGGGTGTTAAGATTCTGGCTGAGATCCTGTTTTGCCTGCTATCACACTGGCAATATAATGATAGACTTGCTCAGATCTATTGTTAATGAGTGCTACAACCATGGAAACCAACAGCCTTTGAAATCCTCTGTGTGTTCTCCTGCCAGCTTCAACCAACCCTTCCTTGTTACCATGTGCCACACTCTAGGTGAGCCATTCCTGAGCATCTGAACTCTTTTGGAAGTTGTTACCTGTGGTTTTAGATGTCGGTTGACACAATTTTATATTAATCGAGCTGCATGAAAGTACTTGTATCCAGCTATTACAACATGTGGACACTATCCAGCTGACTGAATTGAGGAGCAGAGCTGCTGGAAGCTTTTCTAGCAGTTTGGAGGGAAGGAGGGAGGGCGTGCTTGGGGTTTGATGCTTCTGAGTCACCTGGATTTTTTAGCATAACCATGTTATGCTACTATTAGTGCCCATATGGTGATGAAACATCATGAGTGTAATATCAGGATAAACTCTAGTGCTCTTTTAAAGGTAAATGGCATTTCCTTTCAGCCCTAGCAGTTTAACAAAGCCATCCCACACATGAACCATTTCAATGTTTATTTGCTATTTTCACTGAGCTCCCTCTTTTCTTCACTTACTTGTGGGACCTGAGCAACTTTATGAAGGTGGTCCTCTTCCTAGCCCTTGGTTTTGCATGAACCCCGTGAAGCTGTCTGTGTGAAGTAATGCAGATGCAAAAGGTTGGCAGAGGAGGAAGGAAAAGAGAGGGTGATTCTGAAAGATTCTCCTTAGACACAATAGCACTGTGGTGCTCTTCTGTGCCTTTGTTAACATGTGGATTCTCTGGAGCCAGGTGAAGCCCAGGTCCATCCTGGGTGCTGAATCCAATAAAATTGTCTTTGACTGTTTCTTAGCAACAAGGACAATTAGCATGGGATGACTGTCATCCATCTAAAATAGAATCTGGATCAGAAATGCCTGTTAAGAGTATTTCCTAATTCCTGAACCATGGAGATTATTAGGAAAGCAATGAGCCAAAAAGGATTATTCTAATAGAATTCTTACAGAATTATCTTCTGTTGGAAGATGATTGCCAGGCCTAGGAGCATTCCCTGACACCTCCAACTTTACAAGCACAGGTAGTATTAGGTATTCAGAGGTCTGATGCATTCAGGATTAGCCTATGTGCATTTTTTATGCTGAGTATTTCCTCAAATACTTCAGCTTCCCCCTTCCCCTTGCTCCTAGGTTTTAACCTTTATTTTGCTTTTCAGTCTAAAATGCTGCTGTTCTTGGTATTTTCCATAAAATTAATTCAGCTGAGAGAAAGCTGAAAAAATCTCTACAAGAAGTGAATTAGATAAAGTTTTTTTTTCCCTTTTATTTTCTCTTTTAAAATATAAACTATTATACAAGTACAGCAGATTTGATGCAAAGCCAGCAGGTCAGAGGTGATTCTGCCCCTCAGCTCTGCTTTGCTGAGACCCACCTGGAATGCTGCATCCAGCTCTGGTATCCTCAGCACTAGAAAGATATGAACCTGTTGGAGCAAGTCCTGGGGAGGCCAGCAAGATGATCAGAGGGATGGAACATCTCTCCCACAAGGAAATGCAAGGAAATTGGATTTGTTTAGCATGGAAAAGAGAAGGCCTTGGGGTATTTGCAGCCTTCCGGTATCTGAAAGGACTGTACAAGGAAAATGGAGAGGGATTTTTTACAAGAGCATGTAGTTACAGGGGAGATGGAATCTCAAGGGAGTAGGCTTAGATTAAATATCAGAAAAAATTATTTATTGTGAAGATGATGAGGCACTGGAACAGCCTGCCCAGAGAAGTTGTGGATGCCCCATCCTTGAAAGTGTTCAAGGCCAGGTTGGATGGAGCTCTGAGCAAACTGATCCAGTGGAGGTGTCCCTGCCTATGGCAAGGGGGTTGGAACAGATGTTAAGGTCCCTTCCAACCCAAACCATTCTATGATTCAAGGCATCTCCTGGAGTGTAACAAATCTGCTAGGTCTGTAATTTCAGTTCCTAGAAATACATAATGTGTTGAAGCTCTGTCCTCCAGCTTGAATAGCTACAATTCTTTCCAAATAGCTGTCAATCTGTCAGTTATGACAGTCATAAAGGAGAACAACATTCATTACTTAACTACAGGACTGCAAGGCAAGGTCTAGATAATCAAGTGGATGTGCAGAACCAGGTGGGAATGTGGGAGTTGGAAATGTTATACATTTACATTTGCTTTTTTTTGTGGTTTGTGTTGGCACTTAAATAAGGGAAAAATTGGCATGTTTATTTGACAACATCTATGTGCTTTGAAGTAAAATTAAGATACAGCCTATCTGTAAATGAAATGAGGAGTCAAGACTGGTAAGAACGTAGCATACTTAGTAGTCCACAGGACTGCATTCATAATAGGAAAAGTAGCCCCAGTTTCCAGCTCCAGGTTTGAAAACCTTCCGAGATCAAATTTTGCCTAGATTCTGTGATTCTGATAGTCAAAGCCTCAGTTATTTTTTAGCAAGTATAATTACTTCTTGTTCATTTAAGAGTAGGTGTTTCCTGATAAGTATTATGTTGAAAGTCTATGACTTTTAGCAACAGTGTTTACGTTTCAAGGAATTTATGGTAAGCCATAATGAATCAACCTGTTAATCATTTTTTTCAGGCATAAACACATGTCCCTCTCTTCCTGTTTGTATAAAAAATTAGCATGTGTCATCTAGGAATAACATAAGGCATATTTTTGTCACAAATATAACAGTTTGCAGTGGGATGAATTCTAGAAAATGGTCTAAAAAAAAAAAGGGCAAAAACCCCCAAACCAAACCAGATCAAAAAACTGAAACAGAAATGAAAGTGGAATATTTTCTTGAACAACATATATGCCAGATCTGTATTGAGGGCTCCGTTTACACAGGGTATAACACTCTTACAGGTTCAGTTTGTCTGAATGCTCACAGGTATTAGCAGGTCACTAACTTGACCCTTTCACAAGTGTTTATAGAGTGGAGTAGATGTTTTCTGTGCCTGTCTTCCATGAACACATTGACACTTGTTCAATATAGGAAATGCCTGTAAAGAGTTAACTGGCCTGGGGTTACCACAGCTCACCTTCATACAGGGTAAAATAATCCAGAAGGGCTGAGATTGTAGTTGGGGTGGAGCAGAAAGATTGGGTTTGGAATGCATTTGAAGTGATCTGGGAAATGAAGATGTTTCTCTGAAGTGCAATTCAGAAAACTGGACACATCAACATGATTAAATTTATGTTGGCAATGGCAAAAATGTAATATTATCATCTTGGGTAAAGCACATGAGAAGAAGATACACAAAAATCACTCCTAACAGTTAACACCTTTAGATCTTTGGTGTCCTCTAGGCATCCCAATGGCATCTCCTGAATCTGCTGAATTTAGAAGTATGTGAGATAAGAGAAAAACTTTTCATTGTACTCAGGTATCAGTGTGAACAGGCTCAGAACTTCCATGGTGTAGCAAAATAGTTCTAGATTCCACATTTTTCCATTTTAAAATACAGTTTCATGTTTAATAAAACTTCCTAATTAATTTTCACTAAAATGAAGACTTCACATGCCACCTGGTGGTCTTCAAGGAAAAAGAGAAATTTTGTATGATTTGGTAAACTGGAAATACATTTCTGTGTAAATATTTTCAATAAGTGAAAAACTCTAGTATAGATTCGTATCTCAGCAAATTTATTGAAGCCAAATTTTCAAAAGTTTTATAAAGAATACCTTTTAAGAGCATCAAATACAAATTAGTTTAGAACGTGACCTTTAAGCTGAATGTTTTTATATTGTAGTAGTTGTGCTGTACATATAGGCAAAATAAAAGAGGAAATATACCTGATGTGACACCATCGCTAGCACAGAAGCATGGGCAAGGGAACAACTATGATTTAGGCAGGAAGATTTTCAGGAACTGTTCTCATGAGAAATTGATTCTGGAAAATCTATCAAGTTGTTATGGTTATAGATGATTTTTGCTACCTAAAAAAGAGTTAGAATTTCAAATTGGAAAATATTGCAGTTTGAAAACAATTAAGAAGTTTGTTTCCCTGTTGCACCTTGAGTGCATTTAAATTTCAGGTAAATGAGAAACTCTGAGACAAGTTGAGATCGGAAATTTTAGTCTAACCTGTTTCTGTAAGGCTGGAAGGGTTTCCAGTTCTTGTAGGAAAATACTCAATAATTTTTAAAATTTATTATTTCTTTAGGATTCAAAGACTTAAGCTTGGGTTAGAAATATTTGTACTTAAAATAATACAAACAGCCCAAAAGAATATTCTGCTTTCTGAAATAGTGTCTAAATTGATCAAAGATAATTGAAGAGTACGAGGAATAGATGTGGAAGAGGGAGAAAACAACAAGGAGGAGGACAGGTAAGATGAGTTTTATGCATCTGATATTTAAAAAAAAACTTCCAGTGTTTTAATTATTCATTTATTATGCAACTGTTACCTGCCCAATTCTTTTTAATAAGACCATCAACCTGGACTGACAGGAAGGAGATAATAGATTTATGTTGGCTTATGTAAGGTGTTAAACTCACTAAAAATTTCTGTGCTTGTGAATGTATATCATCATACATTGCTCTTCTAAAAGTGCCTGCTTTTTATGTGCTATGTCTGCCTGATAATTGGAAAAGAATTATCAGCTTTTTCTGATATCTAAGTGTCCCATACTTCTTTGAAAAACATGGTCATTGTACATTTTGGAGTACAAACAGAGATTTTTTTGTTTTATCCTGACATTGAGTAGATGCCTGCTTCTAAGCTTTTAGAAAGCTTTTCAGCAGTCTGTTTTGGTGTCAGACAAAGAATACAGATGATTAATTACTTTATTGATGGAAATGGCCAGGACACCTGCAAAGACACATACAGAAGAATAAATTGGGCTGCGACCTATCAGTTGTTTCATGTAATGTTCTCAAGGGGAAGACCTGGCTGGGAAGAGCTGTATAAAGTAGTGATGGAATGACCTTGTATGTCTCCAGGTGCCCATCCAGCTATTCTATCACTGTTCTCCTTAACAGGGCCCAGGAGAGGAATACAGAATGAATAAGAACTTGTAGGCCAAGATGAAGGCAGTTTAATAAAGAAAAAAGAAAGGCTGCACACAGATCAAAGGGGAAAAAAAAGATCTATTCTCCACTTCCCATCAGCAGGTGATATCCAGCCGATGCCTGGGAAATATGACTTGCATATGCATAGTGGATTCTCTAGAAGATAAGCACCTAAATTTCAAATGCCCCTCTTCCTTCTTCTTTCTTTTAGTTTCATTGCTGAGTACAATGTTATTTGGTATGGAATATCTCCTTGGTCAGCTTGAGTCATGTCCTGGCTTTGTCCTCTCCCAACCTCTTGCCCACCCCCAGTCTACTGGCCTTTTGGGATGTGGGGGGATGTTGGAGAGACAGCCTTGATGCTGTAGGAACAGTGATCAGGAGTAGCCAAAACACTCGTGTGTGACACTGACACCTTTCTAACTGCAGGTACAAAGCACAGCACTGAGAGCTGCTGTGGGAAGGTTGACTCCATCCCAGCCACACTCAACATGATCTCCATGCCTTATTCCACACCATGTGCATCATGCTTTTGTCCCACATAATTTAATACACTTGTACATCTTCTAACCATCCTTTTGTATTTAAATCTCATTACTGAAATCTCTTAGCAACACAGCTTATGCTACATTATTTAAATTATTTTTATACTCAATGTACAGATTTATACATTCTCATTAAGTATTATCCTGGGTCCCTTAACAGATACTTATTATCCTCCTATTCTATGGGCCTCCTCCACTCCTCCAAATGTTTATAAGTACAGGCTATGTTTTGGGCCCAGCTGCCGTCCTTTTACATCTTTGTACATTCTTTGGGAGCTTATGAGACATCTCCTTTACCTCCTGTGCTGCTTATCTCTATCAGTGTACTGCAGGTCTGTGCTGGAATCTCAGTTGCAGAAAGTCTTTTGGTACCTCAGCCTCCTATGTACATACCACAGTCTGCTATGTTTTTCATCTGCTTAAGCCCCATTGTAAATATCCATTACTTTAGTAGTCTCGATTAGTTTTCTTACAGAAATGCTGTAGAAACAATCTATTTCCAATGTTGCATATCAGGGGATAATGAATGGGGACATCAGAACAAGAAAGCAATAAGCAAATGGAACAAGATGTTTTGTGCATACCATATGAATTTGAGAAGGGGATTGCTTATCCATATGGGCTGTTATTACAATGATCAAAATATTTTCCTTTCTGCATTATTCGTCAGTTCCTCCAAAATCTCACGCCATGTGCAGAAGCTGTTACATGTCATACAGACAAAAGACCACTCCCTCCTTGAAATCTGAAGATCAAAGTTTTTGCATTGGACTCTTAGTATGTTCCCTCAGCATAGCTCTAGCTACTGATGAGAGCTTTCTATTGAAGGCACAGCCTGCAGATGTAGAGCATGATATGGAAGTGTGTTTGAGCAGAGAATGTGTTATTGAGACGTGCTCTGAATGAGACCCATGTTTGCACTCAAGCCTGTGAAGAGTTCCAGTGATTTCTGAAGTTTGTCACTGATGGAAGGTATCTGCCCTCACTTCTAAGGCTGCACACAAACTTAATGTGTGAGCAGCATTTTGAAACGTAGAAATGAAACACACTAATGAAAAAGTAGAGAAGTAAAAAGAAGGGGAAATTTTAACTGTAAATCCTGTCTTGCTGTGGCCATGGGCACTGGGAAGGAGTGAAGAAAGAACCAACATATTAGGAACATGATTCAGTGAGCACCAAAACCACGAGTGATTCATTGAATCCCTGACTGCTGAGTGATCTCCACTCCCCAGCTGCCCAGGAGAGCAAAGTGTGAACTTAAACTGTGAATTAAACTGCAGGCTGGCAATCTGTGATGAACTCACCTCTGTAGCTGCTGTGCAGGCAGTGTGAGCTGACCTAGCACTGTGTGCCACTCACATTGACTACACATTGGCATTACCATCGTTACACAGCAGCGTTTAACAACAATGACCACTCGATGTCACTATTGTCATTCAAATACGTACTTGAAAAGACTAGCTGTGTTTTGATATTTGTGAGGATGTGAATGTGATTTTTCAGATGAGCAACTTAACACATCTTTTCAAACAGCTGTTTAAATAATCAACTTTATTAAACGCTCTCGAAGATAGATTTTTCTTCTGTGTTCCTCAGGTACTTGTAGTGGAGAAGTATAAAAATTAAAAAATTTCATAGAATCCCTTTAAAATATATACAGGTTAATTTAAGGTGACATTTGTATTACAAATCTGTGGGTAAAAGCTTTTACATGTCAGTATATTTTTAGTGACTATCCTTCATACATAAGCACATTTCAAGAGATGTTTCAGTATTTTAATTTTTTATAGAGGTGTTTATTTGATGCAGTTTTAAGTATTCATGTACTTTTTTGTGCTAGAGAAGAACACACGACTTTTTGATAAAACAACTGGACAAAATTATTATAATCTTTGGTAGCTATTTGCCATAAATTGCTATTAATGATTGTATTAGAGTTAGAAGATATGAAAAGTATTTTAAAGTAATTGCTCAGATATTATTTCTCTCTTGGTATATTATCTAATTTGCATTTGAAAGGAAAATCAAAGTAAATGCTGATCAGCTTTTGCGTTAGTTGGTCATATTCTGTGTTTCTTAACTTCAGGTCACCACAGAGGGTCTAAGATGGCAAGAAAGAGATTAAAGAGAATTCTCTTTCAGTGTACTCATGAATTTCAGACTGGAGAGGAAGTGCCAGAAAGATAGAGCCATTTAGGTATGACTGTCTAAATCCCTGAAGAACTTTACAAAGAGTGAAGAAATTTCAGACATACATACATTTCTCTGAGTCAGGTATTTCTTTTATGGTCTCTACAGAAAATGCATGAAGTCTTGAAGACTAGACATTTGTTGACACATACTATTCACTCTTAGCACAGTTTGAGCCCCTGGGAACTTTATTTAGCTGTGGAAAATATGGCTCTGTCCTTCCCTTCCCCTTGGTGCCAAAGCTTGTGTGAGAGAGTTTGTGCTGCCTTTGCCAAAGAAACTCCATCTTGAAGAGGGGGATATTTTTATGTATGTTTTCCATCTTACTTGATCGCTGGCAGAACAGCTTGGAAGCCACAGAGTCTCGCAAAACAAGGACAACCACCAAGGGAAAGGTGCTAAGTACTGTGGCAGTTTGATGAAACACATCTCTTGAAGGATATGTTGGAAATAAAATTTTAGTTGTATTCCATAAAAAAAATATTAAGAGAACATGTTGAACTTTCTAGAAGTCTGAGACTGTGCATTTAAGGAAGGTGTTCAAAATATGAATTGCTACTCTATTTCTTGTCAGTAACAGAAGTTTTAATACTGCTAACAAATGCTTTCAAAAATAAAACTTGAAATTCCTCCCATACCTTTTGTTAGTAGAGATGGAAAAACAATTTGAAAGTACACAATTTGAAACATCTCATTTAAATCATTGAAAATATAATTAAAAATAAAACACCTTACCAAAAAGCCAATACTTCCCTGCTGAAATGTGCCTATTCCCTCTGTAGCAGTCATAAAGGTTCAAGTTAAAGGACAGCAAAACAGGTAAATACAAAATAACCAGCCTTGGGGGTGGTGAATCTCACCTCTTTGTTATTTGTTTATTCTTATTTTTTATGGAGTTTAAACTCTGGGAGGTGTTTCTTAAAAAAGATACTTTATTTTGCTATTCTATGAAAATCTAACCTTTTAAGGCCAAGAAGATGACTTTTCATTGCTTGTCTTATCTAGATGAGTATCTAGATAATTTAATTGAGGTATTCATTCTTTTGGAAAAAAAATATAAAAAATAGTATGGCCTTATATTTGAAATATATTTTCATGATTTAGATAAAAGCATTGCTTAATAATGATCGCAAAGAAGTTTTCGAATTCCTGTGGACTACCTGTGGTGAAAGAAGATTTTCTTGGGGGAAATTCATTAATGAAGCAAGCTGCTGAATCTCCTACATCAAAAAACTGTGCAGGTAAGGGTATTCTACAAATAAAACTTCACTACCATAAGCTGACAGCTAATACAATATTTGGTTTGGTAGCAATTTTTGGTCAATCATTTTTATGTACTTGCATTAGACTTTTCATATGCTTGCAGTTGCATCAATTGGCTAAAATGTCCTGATTTATTTTAGCTTGGCATCCATTGGAAGTGCTGCCTGCAGCAGCACCACCTGAGCTCTGACAGCCGACAGAAGCAATAAAACAGCTGGAGGAGCAGGAAGAGGATATGTTGCATATTATTACTTAATAGACATGACTTCTAGACTTGTCATTGACAGATGTTTCAGAGCATTTATGAAGCCCATTGGCCCAGAGTAGGTCAATTAATGTTGCTCTGTAATGCTATTCTAGCTCTGTGTATTCACAATATTTCTGTGTGTTTGTGTGCTCTTTCCAGGAAGGTTTATCTTCATTTTTAGGACTGTATTGTTGTGATTTTCCAAGAAGCAGAAAATGAGTTTTGCTTTTCTTTCTGTTGACTCCTTGAGGGTCTCAATTGTATGTTGAGTATTCATTGAAAGCCCTGTGTTCCTTCTAAAAATGTTTAAAACTTTAGAATATTTCAGTTGGAAGTGACTTAGAAGGATCATCTAGTCCAAGCGCCAGTGACGACAAATGCCAGCACAGTTTGCCAATGAAAAGACATGGATTTGCAGGCATGTTACAGCACTGAAAAGCAGGGAGATCTCTTTATAATTATAACCTGTACCTATATGCTGTCTTAATAAAGCCTAAAGCTCTTTAATTGACTGTCAATTGTTTCTGTGAGAACAGGAGTAGGAGCGGCAGTTTGTCAAATAAATTATCAGATCTATTCTCAGTTTTATCTGGGGCTTTTCTCAGTACGAGACCAACCATAAGGGCTGTGTGTGATGTGTTTTTTGGGTTTATTTTGGAGTTTTGTTTGTTTGGTTTTGGTTGTTTGGTTGGTTTTGGTTTTGCTTGGTTTGGATTTTTGGCTCCTAAACGCTTCTCATTTTATTTACTGAATAAGTCTAAGCAAGGGGCACATCAAAGTCAGTTTTAAATTTTTGCTTTTCAGCAAAGTCCCATTCTCTTAAGTATCCACTGACTTTTGTTTTATTTTCTTGTAGAGTCTGATATGTGAATAACCTAAACAAATATAGATGTCTTCATGTAAACAAGTCAATAGACTCTTTTTATGATCTGAGTAGAGAAATCATCACCTCTGAATCCATTTATCTCATTCTAAAGTAGATGCCTAGGACACGTGCTTCAAAAGTGCAATTTCTGCATTTTCCTGCTACCTGTACAGCTGTAAATTCAATCTGTTGTTAACCAATGCCAACTCAAACAATTTATGGGAGGGATATTTCGTTTGTGAAATCATTCGACCTACAATAGACTATATCTGTTGTTTCCAATGTAAACTGCTGCTCTTGCTTTTCGTAAGCTAAATCTCTGGAGCCTGGGATCTCTTCCTAATTATTAATGTGGGAGAGCTTGCTAAATTTTAAAATAGCCCACTGACAACCTGCTAATACTGTTGATTCTTAATGTCTTAGCAGTATCTGAAAGATCTGTAGCCTGGTTTCCAAAGAAGCATTTTCCAGGGCCCTGTATTGTATTTCTGATGAAATGCAGCAGTGGCTTTTCTGTTGCAGCTACTCTATGAAAAAGGGGATTGTGTTGTTCCCTGCTGTTCTGGAAGCAGTTGATTAGCAATTATGATTGCTGATGTCCTTGACTGATGAATAAGAAAATATTGTTTGAAATTTAAGCTTTCCTTTTCTGCGAAGTATGAAAAAATAACTCATTTCTCCAGTTAAATCTTCTGAGACATTTAAACAGTTGCCTGAAGTGCCACTTCTATTTAACAATATAGAAATGTAGGATGGATGTATCTTGCACTAATCTGAGCAGTAGATCTGAGCATTTTGTCTCAGGATACTTTGTGGCAACTCTGCCATTAATGCACTTTGCCATCAGAAAAGTGCTGAGTAAGCTTATGCTGCATCAGTGTCGTATTGTTACACCCTGTTCCACATCTGTCAGGCAGAAGGACATAACTAAGCTCCTGACAGAATGCTCAGGCAAGCAGCTTTTTACAAGTGAAGCACTCATGATGATTTAGTGGAGTTATATTCCTTGCTTTGAAACTCTATCTCTGCACATAAAAATCACATTTAAATTATGCCATACTTCTCCAGGCGAACATCAGAATACCCCTTTGGAAGCCAATTTCTAAATGAGATCTCAATTTTTTTTCTTTATCCTGTGTGCCAATAAAGCAGCAGAATTTCCTGAATATTACAGGTAAATGCTGCTGTGAGTTAAATGCTGAATCAACCATTTTGGAAACCATGACTGACCTGATTTTAAAGACATTGTTAATAGATGAAAGTTTACTGTTGTTGATAAAAAATCAAAATGTGGGGGAACTTCTCCTACTATATATTTTTTTATTAGGCACCAGATTTACCAAGAGGCCATGAAAGGTTTGATCATGAAAATCAGTTAGGCTTTCCTTCACTGCAAAGGAAATGTCTCTATTCATAACAGAGACTCTCTTCCAGTGATTTTATAGCACCAAAAACATTAATGAACTGGCACTAGGCCCTCAAAAGTACTCTATGAAATGGTTCTTCTGGGAATCATGTCTATGCTAATTGTATCATAAATTCAGGAGTATTTTTAGGAGCTGCTATCACAAGCAGTTATTGCCATGACAGCATGTTCTTAAATATTCTTAAAATTTGCAGATTTAAAAATTATTAATGATTTCTTATTATCTCTTCAGCAGCCAAATAGTCTTAAGAGGGTCAAATAAATCTGTATAGAGGCTAAGCTGGTATGTAGCATATGTGTAAAATCTGGAGATATCGATTTTTCAGTGTAGAAGTTGCAGACTGAAAGCAACCAGCATTCTTCTGTTTGCATGCAAAATAATTTTAAAATAAGATAGGTACTCATATATAACAGAACATTACTTAGAAGGGACCCACAAGGGCCATCAAATCCAACTGGCGAAGACGTTGGAGTTTGGTGGTTTTTTTTTTTTTTTTTTGTTTGTTTTTTTTGTTTTTTTTTTTGTTTTTGTTTGTTTGTTTGTTGTTGTTGTTGGTTTTTTGTTTTGTTTGGTTTTTTTTGTTTGTTTTTTGTTTGTTTTTTGTTTGTTTTGTTGTTTTGGTTTTTGGGTTGGTTTTTTTGTTTGTTTGTTTGTTTTGCTTTGTTGTTTTGGTTTTTTGGGTTTTTTTGTTTGTTTGTTTATTTGTTTGCTTTTTTGTTTTATTTTTTTCCCCAGTAATTTGAAGGCAGGTTTTACGGGAAGGGACATGATGGCATTTCAGTGGTTGCCAGTTTCAGTGTCAGTGCCCTGGAGAAGGGAAAGGCTGACGTGTTGGGCACAGCCCGGTGCAGGTGAGCCAGCGCTCAGCATCCCACGCTGCCAGCTCATCCCCTCCCATCAGCAAAGCCGCTGAGCAAGCACTCGGTATCCCGGTGACCAGCAGCGACATGGGACAGGGTTTGGCTGCTGCAGCAAGAGGCAGGGCCGGGAACTGCTTGCCTTGCCCTGGAAAAGCCTGGGCACATCAGTGTCCCTTCCCGGAGGCAGCGTCTCACTGCGGCTCTCCAGGGCTGGAGCGGGTCCCTGTCAGCCCGCAGAGCTCCGTAACCCAGAGTGACACTTCTGACAGAGCACCACCCACAAATGGAGTACGGGGAGACAGGCAATAAAGGGGTTTTTGTGACAGCCGTGAGCTCCGTTGTAAACTAAACTTCAGAGGTGATGGGATTAAAATACACATTCACTCGTTTGCTAACATTTTATAGTTCATAGGTATTCCTGCATTGTAATGAGACTAAGGTTAAATACATCCTGCCAGAAAAACTGTGATTGATTAAAGTTGGTATATCTAGCTTTATAGATAACATTTTATTAGTGTTCATAACAGCAAAAAATAACGTAGGCAAACGTACAGACACAGACCTACATACCTATGCCTTCTCAGAAGATACTGCAAGAAGTACATGTAAGCTAAAAATTCTCACAGATAGCATTTTAATCAACGTTGAAATACGTGCACTTCCATAAAAAAATTAGAAAGGGAGCCTTATTTGCCTTTGCCTCCTCACTGAATAATACTGTGGAGGGTCAGAGATATAGGAATCTTTTAGCCTGCACACAAACCTGACCATGTGCCAGCAGGAGAGCCCATGAAGTGATCCCATGCTAACTGGAATTATAGCACTGTTTATACTGTCCTTTTGAGAAAACCTGGTCTATTAAAACAGAAACTTCTTCATGCTACCAGCTGCTATTTTGTTTTGGCTTTGAAGAAAACATTGCCTTCCAGTTCAATTTTAAATGCTAACATCAGCTGCACCTCAAATTATTTGGGACAATGCATATTCTCTCAATATTTTTGTGAAATCCTTTGATCCGTTTATCACAAATATTTTCTCCTCAGGCTTTGTATTTTTACTCACATCTCCATACTTTGTGAACAGTCCTGTGGAATTTTTCCTTAACTCATAAAGTCTTACAATTTATTGCAAAGTTTTCATACTGCACGGTATTTATTTTGATTTATATTCTTCTGACTGAGATGCATATGCTACATTTCAGACATATTTTTTAATTGTTGCTCTGGACCATAGATACCTAGGAAAGCTGATCACATTTACTTTCATAATTTAGTGTCTCTTTCAAGCTATTTGCATTTTGGTTTAAATCCAGCATTTCATAAAAGTGTTTTTCTTATTTATAAACAAAATATCAAACTTTGGTTCAAATGACTTGTATCCTGATGAGCATGTTTTTGGTCAGAAGCATCACAAGATCACTAAAATAGCAACTGCAATTAACAAAAAGCTAATGAATATATCCCTCCTACTTTGGTGGCTTGCTTTATAGCATTGTATTTAGAAGAAGCATAAGCATTTAGGCACAATCTGAAGATTACTAAATGGTATGTTGCTTTTTACTTTTATTGAGGGGTTCTGGTATCCCAAAAGAAAATTTGGTCATACTGCTCTACATGCGTGCAAATGGGGGCAAAAAAGAATTTGTGCCCTGAGAACTACAACTGCTCTAGCAATTCATTTAAAAATCTGTGTAAACTCTGTGTGCTTTTCTCACATGTATTTTCTATAGTTGATTCTAGAGTGCAACCTAAATTACGACTTTTTCTGACTTAAAAAAATCAATTTAGATATACATACATAAACTGAGTGGTAAAGTTAAAAATACAACAGTCCGTGTAAGGTATTATCAAAAAAGTAAGAAATAAGAGCAAGAAAAGTTAAGCTAATAGATGTTGGACACGCTGGGGCCTTTTGCTTTGCTATTATATATTTTTCCACAATACATCACGGCAGAGAAAATGCAGTGTGTAGTCAGAGCAACTGTGCAAGGAATGAAGGCCATACCATGCTTTTTCTGAAAATAAGATTTCTGCCTGACTGGTAGTCATGCTGTGAAGCTTAATTAAAGTTTATGAAGCACATCAAGATCTTTGGATAAGAGGCATGGTACTATGAACTTGGCAATTTGTTCTTTCCAGCACTAAAGAGTGGAAGACTGAAATACAAATGCTTTGATCTTGACATGCCACCTTCGGTTTGGTTAGAATTAATTCTGCATATGGATTTAACCACAAGGAAATACAAAGGGGCTTGTAATTTTTTGCTTTATTACCATCTATGTAAGAATATTTGTAGTGGTCTAAAATATTGTAGTATATTTCTCTTTGCGGTTAAAAATAATTATATTGATAGTTTTCTTACCCCCTTCAAAATTCGTCCTTGAAACAAATAATCAGTGTCATCGTACAAACAAAATTCATATTAGACTGAAGCAAGCTCTCAGGTGTAATTCTTCAGTCATTTTAAATATTGCCATTATTTTTTTCTGGATGTATTTTCAAAGGCTTATGCTACAGGAAAGTTGTAAGAATTGCATGTGGCCATGACTGAAGCCATCTTTGTTCATATATTTATTAATAAATCATACAACCCAGAGTGTAAGCAAGTAGTCCCACGTACATTAATCTGGCTGTGCAATCTCAGCACGACAGAAACTTTAATGTGTTCAAGAATCCTGTGGCTGAATATTAATTTTATATGACTCATTCCTTATGCAAACTTATGCATTCTTAGTCTTGGAAATCACCCTCTTTAATGAAGCTCATGTTTCATTATTGGTTTTGGGGGAAAAAAATCTGTGTGATTAAGGCAACCTAGATAGGGCTGAAATCAATGCAATTTGATATTTACACACATCTCTCAAGCAAATATAGATAATTATTTTCTAAGTAAAAGGCAAATCAGTGCAAAAGATAATCTCTTTGAATGCATTAGTTTGACAAATTTTATAAAATTCAGTAAAATAAAGTAGAATTTTCAGTAATCTCTTGATCTGTTATACCTGATGCTGTTATTACATTTGATCATGGAAATACAACCTACAAATTTCTCTTGGTGATGTATTGACTCAGGAAGAAACTATATAAGTGAAAATCAAGCAAAAATCAACAAATATTAGGAAGTTGAATTATCACTGTAGTCTTCTTACTTATAGTTTTCTTACTTATAATAATTTTAGTGTTTAATATTTAGTGTCAAAAATTGATGAGAATGTTGCTGTTTTATCCACTTTTATCTTTATGGTGATGTAAGTCGACCTTTTACCTTTTCCTTAAGTTCTCCAATATTTCATGTTCACGTTTTAATTTCACGTTAGTAAGGTTTTCATAAATGTGTTGGCGTAGCTACTTCAAAGCCTTCTCAGTTTTGTTGTATCTTCCTTTGGTTCCACCTCAAGTCAGAGCATAGAGAGTGTCCAGTCAAGTGTGACTCAGATCAGATGCCTGATGAAGCTGCCTTAGGCTAGGCAAAGTAAATAGTGCTCTTAATTACAAATCTATTTTCTCCCTGGATCTTGCTCTGTCAGCAGATATCACCCTCAGAAGTTCTCTCCCAGTGACAGAACCTCAAGGTGAGTTCCTAAGTGATGTAAATCAGAAGCTCATCTAACTACACTCATACATCTCAGCTGAGACTGTGGCCTTTAATCTTTATTTTCATGATCTCTTCTTTCTTTCTCCTTTAGAATCAATAAATAAGCTTGAAGAAATTTCTGCTTTGCTTAGCAAGTGTACTTTCTGTAAGTCATTAAGACTAATCAAGGTGGAAATCAAAATCTGAATGACCACATTAAAGTAATGGCCAAAGATCTTAAAAAATATCCACAGTCCTGAAAATGGTATCTGAGTGTACTTTTATATGCCAGGAAATAGAGTGTGCTGAAGATACACCACTACCACCTCCATAACCACCACCATCACAACAACAAAGAAAAAACAGGACAAAGAGCTCATCAATGACAAATCTGATGCTTTTGATCAAGCCTCTCAGTGAATCTTTTGATCTCTTATTTTGTACTGTGCCTTAATTTAACATTTTCCCTAAAGCTTTGCTTGTTTCACTGTTTTTGTCTTACCCTTTCAAGAATCCTTAGGATCAATGATGCCATTAGATCTATATTTGTTTTCATTCTCTTATTTTATTGTGTTTTCTTCCCAGCATTTGTCTTCTTGTATCATTTGCCATTTCCAGCACTTGTCGTATTTTACTATCTGTCATTTGTTGGGCAGCTCATATTTCCAGTACTTGTCATTTCCCTATGCATTTAATTTCAATATTTGTGACATGTCTTTTTTTTTCCTTCCCATGACTCATAACTCATTTGCTCCCGGTGCTTCTCCAAATGGCTACAGGATAGAGGCGTAGATAATGTGGAGCTTGTGAAGTCCAGAGAGGTGGCTCTCATTAACATATGTCTTCTTGATTTTCACTGAAATGCAGAAGAGAACAGAATAATTTAATAAGTTAGGCAAGACAGCTCTCTTATTTTGACTAGAATTAAATTATTGGCATTGGATAATATCTCTTGATACATTTCTCAGTCATATCTGAAATATCTAGTAAGAATTTCATATCTGAATATGCTCCGTACTGATTTTCAAAATGGTCTTATGCCATTATTAAAGACACATTTGTAAAATACTTTCTCCATTGTGCATATTTCTACATAGAGTTCAGCTAAAGTATAGAAGATTTTCTGTTTGTTTGAGAAAGAAAATGGGGAGATCCTTATGTATGAATAACTTTTGTGGGTATTACTCTACATGGTGTTGCTTCAAAGGAATGTTTGACAATACCTCATGAGTGTAGTATATGTTCTTATGAATTTGCAGTTAACCACCCCCCCCCCAAAACATGACAGGAGAGAATTTACAATGAAAAATAGCTATATGAGTATCTTATAAAAATCCTTAGATAGTGGGTGCTTAATAAAATACTATATAAGAGCTATCTGAGAGGCAGAGGCAGAACAAGGACTATGTTAGTGAGGAGAAGGAAGATGCAGCCACCAACCCCAGTGCTGTTGAGGGTACACGCAGTAACCAACTGTGCACCATTCAAACAAAGCAGGAATGGGGATTGGATGCTCCGGAGTGGTCTGTGCAGGATTTCAGCTCCTCAGCTAACCACTGTGCTGGTTTCACCTTATTGATGTTTGATTTCAGTCTCAGGGAGGATATTTCTGACAGTTCAAACCATTAGCCCCCTGCTACACCAGCCAGCACTGCTGCTTCTATAGACCCCTCAGCATTCTTGAATTCTTTTCCCTGTTGCAGTCTTTTCCTTTCTTTTGTTCACTTTGGAATAGAAAGTGAGCAGTGATCCCCTCCTCCTGCATCAGGTGATCTAGTTACATTGCCTTTTAAAACACTTGCATTTGCTCTCTCTCCATTTGAACCATGTATTCTGCCATCAAGACACATGAGAAAGCCTGCGGTCCTTGGAAGGATACATGCTTGAACTCTGGAACATCTGCTTTTTTCTGTCTTTCCTTAGAAGTAAAATGCCAAGCTGCTGGCCCCCATCCATACTTAGTGTCATTTTGATTTTTTTCTCCATGTCCAGAAAATTCCCTGTACACCAGTAGATGTCACTGTAATCAAAAGAAACTTGCAGGGAGTTTTCACTGCGAATAAAATTGATTTCTTAAAAAAATACATTTTTATCATTATAAAACGGTGTTATTTCTAGTAGTACTCCCAATTTTTTTATTTGGCAGATCAAACCCTTGGAAGGATGAAGTATGCCTCAAGAAGGAATTCAGGATTTAGGTCCAGGTTATTAACTTATTCTGAAAGTCAAGTACTTAGAAATTTCTCAGCAAAATGTATTTTCGTTGGAAAGAAAGAAAGTGATTAATTGAAATAGTTTGTTGAAGTGTGATGCTCCAATGAAAAAGTTGTAAAAAATCCATCATAGTTTCTCTAGTGTACAGTGGAGATTGTTCA